>VZRF01008470.1:594621-849368 GCA_013396875.1 Vireo altiloquus | reverse complement strand
TTTCTCTCCTCTCCTCTCCTCTCCTCTCCTCTCCTCCTTTTTTTTCCTTTTCATCCATCTCTCCTCAGCACAGTGTAAAAAACACTCCTTTAGAAAGCACTGAAAATACACTGGCATGTACTTGGGGGGCCTCTCACTCTCTCGGGGTGCAGGGACAGCCCTGGAGGTTCTGGGTACCAGACACCCATGCACTGTGACATGAGACCCCTGAGGCCAGGTTGCCTTTTCCAGGGCCACATCTCCTGCTCTGCCTGTGTCTCCTGAAGTCCAGGGAACAAATGCCAGTGGGAGACGAGCCTAGGCTGCCATTCCTAGCACGGGTGTATGGTGCCACCAGGGCTCTCCTCACTAGATGTCACTGTGAGGCTGAGTTTCACCTGCAGGAGCACTGCAGCCAGGAGAGAGATGCGTGTTGGGACAGGTGATGAGTTTTAGGAAGGCCCTGCCAGAAGCAGGGGGAGGGCTTGGAAGAGGTTTGCAGGACAAACGTGGAGTTGCTGTAGGTTTTACCCATCCCTGACAAGTTTTGAGAACAGAACCAGCAAGACTCACGGAGGCTTTGGGGTGCAAATCCGTACCACTGCTTTTGAGCACCCATCCTGTCTGATAGTCATCAGGGCATTAGGGTGACTTTGGTCTGAGTCGTGCTCATCTCCGGTCACGGTACCGGTTTGGCAGCAAGTCTCTTGCTAATTAGTGTTCAGCCCTGGAACACTGTTTACTGTCCCATCTGCCAGCACCCATGTGTAGCCCTGTCCTCAGCACATCTTTGTATTAAGTGGCCATGGTGCTGCCTCTCTCACAGGGCTGCTGTGGAGAGAACCCCCGGGAGGCACCGTGGTAGCCCCCAAAGCTGGTGGGGAGGAGTGGTGGAGGAAGGCTTGCCAGGGGCTGCTCTTTTCTCTTGCTAAGGAAGCCAAGTGACAGGTGGCAAGCCAGGCATGGGCCCCTGTTGCGGAAGATGTGGGGCATGAGTGCCAGGTGGGCCTTTTATCTCTCGATCTTAACTCCCAGCACTCGAGTTCCTCTTAATCAAAAGACCATCTCTTTCCTTCCTTATGTTCCTTACTCCACTCTTTGTTCCTGAAACTTTGTAAACTGGACCCTAGGATCATGTCTCCAACATTTGAGAAGTCCCTACTGTGCAGAACCAGTAAACTGTGTCTTAAGGGAGAGTAAATAATTAACAAATGTCCTATGAACCACTGTATCAGTGGCACAGATGGTATTTAGGACAGTTAGTTTGTTTTATTTTTAAGTTAATCAACTGCAACCCAAAACAAGGGAACGAGGGTGATGTGGAAAGCCATCAGCTCTAGGGAAGCGTTTTGGTCTGGCTGTGTGTAGATGTACAGCCCCTTGTCTCTCTGGGTACACCACGATTTGCGTTGGAGTAAGGGCACACCCCACGCATGTATTAGCATCCACGTGAGCTTCTACCTGGGAGTACTTCCATGAATGGAGATAGTGCCATGGTGTCCCGATTTGAGACAAATTCAGAGGAGGAAAAGAATGTACATGGCTTGTACAGGATGTGAGCTCCTCAGCTGATTTCTCACAGCTGGTTTGCTGCGTGTGGTTCGGATGGCTGCAGGTAACTGTGTGTGTTTGTGTGCGGCCTGGCTGAGTGCATTTACACGTGCATCTGTGCTATGGAGGATGCGACAGCAACTGGATCTGAACTGCCAGGACCTGCAGCCTTTGGGGTTGGCCAGATTGGTGGGGAGGCCCAGTGACTTCTCCACTGAGCTCACCTTGCCATCCTCTTCCAGTTGTGTGCTGCACTGGAGGCTGAATCCAGCCCCACTTTTTCACGTGCCAAGGCACATTAACATTCACTTTATCGCAGCGCAGCCCAATTAATATTTGATTCTGGCAAATGAAGGAGGGCAGAGAGATTAAATGGTGTTGCTAGCTGGGATGGCAGGAGGGTCGAGAGGCAGATGTGGTCTTTTTTGTGCAGCCCAGAGGAGTAGGACTAAAAGATTTTCCTGGAGGAGGAATCAGGATTCCACCGGGCTGACTACTGTGTGGCATGATGGAGGAGGAGCAGGAAGTTGCTTGAACTCTCTGGGCCCTAATCATACAGGTCTAATAGAGGTGACATGGCTGGCTAGCCAGTGCTGCCAGAAGGTGCAGGACTTGAAGCAGACCCCTTGGAAAGCTCTCTGCAGGAAGAAATGGACAGATCCAGGCCACAGAGTTCTGAAGAGCAACTTCTGTGTCATTTACTTGATGCATTGGCAGATAGCAACTCAGTGGCAGTGGTGCTCTGTCAGTGCTGCTCAGCAGGACATGTGGCTTTGCTTTCACAGCCCAGGCAGGTGAGATGAGGCAGATGGACTCTGCCTCGTGGCAGAGGTGACTCCTGTGCCCTCCCCTTCTTTGCAGAGCTGCCAGAAGTCCCCTGAAGGCTGGGTGGCCCCGTGAGATTCAGCTGGGTCAGGAGAAGCTGGTCTGGGCTGCTGCTGCTTTAAGCCTCTCCCAGGTGTGATTGTCCCTACCCAAGTATGCATCATTGCATCATTTAACTGCCCAATTGAAAAGCCAAATTAAATTTCCAGGCAGTTTGCAGCTTTTCTGATTCACTTGTTTGCTTTTCTTCTGTTGTCTCCTTTTTTATTTTAATTTTTATTTTCTTTCTCTCTTCTCTCTTCACTCCTGCCAGCTGCCTACTTTGAATTTAGTTTGTTTCAAGGACAGCAGAAATTCATTTTCTGATTTCATATTTGGTGCAGAATAGCTTCTCCCCTTCCTCCATTCCCTATCCCTGCCTTCTGTTGAAGTAAAGAGAGATATCTTGGAAACATTTCTTTTTTAAAATATCCTTCTGCCCTCTTGTAGCTACTTGGCCTCTCGGCTGACATTGTGGGATAGGTGCTAACACAGTGCTCCTTACTTGATTCAAGAGCTGGAAAATACACTCTTGGGCATATTGCAGAAAACCAAGTGAGAGCACACTTCATGACATATTTAGCTAAAAACAAACAGTAAATAAATATTAGTACAGTTGGAGAGGGAGAGGTTTTTCATTGTCCCTGGGATATCATCTCAGGGATATCTCAGGGGCTACTGAGAGCTATCAGCATACAGAGAGTGTCTCAGGGTCCAGCAGATATGGGCTGACCCTGCCTGGACATGGGAGGACAGCATGGGAGGACAGCAGCCAGGAGGTGATACGGTCAGTTTGTGGTAACCATCTGGTAACTCTAATGTTTTATTCTAGGAATTGTGAGGTTCTGTGGTGGGTTTAAAACTTCCCAGCTAGGCATGAAGGAACTGAAAGCAACTTGCCAGCTCCCACAGCCCAGTGATGTATAGGCTCTGTGCATGTGTGCGTGTATATGTGCAATACTTGCTGGTAGAGCATATTTGTGAGATGTGGTGTTTATGTTACCTTTTATCGAGGAAGAATCATTTATCTCAGCATTCTAATTATGTTCCATTAAAATGCAAATTTGGGTTTATGCATTGAAATTGTCAGTACCATTGCCATGGCAACAGGAGCTTGAGGGAGGGGAATTGGAATAGGTGGGACTGTGCATCTCACTCAAAATCCCTCTCAAATATCTCCACATAATTGAAATACAGTGCATTTCCCCAGGAATTGTGGCACTTCCCCCCTAGATAATTTAGGGCATCACTGAAGTTCTTAACAGAGTTGTTCTAACAGGGCAAATGTGTCTGGGTCACCAGGTAACTTCCACCAAAGTAGAAGAGCTATTGCACAGGTCTGTCAGAAGGAAGAAAATCCTTCCCATTTGACCCTGCCATGTGATGCTTCTTTTGAGGTGTCTGGCAGGAAAGAAGGAAGAAGTGATCCCTAATGACTTCACAAATGTCCATCTGGAAGCCCTCAGGTGCTGCCACAGTTATTGGAAGATTTAAGTGCTTTTCAACCCACTCACCTCCAGTTAAATGCCCACTCAAGCTGTCTGCACTGGCAATGTCCTTCAGCAGTGAGTTCCCCATGTCAATCATCCTTGGTGCAGGATGAGTAGAGTCTTCCCCATGACAACGCCTCAGGGCCCTGCTCCTTTCTCTATTTGTTTTTATGTCAAGATGGTGTGAATCTGTATCTTCCTCCTTCCTTTACCAAGTACAGATGGAACTCTTGAAGCTCATCTTCCTCCTGTTTAAGAATCAAGTGAAGGGGTTTAAGGATGAAGGGTGGAAGCAAGTGCTGAGAGAGATTGAGATACGGCTGAGTACATTTTACAGAGGAAAAATGTGCCTCTCTGTTTTGGTTCTTGACTGAAAATTTTGATGATAAATAAAGCATGGTGAGTTAATTCCCAAACCACAGTGGCAGCTGGGCAGGAAAGACAAGACTAGGTCTGTTTTCTGGCTCCCCATCCTTGATAAGAGGTTTACAAAATCATCTGATACCTCATCCTGATTTTGTCAGGGGATTTTTTTCCTGTGCACTGGGAATCCAATTTGCTGATAGTAAAACCTAGATATAGTCTTATGAACCTGGTGATCCAAACTGCAGTTTTTATTGAATATAATTGACTTGGATAGCCTGGAGGCTGGTTATCATCCATTTAACAGTAAAATAAGGAGGAAACATTCAGAGGAGGCTTTAGTTCAACCTAGGGAGATCCCAAGCAAGGAGAGGCAGACTCATGCACTGCCTCTCCACTACAAGACAGAGAGTGGCAAACTGGAGTGGGTTCAGTGGAGGGCCATGCAGATGACTGAGGAGCTGTAGTACATCGCATGTAAGGAGATGCTGAGAGAGCTGGCTTTGTTTCACCTGGAGGAAAGCAATTTAAGGGGGATCTGACTCATGAAGCAATGGGGGATGTGTGTAAATAAAATGGAACTGGACTCTTTCCAGAGGTGTGGATCAAGGGCAATAGGCAGCAGAGCCAACTTACAGCTAGGGAAATTTCAACCCTGTATGAAGGAAAACCATAAACATGAGGGTGGATCCGATGTGAGATGGTGACCCAGAGGTGCTTTGGAGTCTGCCTCCTTTGAGATACTCAAAACTCAAGCGGACAAGGTGCTGAGCAACCTGCTGTGGCCTTGAAGTTAGCCCTGCTTTGAACAGGGATTTGGACTGGAGGCCTCCTGCAATACCTTTTGACACCAGTCATTCTGTGGGCTCCCACTGGGGCAGGTTCTGTGACACACAGTGAAATGGGGAGCCCACACTCTTCTCTAAGATGAATCACAAGCAGAAGGGATCTGTTGGCTTCTTTTACTGGAAAAAGCATGACCCTACTGTGGACCATCAGCTTCTGCACTGGGGGAGTTATGTCTGTGCAGTGAGCACAGAAGTGATGGGAATGGGGTCGGGCCAAGGTCCGGATGCCAGGAGAATAAGGAGTATATAACTTGTTACTGCCACACTAGGCAAGCCAAGGCCTAAGTTTCTGCATCTAAAGTGACAAGAAAGGTATGAAAGTGACTGGTACCTGAAAGCAGAGCAATGAATAATTATTCATTAATAATAATGGTTTTGGTGTGAAAGAAGCCATTCGACTATGTTCAATATCACCATCATTAGGCTGATCAGCTTCACCAGCAAGGAAGATACTGAGAATGAGGGAGAAAATATTGTAAGGGATGTAGAGGAACACACATTCAAGATAACTGTGTTTTGGAGATGATTTGCCAACAAGTGCTTATAGGGAGAAACACAGAAGGTGAGACAGAGACGAGAAGAAAAAGTGGAGAAGAGAAAATGATTGGGCAGAGGAGAGTGGGAGAAAAGAAAATTCTATAATTTTTGTAAATCTCTGCATCCTGCCTTCTCACTGTTCCTTCGAGCATACAAGTACTCTCCCCTCCCTCAGCTGCTCTGAGAAACTCGAATTCCCCCGGCACCATCCTGGCGGCACTCTGTTTCCTCTGGCAACGAGCTGTGGGGCTTCGGCCCAGAACCTCTGCCCCACATCCCTGCCTGAAATTCCTGACTCCCACCCTCCCCTCCACGTCCCCAGCCAAGCACTCTGCTTTAGCACAGACTGTTTGTGCCACATCTCTTTCTGACAGGCACACCAAGTCCAACAGAAGCTTCCTCTCCTACTGGGCTGAGGTTTTACCGACTGGGAAGATTTAACCCCGTGTAAGATGATGTGAAGGACCTTTCCAAGATAAGGAGTAAAAGCCTACTTTGCTAACATTAGCAAGAGGTGGTTTTTGCCTCACTGATTCCAGGGAAGAGCAGATAGCCTCACTGACCCCGTGTAGTCCCTTATCACCCCACACTTCTCTAGTGATTCATGCAACAGTGTGTGAAAACAACCAGTGAGCCTTGTCCTTGCAGTACAGGTTGGCAATGCAAAATACCATATTTAACTTTGCCTTTCCCAAATGAGGTCTTCTAGTGGCAACCAGGGCAGAGATGCCGAGACCTCTAGCAGAGGTTTCAGAGCCAGGTGATGCTTTCCCTCAGAAGGTGCTCTGTCCCTTCACCTGCAAACCCAGGCTGCCTGTGCACCTGCACCCATCAGATTGATGGAGATGGCAACACTGCAGCCTCACCCAGCCATTCCCTTGTCCTCCCTTCCCTCAGCCTGCCAGAAGCATATCGCCATGGGCTGCTTTCCTCTCACACCCCTGGCTGTTCTAACATATCCTCGGGGAAGGTGTAAGCCTGGCTGTGGCAATGAGATTGTGATCTTTCTCTTTCGTTTTTTATTTTTTTTTTTAAATTGTCAGTGGAGTTTCCCTTGCCATTTTCAGCAGATCTAAAAAAAGCCCCTTCATCGAATATTCAGCATCTTCCTGGCGCTCGGTGGTAGCCAGCGGGGGCTGTGGGTATGCAGGGGAATGACTCATGAGTCCTGTCTTGTTCTCAGGCCCCCAAGACTCCTCTGCTTCTCTCTCTTTCTCTCAGCCAGGAGTTTGTGCTGATGGGCCTGTGGCTGCCAGCTCTGACGGGGCTCTAGTCGCAGCAGTGCTGGAAAGAGATGGGAAGAGGGCAGGAAAGAGACGCTGCTTACAGGCTGTGGGGATGGGATGGGAAGGGAAGTTTTCAGTGGAGTATGGGGATTATGGAAGGAGGGTGTCTGGAAGCTTTACACGTAATGCTGGGGGTGGGCTATGGAAAAAATCTGGTTGGGAGATGTGGTGATTCAAGAGACCCTGATTCAAAACCTCCTGTACAGATCCCCCTCAGCTACCCCAGGCAACTCCCCCATCCCCTCCCACAGCTATTGGTTCAAGCTCATTCCTAATAGAACCTGAGCCAGTGCTGGCTCATTTTCACACCCTGTCGCTGGGTCGTTGACTAAATTAAATTTCAATTACTTTTTTCTTATTAAAAAAACCTGGTGAGAACAGCAGCTTTTAATTGGATGCAGCTACTTGGCCTGTTGCATCAGTGAAGGGTGTGCAGGTGGTTTGATGAGGAGGAGGAGGCAGGGGGAGGTGCTGAGTCACAGGAAGAACCTTTGTGTGGACACGTGAGAGGGCACAGGAGTAGCTGGGGGTCTCACCAGGAGATGTGGTGACCTGCTCTGCTCCTTCCCGAGAAAAGGGAGCCTAAAAATGCCATCTGGTGGCCCCTCGCTTTGGGTCTGTCCACCAGCTGCTAGCTCTGGGAAGGGGAGCCATGCTGTAGGGTGAAATTGGTCTCCTTCAGGAGATCCTCTCCTGCTCCCTTATGGGTGAACATGAGCATCTGTTTTTGATACCCTTGTCCTGATGGGCTGCTGAGAGTATAGTTTGCTTGTTAGGAGACCCGGCTCAGCCTGACCTTACTTCTCTGGGAATATGTCCTTCATGGCCCCTCAGCAAGCTGGCAAGCTGAGGATATGTCTTTACTTGTGCACCTGCTGAGACTTGGGGAAGAAGTGTGTCTGTCTGAAGGTACACATTGTTTAACTGCTCCCCTGCCCCTCAGATGAGCATAACAGGAGCTGTGCAGGAGGCAAAGCTGTTCTGAATCTTCTGGGACCTCCAGGAATCATGACAGGTACATTGTTTTGGAGATCTGGTTTCTGCTGTTGCTCAGTTTTTTTTCTTTTCCCTCTAAGCTCCTCACTGCTTGTCTCTGAGAAATGTAACCTGTGACCTCAGCCTTCATAACTGTGTCATCCATGTGGGTCAGGAGCACCTGGGGCCCCTTTCCTGCTGGTGACTTCTCCTAGGTGCATGTTGACAGGTAGTCAGGACTCATTGTCTCTCAAAGAAACCAGGAAAATAAGCTCGTATTTGAATTCCAGGTGCAGAGAGGGTCTGCCTGTCGCAGCCAATTCAGCTGCCGCTCTGCCTAGCAGTGTTATTCTATTTTACGAGCTCCCACTCATGTTGCTCTCTTTTTGTTTTGCTTGCTTTCCCCCTCACTCCTCTCTTTCTCTCTACCTCTCTTCCCTAAGCTGCCTCTCAGCAGAGATTGGCTATTAAACCAACTGTACCAAGGCTGGGAGAGGCACACAGGCATTGGGAACAAATGACACCGAGCACTCGCCTCTGGTGCCTCAGTAGGACACCAGGAATCTCCAGGAGCATCGTCTGCCAGGGAACACGTGTGTACTTGGGAGAGTTGATGAGCTGCCCCTTGCATCCTGCAAGCCAAAGTGTGAGTCTGTACTGCTTGAGCTGCCAGCATATGGGCGTGCAAATTTCAGACATGGTCCACGGGGCCAACAGCTGCTGTGCGTCAGGGTGTGTTATGCACAGACTGGTGGCAATGGACGAGTTGCTCGGCTCCCTCGGGCAGCTGTACAAGAGCCAGGGTAAACACTGCGTGAGCAGCTCTGGGTTCCTCTCACCCATGGCCAAAACGTAAATGCAGGTGCACTTGTGGTATCTTGTGGCATTATAGGAGTACTGATTGGAAGGGCAGTGATGTAGAGGAAGCTTTACAGGTATGTCTGTGTCTGTCAAAGTGACAAGAGCAAGGAGGAGGGGAGGTTTAGAAACACTGGAATTCTGACAGCTTGCAGGAGCCCTCTTTGAAGAATGAGGGTGAGGTTTTGGTGTAGTCACTTTTTTCTCCTTGAGAAGTTTATTTTCCTTTCATGATGGCGATTTCTCATGTGTCGGGACTGTGAAGGGTGTGTGGTGGAATCCTTCAGTGCAGTGATGATGATGGGGACAGTATGAGTGAGAGGGGTGAAAGGCTGGGCACTGGGCAGATAAGGACATTATGCTGGAGGAAGACAATAGAGGAAAGAAGCGGATCATCAGACAAACAGACTCAAACAGATTCTGTGAGTTAATTTTTATCTGTGAAATTAAATGCCCTTCCCAGATAGGCACCAATGGTTTGGCCATGGCTGTGTTTAGAAACTGTGGTGAGGTGGCCATGGTTGCCATGGCTTCTCAGCACAGCAGTGAGGGTGCTGATACGGGGAGAGCTAGGGAGAGTGACATGGCTACAGTGCACAGCCACCCATGCTGGTGGCAGGCAGGCTGCCCACAGGCCTTTGCAGGGGACAGAATCAGCTGAGGTGGGATCGTTCTTCATGCACCAAAGGGTCAGTGCCTGCTTGGACTCAGTCTCACTTTAAGACTGTTTCTGTCACAGTGGTTCCCCCCTCACTGTAACTTGTTTGACTTTCAGGGATTTGCTCAGGAGTGGGTTAAACTTCCTCATTAATAACCAGACCAATAAGAATTGCTGGAAAAAGTAAATGAAATGCTGCTCTGACACATCTGATGCTGAGGGGGAGGCAAGTTCTCCAGACTGGAAAGCCATTGTCTCCCAGGGGTTTTCAGGTATCACATCCTTGATGGAAGCAAATAGGACACGCCAAGCTCCTTGAGAGCATCTGGTAATGTAGCATGGAGGGAAGGTATAGGGACAGATTTGGGCCAACACTGCTTTTTGATTTTATTTTGGGAGAGAGCTTCACAGGAGAGAGACAGGCACTGTTTTACTCCTTGAGCTGAAGAATAAAGTGCAAGGGGCAGAGACAAGACCAGCTGCAGGGCTTCTAGCGGGGAGACTCTGTGGGTGATGAGCAATGCAAGGGAAGAGTGAATCAGCCCCTGCAGGATGAGGTGACAGACCCAGGCTTGGAAAGATCAGCAGTGCCCAGTGCCTGAATACTCCAACTTTTCCTTAGCATGAACAGCACCTCCAGAGACTTATTTCCCCATGACATAGCCTACAGTATTAAAACAAAAAATTGTTAGGGAAGTATTTCAGCTACCTCTTGCTATTGTCAGGGCAGCTTTGTAGCAGGCAGTGCTGAGGACAGGCAGCAGAGGCTGACTGGATGCTGCTGGGCAGAACATCCCAGTGGGAGATCGCACAGAAGGGACTGGTGGGCCAGGCTTTGGAGCAGGGGGTCCTGCTATAAGCTCCCGAATCTTCATCCCAGTGCTCGCCTTTGTCAGTGGCAACCAGGTAAACTGTGGCAGATCCCTCTCTTTCTCCTGTGCCTCTACTCTGAATCTGTTCAGAAATAAAAAAGAATCTGTTCAGAAATAAAAAAGAAAAAGGTGTTGAAGGGGGGAAGATACGGGAAAACTGCCTTGGAAAAATAACTCTGCTGTAATATAAGGCAAATTGTGTCTTATTTTGTTGAAACAGTCTCAGTTTAGAAGGAGGAACATTAAGGAACACTTTAGGGAAATCTTTAATCTGGTTGCAGCATCCAAGAGAAACAGTGTAGGAGAAAAAGACCTGAGGGAAATGAAGATATGGAGATGCATTAGTAGATAAATAGCATGTAGCAGTCTCTGGGCACTTCCCCATAACTGGGCTCTGGAAGGACCATCTGGGTCCTCCTTTCAGACACTCCAGCTCTCCAGTGGAGGAAGAGAGGGGTGCACGGCTTAGCTCTCCCTGTCCTCTGCCCAGGAGAAGCTTTCCCTTGACCTTGTGGCTAATTCTAGTATCCAGAGCTTGTTCCTTTAAGCATTTACACCTCCAATCAGGCCTCCAATCCCAGTGCCATGTGGAGCCATAAACAGGGATAAACACTAATTAGTGTGGTAAATAGCTTGGCCTTGTGTTTTCTGGTTACAGTATCCTGGTAATTATTTCCGGCTCCCTGCCTGTGTACTCTTGCTGCCTGAGTTTTTGCTCTGTACATCCTTGCCAGCCTGATTATTGCTGGACGCATTAAAATTGGCAATTGCCCTCTCCTGTCTCCCATCCATGTCTTGGGGAGGGGACCGGCCTAAGCCAGTTTCACTGAGGTGATCAGGGATGATTGAGGGGCGATGGGTAAAATCACACAGCCCTGTGTCTTCTGGGGGCTGTACCTTAATGTGCAGGACGTGGGGCCATGCTGAGATGACATAGCACAGCATTTTCAGGGAACCCACTGCTGGTCACCAGGGCTTTGTAAAATATGGGAAGAGAGATGGCAAGCTGGGCAGCTCCTACCCGTGACTCCCATTGCTGAGGCTTTTTCTCTCTCCATTTTGGCTGCCTTGCTTCCGCAAAAATCTTTGTCTCTAACAGAGGGTGTGACTTCAGCCTGGATTTTGGCCCAGCAGGGATAGATGTGCACATGCACATGAGTGTACAAGAGGTGGCCGAAGGTCCTGCCTGCTGAGGAGGGACAGACTAAAGATTCCTCATCTTGGTCTCTAGGCAAGTATCCCAAGCTTAGCTTCTCTCTAATGCAGTGTGGTTGCTTTGGCATCTACGTGCATGGGCTGCAGCCAGCGGAGAATCTATGAGTCCAGCGGCCTGTGACCTTCTGACCAGTTGTGTGGAGCCTGCTCCAGTTCGTGAGCCAGGACTCTGGTTTCTTGCTAAATTCCTCTGAGTTAAAAGAGTGTACTTCAGCGTGCTGTGCTTTTGTCTTGTCTCTGCTCTTCCCCTACATTCCTGACTAATTTTTTCTGAGTGTTCCTCCTTAGCCACCCTCCTGCACACTACAGTAGGTAGGTATGTGTCTCTGGCTTTATTTGCACCTAGCCCTTTCTGATATGTAAGCATACAAATCAGAGGCAGCTTCTGGAGCTGGGGTAATTGCACATTCACTCCCTTTCTTCCAGCGGCCAGGATATTAGTATGAGCAATTTGTTAGAACCCTCTCTCAGGTCCTGTTTTATTCATGATTTCACCTGTGAAATGTCACTAAAATGGTTGTGTGTTCCCAGTTATCAATGAACTCTCCCCTCTTTCCCCTATGGATGCACACTGACTTATAACCCCTGTGGGCCTGGTGGGTTGGATCTTGCGGCACTGTAGGGCTCATCAGCAGATGCTTTGGCTGCTCTTCATGTACACGAGCATATGCCTTAGCTGACCCAGTTTTTTATTTTGCTGGAGATATATGAGTGTTATTATTCACAAAGTGTTGCAAACACATGCTGGGCTCTGTGAGACTCTCAGGAAGACAAAATAAATGGGTATTGCTCAGGAAGAAATGGCCAGGGGAGAAACAGCTGCTGTTTCTCCACAAAAAGCACCACAATAGCAACACTTGATCGTGGCAGTGGCCACAGGCCATTTGGGATTAGACACCCACAGAAGACAGGCCTGGTTGTGTCCTCAGGATGTCACTGGCTTCATATTAGTCTCAGGATGATCAATGCATGCATTGTTCCCGAGAGGTTTGGGCTGGCCTGATTTCAAAGCCCTGAAGTATAGGATGATCCTCAGGCAGCCTGAGCATTGTACACCTTGCCCTCCTTACTACTAAATGTCCTGTACTGCCATGTAAGCCTGTTGTTGCTTCTGTCCACTGTGGACACTAAGAACTGAGAACTCGTCTCCTTTTTTAGCAAACTTGTATGCATTTCAAGATGGTTATTGTCCCCCTTCTCAATCTTCTGTAGTCTAAACAGCTTCGTTTTGCTCAGTACCTTTCTGGTAGGTCATGCTTTCTGCATCTCTGCTCATGGTGGCATGATTCTCCCAGCTATTTGGAGGAGTGCTGTGCTCTCCTCCCTCATCACTCTCAAGCTGATGGAAGAAAACCTGTCCATCACCCACGGAACTGTAAGTCCTTACGGAGAGGCATGCTATCCTTCACTCCTCAAATACAACTTTGACTGCACGTCATTTTCTGAGACAACCAAAGTCATTCATCAGATTTGCCTCACAAGGCTTGGATTGGAGTGCATTGCTGTTCGCTAAGGCAATTAATTCTAGCTAAGTCTTGGCTTAGATGTGAGCCAAAAAGGTGTCTAAAGGAAAACTGATTTTATGTGCATGTGTGTCTCCTTTTGAAAGTGTCTGTTGTGTTGATCTAAGGGGCGGAGAACCTTTCAATTCATTCTGTGTAGCTCCCATGCTGCTTGGAAAACTATCTCAGCAGTGGAAGCCCACTCTACTGCTTGGGGAGTTTTGCAGTCAGATGACCTGAATGATTTCCTGGTTTGAAATCAACCTTCAGGTCCCCTCAGTTAACATACCTGCATAGTTCTGATTTTGGTTCCTCCATCCAGGGTGCAAAACAGCACATGAAAATGATACAGTAAGATTCTGCCAATCTCACCCTTCCACACTTTTTATCCCCACAGGTTTTTATTCCCCATCTGTTCTATGGGCTAGCAGAAACTTATTCTCCTCTGATACCTCATTTGCTTCAAGCACCTGTCTTTGCCTTCATCCTCTTTCTGCCCACTTTTAGAATCACAGGATTATAGAATGTTTTGTGCTGGAAGAGCCATAAAAGATCACCTAGTTCTATGGGAAGGGAAACCTTCCACTAGACTGGGTTGCTGAGAGACTCATCCAGCCTGGCCTTGAACACTCACAGGGATGTGGGACATTCACAGCTTCTCTGGGCAACCTGTTTCAGTGCCTCACCACCCTCACAGTAAAGAATTTCTTCCTAATATCTAATCTAAATCTATCCTCTTTCTGTTTAAAGCCATTACCCCTTGTCCTGTCACTATGGTCCACAGTAGAGTCCCTCCCCATCTTTTTGGCAGGACCTCTTTAAGTACCAGAAGGTTGATGAAGGTTCTCTCTAGAGCCTTCTCTTCTAGGCTGAACAACTCCAACTCTCTCAACATTTCCTCCGAGGGGACTGCTCCAGGCCTTGGATCATCTTTGTGATCCTGCTTGAATGGGCCTGTGTCTTTCTTATGTTGGGGGCCTCAGACCTGAACACAATATTCCAGTACTTATGGCTGTAGGTTCTGCTTGCCTGCCTTGGCTGAAGTCTTCTCCTCAGCCTTGGTCTCATCTACTGATGCTGTAGTTTCCAGCTTTAAAAATTGTTTCCTCCCTGCTTGCTTTTCCTTGTGCTTCTTTCTTCCTTGGGGTCTCACCCCAGTGGCTGTGAGAGCCCAGGCTGGCACTCGTATTGCAATAGCCACCTGCCTGCACCTCGTCACTGCTTCTGCTCCTGCTGTACACAGCTGAAGTGTCACCTGTACTCTCTTCCCTCTCTCCCTCGCTGCTTCCCATGCCCTCCCTCCCTTGTTTCCCTCACTGCTGAAAGTCCAGCTCACATGCAATGACACATGCAGAAGCAGTAAGTGTGTGCTCAGGACATATAATAAGCATTTGGCTCCTACAGGCTGCGTTTCAGCCTTGGGCTCCAACACACTTCAGCAAAATGATTGAGATATTATCCTCTGCACAGAGGGGGAAGGTGACTCACACAGAGATGCCCAGCCTGCCTGTGCCCGAGCTGGGAGGGAAATGCAGGTAGCCTAAGCCCTGCCTGATGCTTCTCGTTGGACAGGCAGTCCTGCCCATCTCTGGACGTGTTTGCCTGAGGCATCCTGCTGCTGGCGACGTCTGTGCATGTGAAGATGCCCCTGTGTGGACACAGGCTGACCTTGTTTTGGCTGTGAGTGCTTGTGCACATGTGTAGGCAGGTATGTGAGTGCTGGAGGGCATTTCTAGGCATAGACAGTTCTCCTGGCCCTGGTGGCTTTCACAGCAGCCGAGCTCTCTGCCTGGCTACTTTTCAGACCCATGGTAGCCAGGGAAGGGGAATGAGAGGGTGTCAGAGACTGAAAATAGTTCATGCCTCAAGCATTAATATAAAGTTTTGCTCATTGTAAAGAAGCTAAAACCAAAGAAGCCTCCCTGAAGACTGGGACTTTGTAATGAAAGTCAAACTGCTGATTAGATAAAGGGAAACCCATTGATCAGTCATCTCAGGCGGAGGGAAAGGTTTGCATCCACCAAAAGGCCAAAGCCACTGGCGGTGCTGAGGAGCATCCTCTGCTGAGTTTGGGGTGGGGGGAGAGCACAGCTCACAGAAGCCAGGTTTACACAGACTCCTCCCCAGCCAAGGGGGGAGAGGAGGTTTTGGGTGTGTGGCATAACCTCTGGCCAGAGGCAATAAACCCCGATCCTCAGATTACACAAACTGGCCCAGCTGTGGCACCCCCAACCCCACAGGACTTTCATGTGAGAGGCAGCTGAGGGGAGTCACAACCCATCAAAGACCCCCCAAAAGTGCTCCCCAGAGGCCTTGCACCACAGTGCTGCACATGATACAACAGACCCAGGGTCTGCAGTAAGAGGCTCCCCCCTCCCCCAGGGGTCATGCCTGGACATTGCTACCTGGCTTGAGGGTATATACATGGGATTCTATGCTTTTTTGGGGGGGACCTTCACCACCAAGAAGAGCAGCTGGAGAGGATCAACAGATTGCTGGCCAGCCTTCGCGTACGAAGATCCGGGGAAGGCCTCTTTTTCTTTCCAGACCTTCCAGCCTGCGCACTGGATTTTTTTAGGTGAGACACAGGGTGCGCAGATCTGAGCCCACCCTTTAATCCCGAGGTTCAATCTGCCGGGCCAAAGCGATTCTGGACAGTGGCAGTGAGGTCCTCCTCAGGACGTAGGCAGATTGCCCCCTGCGGGCTAACGAGCACTGCCTGCCCGGGGAGCAACCTAGCCGGGAATCGAACCCGAGCCTCGGCAACTTGCTATGCCGCGTGCTTAACCACTACACCACCAGGGCTCCCGGATCAACAGAACATCGTTGGGATCCACAGAGTGGTGATATTTTCCTTATTCTGTCCCTGTCACTCTTTCTGTCCCCCAAACCTATTTTCTACTTTTTTATTTTCCAAAAGTGCTCTCTCTCACACACACACACACACTTATCATCAAATAAAACCCTTACTATTGACTGGCATATGGTCTTGTTTGCACCTTAATTGGGGCAGAGGCATTTCTAAGAACCTTAATCGTAATGGCATTGTAACAGAGGGTCACCAGGAACAGGTGCCAGCAGGGAGGCTGGAAGGGACTGAAAGACAGTCTGTGCCTGCTATGCCACAGCATTTCTCTGGCTAACAGTGGCTCTATCCCAGCTCAAGGCTGGCTCCTGAGAGCTCTGTATTGGGCTTGGAGTCCCTCAGTTAGATAGCTTGATAGCCAGCCCAGTTAGTAGCCATGGGTCTTAGTGGAGCAGCCTTCTCCCCAGAGTTGTGTTTTTGCTAGAGAGGATGGTGGTGTGCTCTCCTGATTTTCAGAGGAGAGTGAGCATTTCTGAAATGCTTGTGGCCAGTTTTTGGCCCTTGCCCTGCTGCCCAGTCAATAATAAGGCATCTCCTCTTTGAAATGGTGGCTCTGGAGTACCAATGGAGACAAGAAGCCATATGTTTTTTCTGTCCTCATGCAGGCAGAGTGTTTTGTGGGTTTCTTCTTGGTGTATTGTGGGGAGTTGTTCCACATGGAACTCTTCCTCCTCTTCATCTAACAGTTTTAAATGCTGGAGTCCTTTCCTTCCTGTCCAGCCCACTAGCACCTTTCTACTCTGCCTGTTGCTAGGTCTGACCTCATGTGTCCCAGCGGGCTTCAGAGTAGGGGAAGAAGGCTTTTCCCCCTCAAAGTCTGTACAGTAGAGAGGGCAGGATAGGGTGACAAGAGGCCTGCTTGTGCTGCAAGCTGGAAATAAACAATGCTGTCCTTGCCCAGGCCTTCTGAGCAGCCCTTGGGCATATATAAGGCACACTGCAGTGCCATGCAGATACCACCTGGGTACCTGCATGGTACTGGAGCACTGGAGCAGCTCTATCAGCAGGACAAACTGGTTTGGCTTACTGTGGTGGCTGTGTGCATGTCCTGCAGCTCTGGCTGTCCTGTGCAGCCCTGGGTGCTCAGACAAGACCATTCCCTTGCTGCATCGTCTGCCAATGCAGAACTCTTCCTTGCAATTTTGGTGTGCTCTGAGCACTCCCTTCCAACCCCCAGTGGAGGGCTGGCAGGCAGATCAGTGAGCCCAGGGAGCGATGTGCCTGTGCTGATGGCTGGGTCAGTGGTGTGGAGCCACGGGAAGAGGCAGAGCCTGGCATCAAATCCCCAGCCTGACGCAAAGTGACGGAGCAGAAAAGAGTGAGCGACAGGGAGGGTGGGAGGCGGGATGGGAGCGATGAGGGAGCTGCAGGAGGGGAGTGAGAGACTGGGCTCTAGCCTGGGAGCAGAACAGCAAACTGGCTTATTATTAACCATAACCCCTGTCCCTTCCTAACCTTGCATCTGACAAATGGTTCTCTGATTCTCTTTGTTTGTTTGTTTCTTTTTTTTCTGTTTTTCTCCCTCAGGCACTGCTGTAGCTCAAATTTAGCCTCCAATATTTATATCTTTTTGTCTCTTCTACTTCCTTTCTTATTTGGAAAATATACTGAAGAGGACTGTGGGACTTGGGAAGAGTTAGAAGCACAGAGTATGCCACATTGGATCAGCTGATCTACTCCAAGATCTTAGTTTCTGCTCATACCCTCCCTTCATAGCAAAATTAAACCACCCATCCCAGTGAGAAACACAGCTGTGCGATGGAACGTTTGGCAGGAAACACCTTCCTCACTTTCCCCATAGCAGTGCACACCTTGAAGTGTCAGACTGGGTTTCCATTTGATGATATTTGGTATTCAGGGGGTCTCCCAGTTGGGTGCTGCTAGAGGATGACCCACCGTGTGGGGGCTGACCTGGGACTGGGCAGACCTACATTTGCATCGCTCTACAGGGTGATCTTGAATGGATCACCTTCTTTCTCTGGACCTCAATTTCCTTGTCCCTAAGATGAGAACTAACTAAGAGCTTATGTAATATTTCTCCAGCTGAAAAATGCTGGAGGTGATGCCTTGTTTTGTACTTCAGCAACAGAAGAGAAAGTGCATTGGCAATCTCTAGACCTGGAAAATTCCTCACTGGTAGCATCAAGTACATGGAAGGGCACATCCCTCTGATGAGGGGGAAATCAGTATGCCCTGTGTTTCAGATAGAGCTGGAAAGAGATAATGTTGGGGAGAGAACCCAATGGGAAAGGTTCCTCTAAGCTTATATCCTGGGGATTTGATCTTGTCTCTTCTTGCTTCAGAGCCCAGAATAAGCATCGTTGGATGAAATAATTTTTCAGTTATGTTGGAGAGCAGGTGAGTCTCAAACATTTCATTTTGTGCCAGTTTATGCTTTTGATCCAGCATAAGGCATCTTTGCAGCCACCCCTCCAATGCAGTGGGGAGTCCTACAATAAAAAGCACATTTTCCTTTTCATTCCTACTTTGTTTTGTGCCTTTAGTCCCAAGCTTCTCTGCCAGAGGGTACAGTATGATGGGAAAAGGTTGAATCCATCAGTGTTTTAGGTGTCCTCTATCATTTGTGCTGGGAGTTGTCTACTGCCTTCCCTGGGCTTTTGCTGCTCTCAGGAAAAGCAATGTCTCAGTCAAGGTCATGCCTTTCCTGAGCTGTAGCAAATGTGAATGGGTCTCACTTTTTGTTGGTCTTAAACAACACAGACTTCCACCTCAGTACTTTTCCACTTCTACCCTTGGTCCCAGGACTTCTTGACCCAGGCTACATTGTGCAAACCCATCACGAGGTGGCACCACAAGATTGCCTTTCTTTTTATTTCGCCTTTCTGCATCTTCCTCCTTTACCCTTACTGGCTCCAGCAGTCCTCTTGTTTGTCGAGAGCCAAGGAGCACAACTGAGCTAAGAGGGTATTGGATCTCTTGGATGCTGTTGACCTCAACCTAAACAGAGCCTGTCCTTCTGCAACAGGCATTAACCAAACACACTTGTTGGATTTTTTATGCTCTCCACATGAAGTGCTGGTGCTTCTTGCATGGAGAATGATCTGTGCAGACTCTCCATGTTGTCCTTTGGATGATCAGTGGGGTGAAGCTGGTCAGGATAGCTCAGCTTTGATGCTTGCTGGGAAATCAACTCTCTAATATTTTGAGTGAAGATGAGAAGGTTTGGAGCAAGATGACAAATAGGTACTCTAAGAGATCGTCCTGTAGAGACTGACGTACCACAGTCTTGGTCCAAACCCAAGGGATGCCTTGGGGAACCTCAGATCCAGGTTTCACCATTGGGTCCCTGTCTTGGGGTGACTTTATGATGTGTATCCCATATTGCCCAGATATGAATCCTCTGCTTTTTTGTGCCTTTAAACTGAGCCCGAGATGGGAGAGAAAGAAAAAACAGCCAGAGGAACTTTTTCAAAGCAGTTCTGTGCTTCAAGGTCACTACTCCTCTCAGTTCTGTTGAGGGGAGATAGCTGCTGCTGCTGCAGGGAGGGGAGGAAGCACTCTTCCTTACTTTCCAGCCCGCTTTCGGCTTTGCTTTTCTCTGGAGAGAGACAGAGAGTTAAGGTTTTTTTCTGGAACTTCAGCTTTTCCCTTCTTTTCTTCTGGACTGTTTCAACAACATCAGAACACATCAGAAGAACTTTCCACCAAGGCCCCGGAGGTGGCCCAAGCTGACCCAGACCCAAGGAGGAAAGAGAGAGAGAGAGACCACATCCACAGAAGGACTCAAAAATCTTCCAGGTTTCTCTCCACAGCAAGAGATTTTATTATTTAGCATTATTATTCTTTTCTTGTTAAATAAATAGTTTTGTTTCTTCTTCACTTTCCTCCAAGAAAATATTTCTTTTTTCCCAAACCTGGTGTGGGAGGGGTGGCTGTAATCTGCCTTATATCAAGGATATTTTCCTCTGAATTTGTCTCAAACTGGGACAGTCCCACAGACTTACTTCTTGAGAAGATTCATGAAGGGCTTTTGAACACAATGCTACTCTTCCCGGCAGCTGCCTAGCAAACTGCAAACGTGATCTTCCTTTCCTAGACTGAGCTGTTGTTTAAATTGAATTTTGTCCCTTGGAGACCTCTCCTTCAAATGCACATTCTCTCGTTATGTTTTTCTTCTCCACTGTTACTTTTCATAAAACCACCTTTTAGTAAATGGTCTTTGTTTCTTATCTAGAAACCTGTCTGCCACCATAGTTCAGAGCTGCCCTTTGGGGGCAGAAATTCCCTTTTCTCTTGCACACTCTTTGTTTCTCTTCTCTGCTGGAGGGATTAATTTATAATTTCCCTCTTGCCTCTTTCTATGCTCTTCTTTTTTTACCATCCCCTTCTTTGCTGCCTCAGATGAGGAGGGATGAGGTGAGGGGTTATTCCAACTTGCAGATGTTACAGATCCACAGTGGCCTTCAGTGCAACAGGAAATGATCCTTGTGTCCTCAACTATCTATTTCAGCTCTGCTACACCACTCTGGACCTGTAATTTTGGGAAGCCCAGACAGGTTTGTGCATGTGGATGTTACTTTTCCTGTAGGGCCTCTGCTCTCCCTATCTCTGATGGGGCTTTTTTACCAATATGTAAGATGATGCTGTGCTTATCAGGTGGTGGGGAGGGATGGCAGCACCCAGCAGAGAGGAGAAGAGTCAGGAGTGGAGCTCCGTGCTGGAGCAATGGGACAAGGGATCCCTGGGAGGGAACTGATGTCCATCCTGAGAGCTGTGTAGCCATCAGGACCAGGGGACCAGGAGGCATAATGGGATCTGATCCCCCGTGGCTGGGAGCACTGGGCCAGGTCTGAAATGCATTGGCAGATCTGTGCGAGGAGCTGTGCTTAAGAGCCACAACTCTGAATCATTTCCCAGAAATCCCCTGTCAGTCTAACCATAAACACCAGAGTGGAAGGTGGGGACATGTGTTTCTTCAATTTCCTACAACAAAGCTAGCATAAAGGGGATTAGGAAGGCAATGCTGGGGGAAAAGAGAGAGAGATTTAGCAGGGAAGGGAACATTAAGATTTAGACGGATAAAATGCAGATTGAAGTTGTTGGGCCAGAACAGAAGAACTTCTCAGTCTATATATTTAGCTCAGTGAGGTATATAAACAGAAACCTACAGCCAGCTCAGCCACTTCTCCCCCAGTGGAGTGAGTCATCAGCCCTTGGATCTAAAGTTAGGTTCACGTCAGAGCTTACACTCTCTCTCTCATTTTATTTTTCTCTTTCTATTTTGAAGAGTGTGGGAAAAGCTGGGCACTGTCTTCTGGAAGCAGCAAACATAAACCTACAACAGCAACAGATGCAGGACCTGATGCCCTACCTGGTAGCACTGTGACAAATATTGTTTTCTGTCTGACTGCTCCTCTTCCTTGCTGCGTGCCTGGGGATGAGCTTAGGCAACATGCAGCCGTGGTTTGTCTGGGCACACAGTGGACCCAGCTCCAAGGGGTTTTGTGCACTGTGCAGATGAGCTGGAGGGTAGAATGGGCTGCACAGCCATTCCTGGGGCCGCAGCAAGAGGATTCTCAGAGGTCGGCTCCCGTGTGCCATGCAGGGGAGCAGGATTTGCGATCAGCGCTGCCAAGAAGGACTGGGGCTGGGTCAGCCTGGCAGGAGGCAGGATGATGCCTGTGAGACTTGGCTAGAAGATGCCTTTAAATCCAGTGCAGGTTGCCACCTGGTGGGTCAGCCCACAGCCACATGCAAACCTGCAGAGGGGAGGGCTGCATCTCACTGAGCTATCTCTGCAGTCTCTCTGCTTTGGTATGGCTCCCCCTTTCCTGCTTTTTCCCTCTCCCCTGGTCCACCCTCTTAAGCAGTTGCAGTGAATCACATACTTTCCCTACGAACTCGCCTGTCAGTGCTGCTGGCTCAGGGAGTGACAGGAACAATGTGGACTTTCCTGTTCCTTTCAAAATCACAGAGAGAACAGAGTGGGACCCTTGGACATGCTCTGGATGCAACGGTAGGACCAGCTTGTGCCATGCTCACCTCTGGTGTGATCTACCCCCAAGTCACTTCAAAGCTAGCCCACCTGTATCACTCAGGGCAGATGACAAAACTCTCTGAAAGTGTGTTGGAAAAAAGGAGACTCAGAGGTGACCTTATCATTCTCTACAACTTCCTGAAAGCTGCTTGTAGTCAGGTGGATGTTGGTCTCTTTCCCCAGACAGCAACTGACAGAACGAGAGGACACTGTCTTAAGCTGTGCCAAGGAAACTATAGGTTAGATATTAGGAAAAAGTTTTTCATGGAAAGGGTGAAAAAGTACTGGAATGGTCTGCCCAGGGAGGTGGTGCAGACACCATCCCTGGATGAGTTTAAAAAATGATTGGATGTGACGCTTGGTGCCATAGTTTAGTTGACGTGTTAGGGCATGGGTTGGACCCAGTGATCTTGGCGGTCTCTTCCAACCTGGTGATTCTGTGATTTTGTGAGTTGAAGATGGAGCCCTGTGACTACTGTGAGCTGCAGGACAAGGAGACCATCTCCAGTCCCTTCCCTTGTGGATGGTGGAGAGGAGGGCCTTGCTAAGGGAGGGCAACAGCTTCCCAGCCCAAGGCTTCGAATTACTTCTCAGGGAGATGCCTGTGGTGTATGTACCAGCAAGCCCATGGAAATCCTCCCCAGTATGTACAGATGGGGAGAATGGTGGGGATGAGGGGGCTCTGCTCTGGAGCATGAGCTGCCCCAGGCTTGCTCTTTTCACCAGTTCCAAATTTGTGATGTGTTGAAGGGCATGACTCCATTTCCCCACCCAGCCCCTTTCCCTCTCCCTTCCTTCCAGGCTTGTTGCCTGTATTTGTCGATTTGGAGGCTTTTTCTGAGTGAGAGTTCAAATGTCTCTTTATCTGCATGCTGTGGATGTGCTGGAAGGCAAACAGACATGATCCTGGGATGAAGACATGAGGGATGACCCACAGATTATCCTGAGCACGTGTTTATGTGCCTCTATCCTCCTGTACCCCTCTGCACGTACTCTTCATCTTCCTTTACCATTTTGTTTCTTTTACCTCTCCTTACCACCCTGTTTCTCCATCCTGTCTCACCCTCTCCCTCTCTCTCCTGCCTTCCTCCCCATTCTCTTTTTCTCATTTGATATTCATGCATGAATAAATTCAATTGCATTTTCCCCTGTTCCCCCTGAAGGGGCTTGTTGGTGAATTACAGGCATCTGAAATCATATAATGCTCAGATTCATCATTTCAGGGAGAGAATTGAAGCCCTTCTATTTCTCAGGAAGGAATAACAGATGATTTTTATAAGGAGAGGGAGAGGGAGTGGCAAGTGTCTTGTGGCTGGTGAGGAAGAAGCCAAGGAGATGAACCTTGGCAGCACAGGGTGGACCAGCTAGCAGAGGGGACTAGAAGGTCAGCCAGCCCCTGCTCTGTTTGCAGGAGTGGGGAAGGCACATGTAGGTGGTTGTGTGTATGTGGAATGTGAGTGCCTGTGATTGCTGCCTGTTTGCTGTGTGGTGCTAGTGGGGCCCTGAGGGAGGAGTAAATCTCTTAGGGGGCTGCCCAGAATTGGTTTAGGAAGGAGTAGCCTGACATCTGATTTTTTAGAGAGATTGTCTTGATATCTGTTTGGACATCTGCCTCAGCCAAATTTTGGAACACCTACACAGTTCACCCCAAACTCTACTGTGGGCCTGGGGTTGTGCCCAGTGCCACATCCCCATCACACTGAGAAGCTAATGTCAGAAAAAATGTCATTTTCGTATGTCACAAAATCCTTCACTTTCAAGGGCTTCCTGTTGTGGATGGGTTCCCTGCTCCTGATGGGAGCCTTCCAGTTTATGCAGGACAGTGAACTCATGGTAACCAAAACCATCTTTGGGGCTGAAGGTGATCAGAGATAGTGTCTTGCACAGCTCCCATAAAAACAGGCTCTGACCCTGGGCAGAGAGAGGTCTGACCACCACAGAAAATTATTACCCTGGAATGAAATGTCTTTTGAGCTTGTGGAAGATGCATGGGTACACTGTGGAACTGCAGCCCTGGCCAGAAGCTATGAAAAAATGCAGGCTGGACTTGTCCGAGGAAGAGCTGTTTTTCATGGAAGCTGTTAATCGGGTAAGATTTGACGCTCACAACATTCCTGTTGTTTCTAACATTGCTCTCTTTTCTATTTTAGCGCTTTTGGAGCAGCCTGAGGATCCTCTAAGGGCTGAGTTTGCCTTTCAGGAGAGGTAACAAGATAAGACACTTTATAAAACACAGAAGTGTTACGTTAAAAGCGGACAGCAAACATTGTCTTTGTTCGAAAGACTTCTAAGGGCCTCATGAGAGACAGTGATGGGGCCAGCCACATTTCTCAAGCTCCGAGGAGCCTGGCTTAAGTGATGTAAGTGGCTAGAGGCTCCTTGACCTCTGCCTCAAGTCCCTGGCACAGCAAAACCAAGCCACAGGGAGCTGAATGGCAGAGGAGAGGATATTTACAGGATGTTTTTCACCCTCAGTGGTGACTATGTGAGCTACCTTGAGGTAAGACCACAGTGGTCCTGACTTTGCCAGAAGGTGGGCTTGCTCAATTGCCTTCCTGTGGAGAGTTAATGTTTGAGGGCCTGTTTCTCCAAATGATGAAAGTGTTTGGTTTCCCAGCCATTTTTAGTTTAGATGTTCTAATTACCCTGACCCAGCTATCCTACCCATGCACTGCAAAGTCTGGGACGGTTGGAGTGGATGTTATCTTGGTGAGGAAGTTTTGGAGAAGCTTTGTGGAACCCTGCAAGGAAGCAGAGGAGCTTCTGAGCTGCAGTGTTATGGTGTATCATGCTCTAGCTGGCAACTGGGCATTTTTTTAGCTTCTTATTTACAGTATATGCCTATGGTAGAAGCAAGAATGTCTCCGTGTCTCGTAACACGTGGGATTTTACTGGACTGAACAGGAAAAACCCATGAAAATCCTTAAGGACTGTGATGGCTTCACATAATGTCTCTTTCTCAGAACTGACTCAGTATCCCCAGTAGGAAAATTGAAGGCTGATGCTTCAAAAATGAGTGACCTGTGCTGACATGGGGTAGGGCTGCTCAGTCACAGAATGGGACCAGTGGGGGCAGATGGCTGCACTGGCCCTCCATTGGATGAGGCGCAGGGAGGCCGTACTCTGTTCTATCCATTGGAAGGTGGGATTCCTGCATGTTATCCATCCCTCTCATTTCTCCCTGGCTTCACGAAATGCCATGGAAAACTAATTTACGGCGAGTTGTTCCCACCCCTGAGTTCCAGTAACAGATCTGGGAGTAGGATGGGGTGGAGAGGAGGGATTGGTTTTGAGGGAAGGACTTTTGGGGGAGGGTTGTTAATTTGTTTTTTTAACTCTTCCCAAATGAAAATTCTCTAACCTGCTTGATCTGTGACCTGTGGAGTGACACACATCCTTAAAAGTCCAAGGAGAGACAACTATGCTGAAACCAGTGTCCACCAGAAAAGGAAGGATGAGTGGGCTGAAGGCAGGAACAAATCAGCTGTCCTGAGACCCCACCGTGGATGCAGGTGTGCAATGGTGTACAATGAGATTTCTTCCTTTCCTCCTGTGTTGTAAGAATTCCTGCATTCTGTGCCTCTAATTGTAGGTTCCCCTAAAGACATTTGGTGTCACTGTAAGGACGATGTTTCACTCTCCCTTTCTGCCTGTACAGTTATTCTCTCTCTCTCTCTTTGTGCAGTTCACTCCATAAGCCTTTAGTGAACATACCATGAGACAGAGAGAGAGCGAGACAGACAGAAACCACACACCAGCCCTTCCTCCTCACTTTCCCACCATGGAATAGCTAACCTTGCCCCCACCCACACCTCCATCACCTCTCAGCGTCCTGCATTATTTTGACCCTCTCTCTGGTCTTTTTGGAAGGAAGCTTCTGTCACTTCTTAACACCACCTGCCTGGAAAAACACAAAGGCAAACCCCCCAAGCCCTCCCGTGAAGGAAGAGGTCCTTCCTTTTTTTTTAATCTTTTTGTTTGCTCTGGCTCCAGAGCTTCAGACTCCAGCCTGAGCAGTCACAATTTCTTACCATGTATTCTCCTTTTAAACCATCTCCTTCCTGCACACGCTCAGTCCTTGCAGGCACGGATCTAACACAACTCCCCGCTTCTCGCCGGCAGGTTCTTTGCTCCCCATCACTCAGCTGATCCTGATCTTTTTTTCTCCTATTCTCCCCACCCCGGGCACCGAGGTGTGTGTGTCTGCGTGTGAGTGTGCCTGTGTGTAAGGGGGGGGAGGTGGGGGGACCTATTTTTTTCTTGGTGGGGGAATTTTTTCAAAGCATCTTCATTATTATTTTATTTTGCTTCTCTGACTTGGAGACTTCTCCCTCGGAGATTTCTTTTCCATGCAAAGGTAGGTGAGACGCATGCACACCTGGCTAACCTTGTGTCTGTCTCGTTTTTCTTGGTTTTGCTGTCCTTTTAATAGAAAACTTGCGCCCACCCGTGTACCTGCATCATTCCTGTTTTGTTTCATACCTGTTTCCTCTCTGGCAGAAGTAAAAGCTGAGGGTAGACATGTCTGTAATGTGAATAATTCTGTCTTTTCAGAGAGGAAAGTTGTTTCTGCGTGCGTGTCGGGTGGTACGTGTATGTCTGAGTACAGTGCCCATGTATGTGAGGCTGCCTCTGTTTACCCAACAAGTAGCAATAATTGATTTTGATGTGTGTTTTGGGCAGTGGTGGTGGTGGCGGTGGAAAGGGAACAACTGTGTGTCCAGTAGTTCATGTCCATGAGCAATTGCAGCAGGGAATGTGCATCTCGCAGATATCAGCAGCTCTTTGTACATGACTATAAATGATACAAGGAGTGTGAATAATTCCAGGAATTTCAAATTTAGCCCTGGTTAGTTTGTTCCGTTATGATGGGGAAGGATGGTGGGAAAGAGGGAGGGTTGCAGAATCTCCTCCCTGGAGAGGTAACTGCCTGAGACCTGTAAATATATAACTTTTCTTAAAACCTGCTCTCTGTTTGGGTTTGAGGCTTTTTTTTTTTTTCCAAAGCAAGAGTTGGGTCTTGGATTCAGATTTCATAAATTGTCTTTTTTTTGTTTTGTTTATGGTTGTTATTGCATTTCAATTGCATGTGCAACATCCTGAAAAGGGACACGGAATAGGATGTACTTTAATATAGCAAATGCATCATCTTCTGTACATCACTGGAAGCTGTTGGCTGGAGTGAGGGGGTGGAGGGGGGTTGAAATAGAAGAATTAAAAAAGAAGAGAAACAGAAATAATGTTAGGCATTGTTGACTGGCAATTATCAGGCATATTTTCTGCCACTACTGGTTTTCGTAAACGTCTTGATGGTTACCTTTTTCTTCTTGGTGAGAGCAGCTGTATGAAAAGTGGCTTTAAAAAAATAAAAACCCAGAAAGAAAAAAAAATCCCAAATATGTATAATTTCCCTGCAAATTATTGCAGAGAAAAATGGTAAACGTCAAAAAGCAGAACTTGTTGTGCATTTTCTCTCTGCTAGTAGGAAGCGTTTTTCTCACTGATCTGGGGGTTGCTACTGGTTCTGTGTCTCTGTAGCTTAGAAGACTGCTATGTTAATTGTCAGTTGTTTCTGTGTGCTATTGCGGAGCTCCTGGACTTAAATTTGGGCTGGTGACTGAGGATTTATTATCTTAAAGAAGGAAGGGGTCTGCTGACCCTCCACCTCGCTTACTCCTCAGTATTTTAACTCTGACACGTAAGCTTCTCTATCAGTGGAAAAAAATCCTCAAGCACACTATCTTCTGAACACCCTACCTGCAAAGAAACTTCTAATTCAGAGCACTGTGAAGGAAATCCAAGAGCCCCGTTTCTGCCTCCCTTCCCCTCTACATTTTAAGGACATGTTCTGAACATCTCTGCCCCAGCCAGCACTGCCCCATCCCTCAGGTCTGGGCAGGCACATAGCCTCAGGGAGGAGGCAGCTGCCCGCTGCCTGCGAGGGACTGAGAGCATTTATTCCTCTCTCCATTAGATAACGTAATAGTTTCATGGCACTGGCATTGGATGTGAGCTTCCTCAGAAGGGCAGCAGTGCATACCCATCAGAGAAGGTCTAGGGCCATGATCCTCTCCCAGGCAAGCTGGGAGGCAGGGAGGGATGGAGTCTGGGCATCACATTGGATTGCCTGCCCACTGGCAAGGTGTTTGCACCAGGCTGGCTAGGCAAGGGTGCAGTACCTGTTTGGGAAAGCCTTGGCCCTGACTGCAGCAGGAAGGTGGGGAAAAGCAGCTTTCCTGCAGACCTTGCTGGAAAGCTGTGTCTAAACACTGACCACCTCGATGCGTCCGAAGATGCGCACGTGCCTAGTGAATATCTCAGAGGAGAGTCAGGGGGACAAAGAAGAAGCTTTGATCTGCCACATCTAAGGGGTTTGCCTTGTGAAGCCTGGATCAGTCTGACAGTGCCTATTATAAAGGGGGTTTTGCCAACCTGTCTCGTGTTTTATCTTTCAAAATCTCCTCTTGTTTCTGCCTTGGAAGTATTGTCAGGCAGTGGATCTGGCTGATGCAGGGCCAGCGCATCCGCAGCCATCAAGGGAGTGAGGGGAAGCATTATGTCAGGGGAATGCTCTCTCACAAGGAGCTCACAGGCTTGCCTGTGGGTGTTTCTGGGTAGGCACAGTGGCCTTGGCTGGGATATGAGGAGACCAGTTGGGCTTCCTGGGGTCTGTCACAGTGCACCTGCAATGCTGGGTGAGCTTTCTCGTGTCCTCACTCTTATCCCCACCAAGAGCAGCACCTTCCTTGCTGCTCCAGTCATGAGCATCCTCAAAGTGCCAGTAATGCACCTGTGCCCCAGGCTGCAGCTCTGGCACCTCCTCTAGTCCTGGGCTTGTTTGCTTCCTTCCTTTCTTGCTCCACCAACCCACTTCCCACCTGGCTGCATCTCTGTTGCCTGATCCAGTTTTGGAGAATCCATGTGTCCATGCCCAGTGTAACACGGTGCCATCCTACAGCCCTCTGTAATGTTAGAGCCCTGCCCTGTCCCATCCATAGCAAGGCACATCAGGAGGATGTCCCACACCAGGGTGGCTTATGCTGAGCCCTGGCCACCACTGATTTTGGGAAAAGGCTGCAATTCCAGGCTGCGCTGCAAAGAAGCCACATGCTTGGTCAGCTTTTTTTCCTAGGGAAAAAAAACCTTCAAACTAATTTTTATTCATTTTTCTCAAACAGAACAAGTATCTACAGCTGGAAACTCATGAAAAGCACACACTAGGAATCTTTGAAAGAGTGGGGCACTGATTTGAAATAAAATTTATCTTTTATTAAATCAAAGTCCCAATCCTGCACATTCAAGCAAGCAGGTGAATTTCTGCAATTTCCCAGAGCCTTACTGAAACCTCCGAGTCCATGGATGGGTTCAGAAATCAAGTGGTACAGGTGAATGTGCAAGATCAGGTAGTACCATTTCTTAGCTGTATTTTTAAAAATTTATTAGATGGGATAATGTTGGGCTGATTTTAAGGGTGTTCAAGATCTGTAAAACCCCAAACTGATTTTGGAAAGTAGAGATTTCTACTCAGTTATACAGAGGTGCATCATTGTTTTTAATGACCTAATATAGGCAGCTTACTTAGTTTATTCGTCTGTCTGAAGTGCATACATCGAAGCTCTTAGAAATCACATAGTGGTTTGAAAAATGTCTTATACTGATACAAAATTTATTTAAGCCCTCTAATCATAACCCAAATTGCATAAATCAACCCAGTAACTTTGTAATAAACTCGCTCTCCTGGTACTTGTCAGGCCCTGGTGTTTGAAGCACCGCAGCATGTCCTGAAGAGCAATCAGCCCAGTGTATCAGGGACTAATTGCAAGGAGAAGATGTCAGAAAATGCCTTCTCTCTTGAACTGGAGGTGTGTGCTGCTGTGGTGACGCAGGAGGGAGCTGGTCTCTGGGCTAAGTCAGGCTCAGCCATCAGGGGCTTTGCAGGTTTGTACCAGTCCTTGCAGTCTGTGGGCGAGTGGACATGCTGTGGGCTCCTGGTGTGGAATGCTGCTTGTTGGTGTTTTCTGCAGTAGCTTGTGCTTCCCAGCACCTGCAGAATGCAATGTAGAAGCCCTATCTCTGTGTCATCAAGGCAGGATTGGAAGGGTGCCTACAAAAGGAAAGGTTGTCGCCCTTTTACCAAATGTGTGTGTGCGTTAAAAACAGACAATACCGAGGGCAGCTGATCTCTGCTTCTGACATAACCATCATCTGCAGCATGGGCACCACATCCTGCTCCATTGTGCCTTGATGTAAAGCTCCATGGGGGCATCCCTGGAGGGCAAGCATAGGGCATATCCTTGTGAAACTACTGGATTTGAGGTTATGGCTGTGGGGTTGAACAGGATGGAGAGGAGCTGCTGACCTGTGCTGTTGGTAGCTGGTGAAGTGACAAGTGCCAGGGATTTTGTCACTGTGATGTGACTGCTGAAATTGTTTGTCTGGTATGGCCGCTGGGATTGAGGGGCAGAGGGTAGGGAAGGTTTATATTTCCTGTCTCTGAAGTGTCAGTTTGGCCGTGGCTACAAAAACACACTGCTGTATGGAGAGCACAGGTGGGGTTAGTGGTGTTAAACATTTCTCAGGTGTTGGCTTAGTGTGTCTGGCTGACAGGCTCAATTAAGTTGCTTTCCAGGACAGAGGTTAGATTTTCCTGCAGTCAGACTGCCAGGAGTGGATGAGATCCTGTTCCTGCTGCTACACGTATGTGTTTGCAAATGTGGGCATGTATGTGTATACAAGCGTGCAGTGTGCCCAGCACCATCTTTCATCTCCTCTCTGAGTGGGGACTTTTGGCAGTGGTGATGCCCTCAATTGCTTGTCTTCCTTGGGCATTTTATTTTCCTTATTTTGCCTTTAAACCCACTCTGAGTTTGGCAGTCGGGATGGGCAGAGGTAGGGGGCAGAGTAACTCATTATGGGCTCTTTCAGACTGGGTTTTCTGGCAAGGTTACAAGGATTTGACTTGGACTCTAGGGGTCCATTTCAGGTCTGTGGTCAGATATGTTTGTTTTGGTGTCTTTGCTGCTTTTCAGTGATCACTGTTCAAGCAACTGTCCCAGCTTGGCTTTTTTTTCCCCTGGTGAGAGCAGGGAGAGAAGGGGACTTTTAAGCTTATGTAAAGGAGTAGCAGTGTCAGTAACCAAATCGTGTGGGATGCAGGGGAACCATGCAGGTCCTGGTCCATCTATTGACCTAAGACTGAACAGCCTGTAGGCCTTTGCAGAAGAGCTAGCAACATTGTCTCTTCTCTGCTTCTAGAAAATTCCCATCTTCATAGCTACATTTTTTTCCCATATTCTCTCTCCTTTCTAGAGGCAGAGCCTGGGGCATCATCACACTCCACATAGCTTCAGCTCCCTTCCTGTTTTTGTTTTTGCCAAGAGTTAGTTTGCTCCAAATGCGTAGCTGTGTTTATGCAGATTATCTCCTTTGGAGGGATTGAGGGGGAGCAGTAATTTTTAGGGAGGAGAGAGGTTGTAGATGTAACTCTTGATGCTCTCCAAAGCTCTTTGCATTATGTTCCCTTTAGATGTGCTCCGTACTGTCTCCACATCCCCATTTCCATTTTCACCCCAGGGAATCTCCTCTCCAGATGTGAGTGGTGACAGTGGGTTGGGAAAATTCTGGAGGTGGGGTGAAGATGCTTGTGCAGAAGTGGGAGGTTGCATTCAGTGCGGTGCTGTGACAGGGAGCAGGGAGTCTCCTGGGGTCTCCCCACTCTTTGTATGCTGCTGTTTTCCTACTCTCCTGCACTACAAGTCCTGAAGGGACACTGGGTTGGGCTGGGTACTGAGATTGAGACAAAAAAGGGCAGAGAGGTTGATCCAGGAAGGACAGTGTGAAACAGCAGAGCTTCTCACTGTTGGCTAAGCCTGTGTGGGAGCAGCCCCAGGCTACCCTTTGCCATCCACTTGTAAAGGTGCAATGCTGGCAGCTGCAGCACTGGGCATCTGTCCTTGTGGTGGGCAGGAGCTGCAGCTCTGTTCTCCCAGCGTGGGCTTCTCTGCATGGCACAGTTTAGGTATTTGTACATTTTGTCTTTCCTCCTAGCACTTCATATTCTGGCTCAAGGGCTAAGAGTGTGAGGATGGCCTCAAAGCCATCATTGCTAGTAGCGTATGACACCACAATCTTCCCCTTCATCATCCTCATCTGACCGTTTTAGTTGCCATGTTCATTGCTGACTTGGAGGAGGGAGTAAACAGCACATTGATGACTTCCCTGGATGATGATAAACCAGGTTTATGCCTGCCAGTAGGGATGCAGCAAAATAACACAAAGAGAACTAGTGAGGTCAGAAAGATGGGCAGAAAATAACTTAACGAGATTAATTTTAGGAAAAATGCAAGCTAATACATCTGGGGGCAATCAATAATCTGAAACAGAGGGTCTGAGGAGCTGGTAAGGGGCAAAGAAAGGACGGCCCAGGGCACAAGAGCGAGGTGCGACGGTAGATGACACATCAGACGTGGACTCGCAGCGTGACGGGGCCAGCAGAGCCATCAGGCTGGCAGCCCGGGCCGGGCGCTGGCCCTGCGGGGAGGCGGCACTTGGCGCATCATTACCGGCAGAGCGCTGCTAGGCGAGAGGCGGCTTTCAGTGAGATCCGCACGGAACGACCGCGGGGCTAAAGAGATTAATTTATGAGCAAGGATTAAGTGCTAAAGATGTGTGGCTTGCCTAAGCGGTGGTTTAAGTGAGAGGACATGACAGGAATCCTCTCACGTGAAAGGTGTCCGTGTGCACGAGGAGGAGGCATCACTGGGAGCTGTGCAGACCAAAGCAGCGCACAGGGAGAGAGTGGGGCAGCTTTGAAAGAGAAAACACTGACTCTGGGGCAGAGTCTCCACATAGATGGGTCTGTTGCAGTATGGAGTCATCCTCAGAAGGAGATTTTTAGAGTCTGTTTATTTGGAACATCAAAAATGAAAATGTTTTGTTGAAAACAAGTATGCATATTCTCTGGGAAGCAGTGGGATAAGGTTAGGGTCTTCAGTAGCACTCACCTCTGGGTCTCAAATATTCCATATGGTTAAGGTCAGTTAATGATCTTCCAATGGGAGCCTTCTTCTGTACCTCCTGCACCTAAAGTGACTGTATTACTCCTATGCCTTTACTTCTCCCATTGTTTATTTTTTCTCCATCTCTCCAGAAACATTTTTACTGGTCTCCATAACATCTCATTTGGCTTGGCCAAAGGCTTCTTAGCAATGTAAGCGGATCCCTGCTTTGCTGTGCCGGGGCAGAGACCAGAATCATGGACAGGATGGGGCTATCCCAGCCACACGACAGGAAAGTGATACAGTGGGCATTGACTGATGATGAAGATGGGAGTCTCCAGGAGATCAGGGCTTGCTCTTCCTACAGCTGCAGAGTGCTGCCTGCAGTACAGGTTGAAGGCAGGGTATTGTTGGGGCTTTAGGATAAACAGTTTGCTTATTTTGTCCTGTGCTGGCTGGACTTCTCCTTCCCCTGCTCAGTGGGAGGCAGGAATTTCTTCTGCTCCTTGTCCTGAACGGAAGGAGGGGGTGCAAAATCACCAGGGTGGAAAGGGCGAGGCTGCCAAGCGCTCGAGCAAATCTAGCAGACGATAATAGCATGTGCGGAGAGAAGGCACAGCATCAATCAGCATGCAGCTGAAAGGCAATAGGTCTTGGGCATTTGACCAGGGCAGGGGAGCTGGGAGACCTTGGCTTTGGTGCAGGCCATGGATGTCGTGTTTCAGGGGCGTGTGGGCACGCCAGCACCCGCGAGCAATGGATTCAGGCATCATTTGGAACACTCCCTGCTGAGTTTCTGCCACGTCCCATTGCATTTGGAGGGGCTGAGATGATGGAGATATAAAAGCTCCTGTTTCAAACTAAGTGCTAATAAAAGTGATCCTGTTCCTTACTGGCACTCATACATGACTCCCCACACACACAAGCAGACGAGAACAGGCGCTGTCTCACACGAACAGGCAGAGAAACATGCCAGTGCCAGATGAACACAAACACAGAGGGAGCCGGGTACCACTAATTAGATTGTACCACGACAAACGCTCCAAATGTGAAACCTGTATGACTAACACATCCCTGCAGCCAGACGCACGCATCAAAGGTAACGCTTGCCAGTTATAGCAACAAACAAACGCGGGCTCGCCGTGTTCGCCAGAGCATCCCGGGAGGCTCACGCAGCTGCCGAACGGGGTCACCCACACGCATTCCTAAATATGCCACACAGTCAGAGACCTCCTTAAATAAGTCTGGGCCCGTACGAAGTTGGCTGCAAAAGCCATGCCCCCAGATGCTCGTCAGCTTTCAGATAGATGTTTGGAGATGATAAATAAATACATGTGTGTGCATCAGGTGCTGCTCCAGCTGATGGGACCATCTTGCTTTCCCCTGCAATGCCAGCTGGAGGTTGTCTTTTTTGTCCCTCTTCTGCAAGGGTGTTAGCGGGACAGAGTGGCTGCTGTGCTTCCTGCTGCTTCTGAGTAATGGGTGACTGATGGTGATGGACGGTCTGGAAAGGACTTGTGCGCCCTCCGAATGGGAGGTGCTGTGTGTACATTGAGCTGCTCTCAAAGGAAATACACTCCTCACTTTCAGTTTTGATGTGGACCTCAGTGTTGTCTGTGAGCAGTGTGCAGGCAGGAAGGAACAGCCCTCATGCAGTGTGGGCTGGCAAGGGCTACAGAGTTAGGGATGATCGTGGAGAACTCTGAGGATGGTCCCACATGAGACAGGAGGTGTCATCCCCGCTGGACTCTGGGTGGATCCTCCCCAGCACTGGGATGGTGCTCTGGGGACCTCTCTCCAGTATTTCCCTCTCCTGGCTGGCTGCAAAAGGCCCTTTCACTGTCAAGCTGCAATATATTGTCCAGAAAGGCCTGCATGAGCCTTGTAAAGGCCCCATCAACCCTCCCTCACCCACGGCCCCTGTCGGCCCCTCTGCCAAGGGGGCAGTGAGGAGCTGGGAGACTGCTTTGGCTGGAGTGTGGTGCCTGCAGGACACCTTGGCAGGTCATGGCACTGACAGCCCTGGGATGCTGGCTGCAGCCCTAAGGGGGGAGTGTGTCTGAGCAGAGATCTCTGTAATACATGCCAGGAGGTGACATCGGCCTTTTTGGACAGACACCCCTAATCTGTAGCACTTCCCCTGCATTGTGCTATTTCCTCCTTTTATTCCTAAACAATTTCCACTTCTCATTAAGTCCACAACTTCTCTTGCTGTTTTAGAGCATGCTTCTCCCTTCCTCCTCAGTAGTCTGGCAGGACCAGGTGCTTTTGGGGAAGGGTTGAGCCAGAGGCTGTCAGCTTCTCTTGTGCTTGCCAAGGCAATGAGCTCCCTGCCAGCACACGTGTCCACGGCAGGTGTGCATGCCGGATGCAGCACCAGTGGGTGCTCAGCTCACCATGGTGGGGGTTTTAAATGGTCCTTGGGCATGGATGGTGCAGACTTATGACCTGACTCCACAGAAGGGTTTGGCACAGGCTGTGCAGGGAGAGAAGAAGGAGGAGCTGCCAGCCCACAAATAACTTCCCTTCCCCTGGGAGGGAAGTGCAGCTGGTGTAGCATCGCTCCTCCAGCGGTATGTGACTTTTGCAGGGGAATGTTTTTGTGTATTTGGGGGACATTTGGCCAGAAAAGTCCAGGGTGGGGAGGATTTGATTTTTTCTGGTGGGTCTGGCCAGCCACACCAGCTGGGGTTAGGCTTGCCTGAGCAAAAGGCTGAGTGAGAAGCAGCATCTGGCTGCCCCATAATCATCCTCTTATATCCTTGTCCTCTTGTATTGCTCTTGTCACAGTAAGCTACACTTGCACAAAGGGGAGGTTAGAGGCATCCCAAAGGCGAGTTCTGGAGATTTATAATTCTCTTGAGTCTTACTATAACTGTATTTTAGTCGGGTAGGTACCCTCTCCACAGATGCACATTTTCCTGTGCATACAGATACATGCATTTGCCAAACTCATTCCTCATTTTGATTTAAACAGGGCTCCTCTGGGTTGAAATACTGTAGCAGACTGACTCCAGCCAAGTTACAGAGCAATGCAACAGCATGGGAAGGCCAGTGATAAAAATCCCAGAGAAAATAGCAGTGTTGCATGAGTTGCAGCCTGACCAAAATAGGGGAAATAGTTGATTCCAACCTCCACATCTGAGATGGTAGCAGAGAGGACCCTGGACCTATCTCTGGCAGGAAAACCACCCTACTCCTCTTTAAAGCTGAGATGGGAAGACTGACTGTGTGAAAAGCTCGGAAGTGCCCCACTGCTTGATTTTTCCCTCTCTCTCTTTTGACACAGAATATTAATCCTGCTTAATGTAGGAAATACATCATGATCACAGCCTTGGGAGGCAGAACAGGACTTAATCTGAGGAAGGTAACGGGTATTACTCACATCTCCAGTGGGGCAGCTGTCATTCAAGGACTGCATTTAGCTTCAGGACTTCCAAAGGGATTCACCTGGGCCTGTGTCCATACAAGCCCTAACAAGTCAATCTGAGCTGCACAAACTAGAGTGACGAACTGTCTGTGATATACACACTACCCAGTTTGTGCGTGTGTGTTTCACATGGGCAGAGCAGCATCCCAAAGTCCCAGCTGCATCTAGCAGTGGTGAGATGGAGAAGAGGCCCTGGATGCTTGCTGAAGGGAAAGCAGGGAAATGCTGATGAGGTTGTTTCTCCTATTTCTTTTCTCAGTTGTACTGGTAATTATGAAGCTTTGTACACTGACAGTTTGGAACTGTCATGCTCTCATCAGTGTGCATGCTCTGAGCACCATAATAAGTAATTCCTCCTGGCTGTCTCTGCTAATCTTTCTCCTCTGTGCTGTAATGGGAGGGAAGTTGGGCTCAGCCACCGCATGTTAATAGCCTGCAAGGGAGCCAGCTCCGAGCCGGCAATGGGGAGCTGGTGGGAATAGGGAGTGGAAAAGGTGGTACAAGTAGTTGCGTGGGTGCCCAGAGTAAAAAATCTGCTGAAAGTTTTTTTGAAACCTGCAGTGTTAAATGGTGAGAAGGATGCACTGGCAATTTTTTCACAGGACTTAAAAAATTATGAACAGCATCCCAAAGCCAGTCAGGAGACAGGTATCTATTCTTTCCAATAGATGCAGGCCTTTGGGAAAATGAATTTGAAGAGTCTCTCTGCAATCCCCTAAGGGACACTATGTCTGCTTTCTAAACCCCGGCACTTGCTGCTCTTTATTCTGACAAATACCAAGCCTCGAAGAACAAGCAAAGCTTTGGATCAAAGTGTGTATTGGAAGCAGGAGGCTGGGAAAACAGGATGGGTAGGCAGAGGTTTCAGGGTCTCAGATGGGAATGATGGGGCACTGCAGCCTAAGGTGGAGTGGTTGGCAAGCACCTGACCGATGAGTGGTGTGGAGAGCATTGGAGATCATGGATCCAGCAGTGTGAGCATCAAAAGTGTCACGGGCTGAAATGTCAAGGGTGCATTGCCAAGGCAGAGCAGTGTCAACAGAGGTGTGCATAGGCTTTGTGAGCCTAAAGTGAAGAGAACTGAGACAAGTGCCAGGGAGGATAACTTATGCCCAGTATGTGAGGAGATGAGGTCTGTGCCATGGACAGACACATCCTTTCTGGCTGCTGATTGTCCCTTTCTGTATTGAAGTGTGTCTGAGGGCTCTTGTGTGGCATTTAAATCTGTACTCGCAGCACAGGCACTCCAGATGGTTGAACATGCCAACAGGGTGAAGAGAAGAAAATGGGCAGTCGCTGGCCAAGTTCTTTCCTGAGAGTGTCCATGTAACACCCCTCCAAAGCCAAGCCTTGGAGTTTATTTCATTCCCCTCACTTTGACAAGCCATAGCCACTCTACTGTTGAATGGACAACACCCAGGCAGCAAAGTGATGTTTTTTAGCAAAAGTTTGGTGCTCTGCGGTGTGCACGAGTGCTGTGGCTTAACCCCAGCTGGCAGCTAAGCCACACGCAGCTACTTGCTCACTACCCTCCAGCTGGGATGGGAGGAGAATCAAATGAGTAGAAGAGAGAAAAACACAGAAAAATGAGATAAAGACAGTTTGATATGTAAAGCAAAAGTTGTTCACTCAAGTAAAGCAAAAAAAATAGAATTTATTCACCACTTCCCATGGGCAGGCAGGTGCTCAGCCATCTCCAGGAAGGTGGGACTTCACCATGCAAACTCTATCACTTCAAATGTCCCCCTTTCTTCCTTCTTCCCCCAGCTTTATATGCTGAGCATGATGTCATATGATATGGAATATGTCTTGGGTCAGCTGGGGTCAGCTGTCCTGGCTGCAAACCCTCCCAGCTTCTTGCACACCCCCAGCCTATTCCCTGGTGGGGTGATGTGAGAAACAGAAAAGGCCTTGACGCTGCTCAGCAGTAGCTAAATCATTGGTATTATCAACAATATTTCCAGCACAAATCCAAAACACAGCCCTACTCCAGCTACTATGAAGAAAATTAACCTTTCCCCAGCCAAAACCAGCACAGGCTGCCAATGAGCCTGAGACCTGCTCTTCTCATGCTCACCCACGCTCTCTGACCATTCCGTTTAGTGGAGCAACTTTTGCAGCCTGTGTTCATGGTGTTCCACTGCCCCAGCATAGGAGAGTTCAACAAGCTCCAGTAAAAGGTGCTTAATGTTTAATCCCACTCCTGGTTTGTGTTGCAGCTCCCTGTCTGAATGAGTGACTGGTGTGTGTGGGTTTGACACGCCTGTGTCAGGGTCAGTCTGAGGGACCCTGTGCGATGGTGTGACACAGAGCCAGCCCAGAGCATCCTTGGGTGGGAGAGCTGGGCCAGCAAAGCTGAATCTGGAGTTGGAAGGACCCTGTTAGGGACTGCAAGAGCAGGATGGCTCTGTTATGTCAGGATGGGCCCGTGCTGTTCAAAACACTGTGCTGTGTAATGGTGCTCAGGCTGCCTCCAAAAGAGCTGGTCCCATCTCCTGAGATGGTGCAGCGCTGTGACAGGGTGTCTCAGGGGCTACAGGGATGGTTTAAATGGTGGTGGAGAGGTGTAGCCAGAGGAGCCTTGGTGGAGAGAGTGACTGGCAGAAAAGAGCTTAAAACTTCTTCAGCACCAAGTGTGAACATGGTTTATCATTTGTCAGAGCCATCAGTCCTGCAGCTCTCCCCTGCTCTGGACTTGCTAGGAGAGCACAGATGTGCTGTGCTTCTGCTGCTGATTCCTTGTGGGGTTTAATTTCTCTTTCTCGCCTCCTCTCCAGGGGTTCTCGCTTGTGGCTGGCATGGCAGAGTACATCCCCCAGCCTCCCTCCACCTGGCCCGCAGGCCCACAGCCTCCTCACACATCTGCCACCTGCCCGCTGGAGCCTGTGGATCTGGGGATCTCAGAGCAACCAACGCCACCGGAGCAGCCGCCGTCCTCCCTGGAGCTGGGTGAGGATGAAGAAGTCACGTCCCCTCCGGATCCTGATGTCCCCTACCCAGACTTGGCCCCAGTTGTCTTCTTCTGCTTGAAGCAGACCACCAGCCCACGGAGCTGGTGCATCAAAATGGTGTGCAACCCATATCCTTTCTGAGCTGCCCCTCCTCCCTCCCCACCTCTGGCTCCCTCCTGCCCCGTCCTTCCCTCATCCTGCCCTCCTGGGGTGCCTTGCAGGTAAGGAATAACTTTTATTGCATATTTAATGACCTTCTTTGTTCATTGCTTTTGTTTAAACAGAACCTTTGCTGTTTCAGTGTAGGATCAAAAGAAATTGATTATGAAAGAAGTGACTTCAGAAAGAGCTGCTGACAGTCCCAGGCACAGGGACTGGGTGTGGGGAGAGTGGAGGTGTGAGGAGAGATATTCTGTTCTTCCCCTTCCCAGCTCCCTTTTTGCTTGGGACAGAGTAGGATTTGCTAGCCCAGGAGCTTTTTAGACTGCTGTAAATGGTGGAGGTGTCTGAGAATACAGGCTTTAGTGAGAGCTCACCTTGCCCTTAGTGAGGGAACCACCACTGCTTCTGCACCCTGATTGCAGCGATACTTGGGTGACCCCTTGCCTTTCCATTCAGCACATGTCACTGTCCTGCCAGGGCTTTGTTGTGATGTCTGGCCAGGAACAAATGGGAGAGTTTGATGCTGTGCTCTACACACCTTGGGAGAGATCTCTGGGACACAAGCATGTCCTCCTTCCCATGGTCAGCAATCACACACATGTGTTACCATTCACACTCAGCGCCTTGATGATGTGAGAGGGCTCCTGCAGCCCATCAGTGCAAACAATGGCCACCAGCACAGCTCATCGCCTGGAGCCTGCCAGGGGGGCTCCATGTAAGAAGAGCTGGTGTTTTTTGAACTGTGGGGTCATTGATGGTGTGGAGGAAATGGAGAAGAAGATGAGTCATCAGAGAGGTTGGTCTGAAATTTTATGTGAGCATTTTTCTTGCTGGAAATTTCAAGTGACAGCACTTTCTACCTGGAAGTTTCTTAGTTGCTAGTTAGGTGGGTATTATGTATAAGGGTGCTTAGTTTTGATGTATAGGCTTCTAGATTAAATCTGAGTGTCTCGGCAGAGACTAGCAAAATATTTCCAAGATTATTTTCAGCTTTAGGAGCCAAACCCTGGGTGAAGACTTGAGGTAATGTCAGCAGTAATAGCTGACCTTAAATGGATGAGATTTGTTTTAATTTCAAGTGTAGGTTAAGGTTTGTGTTTGAGCTCTGAGCTCTTGTCTTAAAGTTCAAAAGCCACTGAAGAGGTGTTGCAGTCTCAAACACAGGTTATGGCTGAGAACACATTCGAGATCCAGATATTCTGCTTTCCTTTCTACTGGCTGCTCTATAAAATTTTAAAACTTTATATTGAATTATGCATTGCTTTTCTATCGCTGTGTGCCTGTGCTAGTTATTATGTCCTGGGAATATTGTCCCAGCGTGTGGTAAAGCACAGCTCAGGACAGGACTCAGAGTAAAGCACGAGACATTTGTGTCACGATAAAAGGCTAGATTTGGGAAGTGAAAGAAGAGTAACAGCTTGAGCTTGGGATAAAGACTTGCTTTTGGACGGGGGAAGGAGGTTGTGGTGGCAGAAGACAAGAGCCCGTCCTTATTTCTGGCTAAAAAGTCACTCAAAATGATCCCTCCAATTTGGTATATTGCAAGGAGTTTGCTTTAAGTTGTTGGAACTATTATTCAAGAAGTTGGGCTATTTTAGTTTTTAAATGTTACTTTTGCCCTAAACTGCAGACAAGTGCGCTCTTTGACTCAGAAAAGGACTTTTTCTTATTAGAAACTATACAAGGAAGGAAAAAGCCTCTTTCAGTCACCTGTTGATGACCTTACACGTGGCTACAGGTGACACCAGGGAGTGAAGGGCAGTAGTGGGGCTTCTGGAAACCTTTTGGAAGGGTTGTGTCAAACAGATGTTTCAGCTCAGCTGTGTGAAGTTGGGAGATTACATTACTTATGGCACTGAGAGGTGAGGATTCAGCTCCTCCTCTGATTTCCCTTCAACCCCTTTTGTTCCTCTTTTTGAATGGATCATGCAATAAATATTTCACTTTTTTTTTTTTAATCTCAAATGAGGGGTTGTTTCTGCACCCTGGAGGCTTTTAACACACAATCATATGCTCTTGGCATCACTTTTTTTTTTTTTTTAAGCACCATAGAAAGGATACATTTGCATGGCCTGGTGGCAGATGCCTCACTGTGGTCTCCTCCCTGGCTGGGAATCAGACCCTTCATAAGAGATGCTTCTATGAAAATCAAATCATTTCTTCTAGGGATTGATTTTCATCCTGCCTGCTTTTCATCCTTGTTATACTGAGCTATTGGGTCTCCAGTGTGCTTAAGCCAAGTAGGGGCAGGGTGAGTCACTGTCACAGGTCAACACCTGGCCTTTCGTGAAGATTCAGCAAAAAGATGGGGCATTAATTAAATGCCTATTAATCTTCTTGCAGGATTTTTTACTAGGCTAGAGCTTCAGGATCGCTGTTATGGAAGTACTGTCAATGAGATTTAGAATGGAAGCTCTGATAGTTAAGGACTATGTAGCAATTTTTTTAAGCACAAGGTCATTAACCACCAAATTTCAATTTAGGTAATTGCATTCTAACTACTTAAATCCCCCTCTCCTGAAGATTATTTTTCCTTTTGTGAGCAGTCCTGCAATTTTGTTATGTGCTATTAAACAGCTGCCATATTGCTTTGCTGCAGTGCAGTAATAGGAGAAAGAACCACTTATTTCTTTGCTTTAAAATTGCTTCTGGAAGCATATCAGTGTAGAGATGTGTGATGCTGTCACTGCAAAAGTTGAAGATCCTAACTCCCTTTTAAGAAGAAGACTGTGATCCATGTGAAAGTAGGGGTGTTTTTCCCCAAAGGGAGTATTTACTGTGCTTTTTGCCGTTTTAGTGTGTGGTGAAAAGGAGCCTGATGCTTTCGAGTTTGGTGATTTGCATGTTTTTGGGATGGCTTTGCATATAGCATGAGTGAATGCTTGAATAACCTTAGTTTACTGGGAAACAGATTTTTTTTTTTTATTCCTGATGTACTTTATTAGAGACAGGTAAGTGCTGTAGCAGCTGGGAATGCAATGCAACACAACACATACCTGGAGCCTGGCTTGTCTCCTGATTAGAAAGGAGTTGGTGTGATGCAGCACATGAGCAACCTGCCAGCTGGTTTGTTTAGGTTAATTTGTGCTTTGATAACTGAAGGCTGGTCCACTCAGAGCTGTAGATCATGGAGCTGTTGTAGCTACTATGTTAATACAGTCAATATTTGAGATATGGTTGTGAGAATGGCTGTAAGATTTTTTTCCTTTTATAAAACGTGAACTCTGTCATACAGGATTTGAAGTCAAGCTTGGATGGGGAATAGGATGAAAAGTGTAAAAACATGTTTCCAAAACAGCTGTATAGCCTTTATCTTATGAGTTTATAAAATGTTGGGGACTAAATAACAGGTATGCCACATGGCACTTTACAAATGGATCCTCATGCACTTTGCAAGTTATGAGAAGATTATGACAGATGCCTGGATGTCTGCAATGCTATTTGACTCCTTGGGGTTCCATAAAGACTTTACACTTCATCCATCCCGAGGGTCAAATGCAATAGATTTGGTTTGTCCTTTGAGCCTTCTTTTAAAAGAAATGCTTCCCAGGAGGCCCAGGCTGTTACATTTATAATATTGGCATGGCAGTGAGAGCATGAGTGAAGTGTGCCATTAAAAAATAAAATCAATGCTAAAACTGTAGCAGTAATGAGAGAGGCTCTGCAGTTCACTACTCTGTCATTTTCTTGCTTTTCGTTATGTACCAACCCCTTGGTGCAGTCGTTGGCCATTTGGGCTTCTGTTTTGCTCTCAAGCAGTGAAGTGTTGCATTTCCAGCTGATTTCAGTGGTGTAGGAGCAGCAGGTCAGGGCCCAGACGAGCAAAAGCTTGTATGCATGCTTAATTTTTAGTACTGGGAGCTGTGTTTTACAGAGTATTGAGCAGAGTGACTTCTTAAAGCTGGTATGACTATGTGTACTGAGGAGCTGCCTTGTGGCTCATTAGCTTTAAAATCCACTGAACAGGGGCTTTGCCATCATGCCTGCTGTTAAAAATCCCACCTTGCTTCTGCAGGTACCTTTCCTGTAGCTTTTACTGGCAGCACTGTCAGGTTGGACCATGTGCTCGATGCACAAGGAAGCAGGACCGGCCTTGAGCGTTTTGGTTGGAAAAGGAGGAAACCTCCACATTTTTTCCCCACCTCTTCCCTGCCTGTTGCCATAGGCATCATTTATGTATGAGTCAGTGGAGTATAGGGTGGCTGATGATGGCAATAGTGGTGTTTTGTGCTGGCACTGCCCTCTGAGAGCCAAGTGCAGAATCAAATGTTGGAGGAGAAAATGCGTGTGTGTGAATTCATACTTCTCTTGGTGACAGTGGCAGCTGGTGCCACGGTGCATGAGGACTGTGGGCTGCCAAAATCACTGCTTTTCGGGTGCCGTGTGGTTAAGGGGACAATAAATCTGTTGCTCATTAAGCTTTGGATGAATGCGTGTTTTATATATATACAATATGCCCATGTCAAATACCACTTTGGGCAATTTGTTTACTTCCAGTGCAGATCCTGTAGTATGCTGTACTTGTTTCTGCCTTAAGCTTGTACACTGTCAAATCCTGGACAGTTTTCATAACAATTGGATGTAGCTCTATAACAAACAAGCACGATCTGCAAATTTATTGCAAATCTTGTAGTAGTTGATGACTGTCTTAAGGCCTGAGCTGTAATCATCTGAATTTTACTTTTGTTTTTCACGTGTGTGTATATATAAATAAAAAGAATGGTTTTCTGCATCTCTAGTAGGTAGAGAGAAGCTTGGAAATGTGACCTGAAAGTATAATAACACATCAGAAATTGAGCGGCTTATGAATTTTAAGCAGCATTCATCATTCTTGAGGACCTAGGGATCTTTCTGCTCTTGGGGTCATCAGTATCAGCTTTTATGTGCATATTTGAAAAACAGTAAAATGTATATGTTGTTCATATGTCTCCATTTTAGAGGCAGCTCTATCCTGTCTCTCTTAAAAAGTCTGTCTCAGAAGACACATGAAGAATTTGAGGCATTTATTTGAGGGCTTTTGACAGCTTTGTATCATTCTAGGTAATCAGGCAGATGTTGCTGCTGTGCCCTCCTTTCAGCCAAGGAGAACGTATTGGTACACCCAAGCCATACCAAGTGCAAGATTTCTTTTTTTTCTCCTGTAAGAGGTTATCTAACCCCTCTGCACTCCACAACATGCTAAGTCAACTTTGCAGTTGCTCCTGTTGCATGGGAAGCTGAGCTGGCCAGAGCTCTCCAGTGGGTGTGCAGTGTTGGTGGCACTGGTGTTCCCCTGGGCATGTGCCAGATGCTTTCCAAGCTTTAAGAGGGAGCAAGACTGCTTTAGGTCCTCCTGGGTTTTCTGCCACTCTGCCAGGCTCCCTGCTGGAAGTAAGTTTGCTATCAGCAAATAAGGGTGACTTCTAATAAGTCAGTTGCCCATTATCTTGATTAATATTTGAAGGCACTGATCGCACTGGACCAATCTATCATCAACTGCTCTCCTCCCCTTTTGTGTTAGCAATGTGCCTTAAAGCAGACATTTTCTACCCTTGAGAACAGACCTCTAATTTCCCTGTTACTTCTCCTCTTGAAAAGCTGGTTAGGCTTTACCCTGTCTAACTCTACCTGTCTGAAAACCATCCAGGGTCTCTGTACATATTTAACAGACTGCCAGACTGTAGCAGGAAATTATTATTGCTTAACTGAACCCTTCTCTTCAGAGGGTAAAGCAGATCTCTGGAAGTTCCCGTTCTCCCTTTAGTAAAGAAGTAATTCCATATTCCAATGTTTCCATAATGAAGTACTGGGCAATCTTAGTTTTGTGGGAGGAGAGGAACCTCACGTACTGGGACTCTGGACTGTGGAAAAGTAATTATCTAAATTCCAGCTTTTTCTTAGGATAGCTGTTTCCTGATTGTGGTTGGTAGACAGGTGTCAGGGGAAGCATGATAGAGCTCAGGGCCTTCACAAGTAGTTGGGAAGGAAGTTGTCTTCACAAAACTAGTGATGAGGGAGTGCCATTAGTGAGGGTCATTTGATGAGTAAATTTACGAGGGGAAGTTTAGAGGAACCATTTGCACAGTCAGACGTGGTGTAAATGGAATTTAAACTCTTGCATTGTCATTAGCAGCACACAAGGGATGTATTTGAAGGGGATTTGCATGCTCGAGATCTGTAAGAAATTGGCTGGGTTGTGTGTATGTGAGATGTATGCAATTCCAAGCAAGTGGGCAGATATAAAGGGATGAGGTCTAAATTTGGCTGGTTTGCAAGATGGCCCCGTGTATCTAAGCACAAATGTTGAAACAGGATAAACCCCTGCCTCCCATCCCTTTTAGCTTATTCCCTGGAGGCTTTTTTCCTAGTGAGAACTCAAGGACCGTGGTTTGGAAACGAAGCAGGACAACAGCTCATACAAAACCAAGGCTCTCACTGAAAATTTAATGTTCGTAGGGTCTAACCAAATAGGAAATAAGGCTGAAAATTTGTGGTGCATCCTCACTCTCTTCATTCAAAGCTCTGAGCATTTTTGCTGTTATTGAAGGATAGATTCCTACTGTTGGAGGAAGAGCTAACTGCAAAACACAGAGGAGCCTGTGGTTTAGGAGAGGGGTATTTCTGCTGTGTGTTTGTTTTCCTAATATATTGCAAAAGCAATAAAAGACCTTCTGGACCTCTGTGCCCTGATGCTTCAGGAAAGTGGGGCTAGGACTCCTGCTGCAATAGCTTTTGATGAGGTAACTTAATATGGTCCCTGGGTTTATGGTTAGTGAATGTGGAAAGTGCAGGGAAGCAGGTGAGAGAGTGTAGAAGACGCAAGTCATGTCCTTGTCTGGTATAAATAAGTGTTATTCTGTTATACCTGGTAAAAACAGCCCTGAATAGACCAGCCATTTCTCTTCAGGTGAGGTTGGGAAGATTGGTCTGGTCTTGTCTTGTCACACAGCACTGTGAATTTGTAGCAGCCTGGGGGTATCTGGTAGTGCTAGGCCAGAAGAGAGGGATGATGGGCTCAGCTGGGATGCTGGCGTGGTAGCAGTGCCTGTTCTGGGAGACCTCCCCATCCCTCTGAGAAGTGCATTGCTGAACCGAAACAAATGCTGAAAAACCTTTCTGGAGCATATTGTGCTTATTCACTGGAATATATTTTGCCTTGGAGATGAGAACCATTTATTCCTTGAAAAATAGTCAGTTTGCCTTTTTCAGCCTTCATGAACACTGGAGCAGGGTGTGTGAGAGTGCCAAAGGGGCTCTTTTAGGAATAGAAAGGGCAACAAAAATGCTCGTTTTGAGTTCAAGACCTATAAAATACTCTGACCAGACCTCTAATTGCATGTCTTGCTATAACAATGTGAATTAATGAAATTAACCACTAACAGATTGACCAGCTGCCTATTTGAGGACTTGACACTGTTCCCACCCCAGAACAGGAGAAAGGGCCTGCAGCTGTGGGTTGTGAGCATAATACTTGACAGGAACTGCTTCAGGTGAGGAACAGTTAACAGAGTTGCAGCTCCTCTGCAGCAAATGGCCTGTAGCTGGTCCCAATATGGCTAAGATGAAGCTATGAAAAACTTGGCCCATTACAGACCTATGGAGAGAACAGGAGCAAAGAGTCTGCCAAGCTGTCAGCCTCTAAGCTGGAAAGATCTCTGTAGTGCTGGAGAGACACTATCTTTGGATAGGCACTGCCTTTTGTTGTAGGAAGGCTCTAGACTGGTGTAGGACAGACCAGGCTCAAGCTTGTACCCACTTCTGTCTTGTGCTTGCTTTGCCTGCTGGTCCTGGCTGGCCCAGAGCACCTTGATCAGCCCCTTCCTGGAGTATCTCTGTGCCACTGCCTCTCCCGTGCTTCCCTGCCTGCTGAGGGGCAGGGCTGAAAGAGATCCTGTTTGACAAATGCTTCTCTTAAATGGAGTTCTGCATCCTCTGGCTGGTGAGGACAACGGGATGAGGGCTGAGCAGTGGTGGGAAGGGCCACCAGCCAGAGCTGCCTGTTCAAAGGGACAGATCTGGTGGTAGATTGGGCTTGCCCTGCTCTTTGTCACTGCTGCTCCTTGGGCTGTGAGTTCTTGCTGTGCTACGTCCTGTCAGCTGTGCTCCTCCACCAGGAAGGAACTGCTGCCCTACCTGCCTCCCCTCCTTGGAGAGGTTCCCTGGGCTCAGCTGTGGAAATGACAAGGACTCATCTCAGTTAAAGCTTTGGAGGAGGAGACAGGCTAGCTCAGGGGGTTGTTTTTCTTATTCCATCTGGAGAAGACATCAGAGTTGTGACCAGCAGCTAGGGAATGAGATTGAGAGGAGCAAGGAAGGCAGATGAGAGTGCAGCCAGACTTGTAAAATGAGAGATGAAGTGTGATGATGAGGATGTAAGATACTGATGGGGAGTGATAAGTGGAGGTTTTCTAGGTTGGGAACAGACGATGCAAATCCCTGCTGACCTTGGCAGGCATCTCAGAAAACCATTGAAATCAATGGTATCGAAGGCAGTTGATAGATCCGAGACAATCAGCATGAGCATTTGATCTTTGACTGCCATCAAGGGCTGCTGAAGCAGGAAGGGAGTGAGATGGCAGCGTAAGCCTTCTGCTAGAAGACCTGCATAGGTGTTTGGATGGCTTGGCTGCTCTGAGGGATGGAGTTTGGGTGCAATGCTGTGGCTGGAACAGCTTTCACCTGCCCATCCCTCCCTGCAAGGTCAGCATGTGGGGATGGAGATGGAAAGCTTAGCTTGGCCTCCCTGCCTTTCACTTCTCCAGCTTTCTCCATACCCATTGCATCAGTGCTGATTGGGGAGGGAAGCAACTCCCTCAGGCGGGGTGGGGGATGTGCAAAGCTGTGATGTGGGGGACCATCTGTCCCCCTGAGACAATGGTGCCATTTACACTTACATACTGCAATTCACCCAAGAGGAAAGATAAATCTGTCCTCTCTAATGATACATCACACTCTTTGCTTATCCTTTCTTCCTTTAGTTTTCTCTCCCCCAGTCTCCCCTTGTCATCACCTACTGTGCTTCAGTCTATAAAAGAAGCCATTGCTCCCCCTCCTTGAGCGTGATTTGATGCTTCTGAGTCCCTGCAACTCCTCTAGCAGATTCCCCTGTGACTAGCCACCCTGTCTATCCCTTTTCCTCTCTGTCTGTGGCAGTCTGTCATTTTTCCCCTCTTTTATTATTTCCCTTGCTGTAATTCCTGGGTTTTGCTGCTAGCAGCCTGTCTGCACTGACTGTTCCTGCCCTTGAATTGGCTCCTTCTGTAAAGTGCCTCTCTTGGCCAGTATTGTGGACAACAGACTTCCTGGGGTGAAAGGCCAGGGCTTTAAGGGAAAACCTGGATGTAGGATTTAAACAGAGGACACCACTCATTGGCTTAGTTAAAATGAGGGGAAAAGGCCAGGTCTCTGCAGAGGTATGAGAGTTTACCTGTGAAAACAGCATTTCTGCTATCTCTGGAGGGGATTTCTGCATGGCAGGGTGGGATTGCTTCTGCCTTGTACTCACAGGCTGCTTCCATCCCCCTTTAGAGCATTCCAAGTCCAGGTCAGCTGCCATCTTCCCGTGCCCTCCGACATGCTAGTGGCACCTCTGACATCCCCGCCCTGAACTGTCAGTGTGTGGGAGCACTGTGCTTGTTTCTGAGCGGCCGAGTCCGAGGGGTGCATCTGCCTGGGAGCAGGGACAGGCTGCTGGTAGGTGACCACCTCCTGAGCCAGGCTGGGTGATGCTGCTGGATCAGCTGGCCCTGGCCTTCTCTGGGATGTAGCTGGTGCTCTGCTAATCCCTGCTAACTGGAGCTGGCTGTTGTGGACAGGCACGGACAGATGTGAGCTCAGCGTGCTGGCTGGGAACTGTGTAGCTGCAATCTCCTGGCCCTGTGCCCCAGCTTGGAAGCTGGGCAGGATACTTAAGGATTCACCTACAAAAGTTGTACCAACAGTGCTGTCTCAGCCTAGTTCCTGACCCCTGAACCTTTGTGAGGACTGTTTCATTGTTACTTTAATAACTTGGTATTGTTTATCACTACCTCCCCAGGGTAGCAAACAAATGCTGAAATACTACAAGGGCTTTAGGACTGCTTGTAGCAACTGGATGTCATGAGAGGCAGAGTGAACCAAATGTACCTCTTGGGGGATTTCTCGTCTCAACGAGTCACGGATGAAAAAGGCTAACATCAGTACAAATTCATCCAGGAGAAAGCTGCTGAATCCAGTGCTTGTAATGCTAGCTCTGAGATTTGCCTCAACAGGCAAGAAGGGAAGGAAGGAAAGAAAACACATGGTAAAATATTAACCTCCCTATTGGAACAGGCAGTTTGTAACAAACAGCAGCTGTTCTCTTTCATGGCATGAAAGATGTAGGAGCTCAATATTTGAGGGTGGAGAAATTTTTTCTTCCGTGCAGAAGTTGATAGTTTCTCACATCAAAGATCCAAAATAACTGCTCATCTTCTAAGCTCTGCTTATTATTTGGAAGCATGCTGAAACATCTGTAATTGGCAAATCTGACTTGCCCCATCATTCACATACCCCAAAAGGAATGCTTCCTGTCTTTACCTGTATCCTGCATCTTGCTTCTCAGACAAGAATGCTTCACTCTAGTGTTCCCCTAAGAATACCGTGTCCTTATTTTCTACAAAATGTTCTACAGATCATTTACCAGCCAGCTAGAAGATGTAAACAAGGATTGTTAACAGTAATCAAGCTAAATCATATTTGAGAAAAGTAGGTTTTGTGATGTATTGCAGTTTTTATGTAATTGTTTTTGTTCACATATTTACCGACTTGTGATGTAATTTTTGCTTGGAGTCTCTTGGGTTTGTAGGTGATTCTGACAGGCTCTGCTTTGTCCACATGTGAGACTCAGGCCAGACCTTGAAAATGTTTGTCATGAGTGAGTTATATTAAAAAAGACAGCCTCATAGAAGTGCAACAGTAATAATATATTGCCTTTGGTACTGCCTGATGTTCAGTGCCACAGGCCAACTGTGATATTTCTTAATGAAGGACGGTTTTTTCCCTCAAGGCAATTTTTTGCTTGCTTTTTTCTTTCCCTGTGGCTCCTCTCTGATTAATTTTCTTGATGGAGAAGATCCTTCCCAGCTTTGGAGTTTTCTCCTCTCTTCTCTGTACTTGTTGACCCACTGTTTAGCAGCCTCTGTGCTGGCAACCGCTCTTGTCTTCCCATCTGGACCCCTCTCTGGAAGTGGGATTTTAGTGAGTGGAGGAGGCTCTAGATGTTATCCCACTTGTTTTATATAGTAAAATCCTTCAGAGATAGCAGTCTTCTCACTGTTTTGTTGTGGCATTTTTTATATACCATGCTAGAGCTTCTCAATTTTCCTTTTTCTTGTAGGTTGACCCTATTATCTTTCTTTCTGTGGACAAAATCCTCATATTATATGTTTTCTTCCTTGCTGGATACTGAGTAGTATTTTTCCTTCCTTTCCTGCCCAGCAGGATCTCTGAAGAATCTCACACAGTTCGTACAAGGGTCATGAACACAAAGAGAACCAAAGAAATGGAAAACATAGCTTCCACTGTTACATGAGGTGGTAGCATGGTTTTCAAAAGCTGTCCAACTTCTCCATTGTAAAAGACTTTTTATCCCTTAAAAAAAACCTTAATTTGAGGCCTGGGAGGCAGGGACCAGGCAAAACTCTGGGGAAGGATACGAAAGTGGGGGACTGAGAAGCCCAGGAGGAAGATAAGGCCATGGGGTCAGTCAGCCAGCAGGGATCTGAAATGTAAAGTTTATCCAGCAGGTATCTGCTCTCCAGAGTGGAGGGACTGGGCAGCAATGGCATGAGGGAGCAGCCTGGAGAGGGGCCTGACTGGGCTGGATGAGGCTAATGGAGGGGCTGGTGAGGAGAAGGTCTGGATGGGAGAAGCTGGTTGAGAAGGCTGGGGTAGTGAGCCCAAGTGGAGGCAGGCTGGCAGGGCTGGAGGGCTCAGCCTGTAGCAAGAAGGGGTGAGATGGGAGCACCCCATGTAGTGGAGTGAAGCCATGTCCCTACCCTGGAGCCTGCATGCTTTGCATTCCTACTTGTTTCTGTTTCCCTGCTGCCAGCAAACTCCTGTAAGGCCCACTGGATAAAGAGGTGTCACATCACTGTCTTCACTGAATGCCATCCCTCCCTGTGGGTGCAGGGATCCTGTGGGGAAAAAACAAACCTTAAGATATGAACATGCAATGAAAGGTTGTGTTGTGAAGGTGGTGTGGAGAGGGAGAAACTGAGATTCCACATTCGTCCTTAATTCTGTCTTAATTTGTTGGATTGAGTCATACTCAACAGCCTCTCCCAAGCATATTCAAAGCACAATTTTTTTTTTCACTCTGGCAGCTGCTAATTTATCTCCAGTTGGATGGGTTGTTAGAGGATGAGTGAAAGAAGTCTTAGGTTACCCTGCTGCCCAGTGTGAAAGCAGTGTTTTGGAGCATCCAGCAAAAAGTGCTAGTCAAAAAAACCATCTGGGACACTTAGGAAAAGACAAAATAAATTTTTTATTTGCAGCCATTGACATTCAACTTAGTTTTTTCTCATAGCAGTTATACCTGCTACGTAAGTTTGAGCTCAAGCTGCCAGTCAAATGAAGCTCTGAGCAAATGAGACAGGGTGTTGGAAGGAAGAAGAGTTTGTCTTAGGATTAATTAAAATTAGTGTTATCAGTACAGCTGCATGCAGCCTTCCACCATATAGGTCAGCTCTCTCTGAAGCCTAAAGTTTCCCCTACAATGCAATAATTAACTATTAAAGTAGGTACTTAAAAAAACCATCCCTCCTCCAGGAAAGCATAACCCGAGATTTTTTTCAAAGCACAGAATTAATTGCATCCCTCTGCAGTATCTTTGAGGTGCTATTATTTCTTTAAAATGCGTTTACAGCATATTGTGATATGTCACACATCCTTTAAATATCCAATAGCTTTTTAACTTTTAAAAATCTATTTCACACTTAGTGGCATGTCTGTAATGCATTTTTCTGGAACGTGTGGCAGATGTCTGGGGAAACTGTGTTTTCTCCCATATGGGGGTTATTTCACTGGAAAATGAAAGAGGGTTGACACTTCATTTGATTTTCCTGAGCTGTCACATCAGGGATTCTCTATCTGGGTGTGAGACATGAATCCAGATCATACGTAAACTGCACAAGGCAAGATGTGCTCCCTTCCCTGGGTGAAGGGGGACTTCCCATTGAAGAACCTCCTTTGAGGGCTACCGGGGGGAAGACAGGATGGGGACGTCCGATCTAGGATACCCTGCTCCGTGGAACTTCTCAGCATGCTCTGGACATACAGAAGTAACATTAAGTCTGTACTTGGACCTTCCTCTATGAGGGGGAAGCAGGTAGCAGCTTTGAGGTTACTCAAACCTTAAGGAAACTCCTGATACTTGTGACCCAGGTTCCCAAAGTGAGCCGGCACTTCAGGGTTGTGTGGTGCTGAATTTGTTTCGTAGAGATGAGTCATAAATGCCAGGGCTGCAGTCATTTGAGATGTGTCAGGCCGTCATTGCATGGTTGTGGTTTATGGACAGACAGCAGGGAATTTGTCATCTGTGTTGGCCAACAATCTCTGTCTGCAGATCTGTTTGCAGATCTGTGTTTCTGTTCTGACTCTTTCCTCTCTGCTCTGTCTGAATGTGGCTTTGTGTCCTCTTGTTCTTGTGCTATGGCGAGTTGTCCCTGCATTTTCTTTTCTGTTCCCAGACCGAACACTGTGCTTAGGGCAGGCTTCTCTGTTGTTTCCCCTGCAATATCAGAGGCAGAGGAGGGGAGGAAGTTGAGCAGAGGACAAGCCCATGAAGGTAATGCCTGTGCCAGCCCTTTACTGAGACAGATGCAGTGGGGATAAATACCAGGTGTCTCTTACAGAGTAGTTAAGTGCACCAGCAGTCCCTCTTTTGTCATGTTAGGACAGAAGAGTCTTCCACCTTTACATTTCAAAAGATTTCCTGTGGCACTTGGCACACCCCTCTTGTGCACAACCTGGGAGATACACTCCTGAGTTTCTGGGCAGTAAAAATGCCCAAGGATTATTTGGCTGTGGTAGCAGTCAGTGTCCTCACTGCTGGTGTGTGTGAGCACAGGCACGCTGCTGTCGAGGCATTTCTGGGCAGTTTCCTAGGGACTCAGGAGCACAGCCCTGGGGGAAGATGTCACTGAGGGCACAAAGCCGAGAAAGCAGGAAGATGCTGGTATCACTGGAAATACAGACATGGAGGCATGCCTCCTGCATGGAGGCAAGGGGATGGGGAGGTGAATGACCTGGACTGTCCCCCACCGGACTGAGGATGTCAGTGATTCCATCAGTGGCAGCGAAGGTGACAGGTTAGACAGCTCTAGTGGGAGAGCACCAAAGTAATTATTTCCTTCCCCAGCCGCTTGACTTCTCTGGGTACTTCTTGAGCGTGATTAAGCTGATTAGTGTCGTGCACTTGAGATTTTGTCTTGTACCTGTGGCATTTCCCATTCTTGTTTGCATGCGTGAAGGATTTCCTCATCCACTGCCGTGACACCTCTCCCCACTGGATTCAGTATTGTTCTCTTCTGATGTTTAATATTTTCATGGGTCTCAGGTAGCTTTTCAGGAACACAAAGATATTCCCAGTGGAGGATCTGATACCAGGTCTTTAGTTGCTGGGTTTAATAGTTACAACTGGGATTATTCCATCCCATGGAATGACCTCTTCTGAGATACTTCTGCTTCCCCCAAATATGTTGGTATTTATAGGCTTATCTCTGCACCCTTTCCCCACCAAGTGTGCTGCTTATGCCTGGTGTCCTCAGGCATATAGCTACAAGCTTGTGCTTGGAAACTGTGAGAAGTCCTCATGCAGCTCATGGAACCAGAGTGTCTCTCAGCAGAAATGTGGAAAAGCAGCAGTCAGACCACCAAAATGCACTGAGAATTAGAAAGAAGAAAGTATAGGAACTCTTACTGCAATATATATATTGCTTTTATACTACTGACTCCTATATTGATACACATACACAATAAAGATATTTGACTAAGTGATACAATTACTACATAATAAATTATCTAAGTGAGCTCTTTATTACTCTAATTTATATGCATCTGTATAAATCAGAGGTGTACTCACCATTCCTTCGCCACCCCTGAAAGATGCAGGAGGATTAGAAAACATTTGCATTGATGAGTCTTGGGTAAATATTTGACCTGCTGGTGAATTCCTCTGCAATTATTCCTTGGAGAGATTTGCTGTACTTTCCCTTGTGCATCTGTCTGGGTGATGCCAGAGGGATACAGGGAGAAGGGGGCCCTTTCACTGGTGTTTAAAATCCTGGGGGGACTGAAAAGGTTTTGAGGGGAGGGTGAGGATTTAAACTTGTTGTTACTGATCAAGTGGTAGAGGGAAGTCTGGAGTTATGAGGAGACAATAGGTCACGGTGGTGGAAATCTAGTGGGCTTCGGTATTTTGGGCCCCCTGGAGGTTACTGATTGAGAGGGTAGGGACTGAAAGGCATCAGAAAGTTAAAGTCAGTGAGCTCCCGAATGTAGTTCAGGGGTGTTGAAATCCCAGTGTAAACCACCAGTGGAAGAAATTGTGCTGATGATGGGAGTGAAGTCCTCCCAACTCTTCCTGGGCACCTCCCTGTGGGATGACACATCCAGGCAGCCTGCAAAGAGGAGAGGTGTGATTTGGTTAAAAAATGTGGTATGTTACAGGGACTGGAGTTCATACACAGGAAATGGGCTGGTAATGAGAGAGCCTTGTTTTGGCAGAGGTGGGCATAGGGCTGCCCCTGCCTGCTGGCTGCATGCAAGGTGTGTTGAGCCTCCAGAGATGTTGGGTTTAGTGCAGGTAGGCGCTCAAACATTGGAGTTGTGAGTGCTGTGGTTAATGAACTCACCACTCCACTGACTTCCAGAGTTCTCTTCGCTAACCCCAGTTCAGGGCCTCTCGGGTTACTCAAACTGGGGTGTAAATTTTTAGAAGAGAGGACAAGCTCTCTCTTGCAGGACTTTGGCCACCTTTCTTGTTTGTTCAGGGTGAATATTCCATAAAGAACAGCCTTTGTGTCTGTGCTGGTTTCATGCTCCTGTTCAAACCAGGCGTTTACTGAAACAAAATTAAATCTGAGCTGGCAAGTTGAGTTGAGTTTCGGCTTCAGTTGGCTTGTGCTTTGTTCAGATTAATTCTCCTTTCCCCCAAATGCTCGTACCTCCCACCCCATCCCCCAGACAGGGAGGCAGCTGTTGTCATTTCTCTGCTCTTACAAAGGCACAGTGGGAAGAGGAGACAAAGCAGAACATTATCTGCCTTCTCCTCTAGTGGCAGGCAGGGAGCTGAGCTCCCAGAGGAGCCGGTGCCTAGCTCCTGCCTGTGGATTGGTGGGATGCTGCTCCATGGGGATGCTCATGCAGCAGGTCTTGCTGGAGGGAAAGAGGAGGAAGGTCCATGAGAAGAGGCAATAGTCCAAACATTGAGAAGGTTCCCAGTTTGGGTACTTCACTGGTCTGCTGTGCAGCTGTCCATCTGAAGGAGAACTGCCAGGGAGGACCTCCTGGGATGGCTAGGCAGCCTGGAGCGTGGAGACAGCATGGGAAGGAGGACCTGGGGGACGAGAGCAAGCGGTGTGTTAGTGCTCCTCGGAGCTGGTATGTCTTTAGAGCTGATGTGTTGCCATGGTGTGCCTGGCAGTAAAGCTCCCTTGTTGCTTCTCTAATTCCATTCAGGCAAAGAAGAATGGTGAGGGGATTAAAAACAATGCAAAGCAAAGGCTCTCTCTCTCCTGCTGTAGTGTGCTCTCCTCAGCTCCCCCACCCTCCACTGCCCAGGCCTCACTACAGCTCACTCCCCCACACGGGCTGGGTAAAGCAGCTTCCCCGGTACCTGCTGCCCCAGGCAAATGTGTTGCCTTCCCATGTTGTGGGAGCCTGGGAGAACACCTGCCACAGCTTCTGCATGAAAAACAAAGCAGAGGGAGAGAAGGGAACTTTCTGGGAAGCCAGGAGTGTGGGTTCAGGACTGAAGGTAGCAGAACCAATGGAAGTACTTCCACTAAGGCAAACAGGAACAGAACCGAGTTTGTGGAGGTCTGGTGTTAATTAGCTTCCTCTTCAGTTGTTTCTGAGTGCATTAATTGTCCTGTAGTAGAAATGTCAAAAGATCCTTGACTACAAGATCTTACAGGTAACATGACCTAGAAAGATTAGTAGCAAGGAAAAGACATAGGATGCCACTTCAACCCTGTCCATCTTGCTTAGCTCTTTGTCTCTTCTATAAGTTTTTCTCACCATTGTCCACTTCACATTGCCTTGTGATCTGGCTGTCTCTAGACCTCCTACCTGCTGGTGCCTTTGCTGTCCGTGCCTTGGTCCCCCAGCTGGGTAAGCCACACAGTTCCATTGCAGGGTGCTGGGGACCAGTCCTATCAAATTTCACTGTCTTTACCCCTCCAGTTTCCAGCCTGCTCACTCCAGTCCTCTGATTGTGGCCCAATGTCTTGTCACACTACCTGCCATGGTTTTTTTCTCTAAGACTTGCTGTGACACAGGAGTCCCTGTGCAGCCAGAATGGCCCTTGCTTATCTGTGCCTACAATCATCCTCCATCTGCAAAATCACTTTCTCCTTTCAGTCCCCTTGTTTGATGGGGAGACAGTTGAGTCACTCTTCCTTCAGCATCTAATATGGGGGAAATAACGTGTCAGGAAGCAGCAGTAGTGAGAAAGCACAGGGAGAAGCTGCTGCTGTTCCTCTACATGGGCGAGACTATCCTGTGGTTCTTGGAGAGTTCAGGTGAGATGGGGCTCCCTTCAGTGGGATGGAGTTGCTGCAGGGGCTCCTAAGTGAGCCAAAACCCCCCTGCTCTAGGAGAGAGCAGCTCCAAAATGGGGAAGAAACAATCCTGTTTCTCAGAGTGCAGCATGCTGAACCTCTCCTTGCTTTAATAAGCAGCTGCTTTTCCATGGAGAGGTTCCCTATTCCACGCCAGCTCCCCTTTCACGACAGCCAAAAATACTCCTATGTTAGCCAGAGGCACTTTCAGTCAAAAGAAGCCCTTTGCTGTCAGGGTTCAGTGCAAACACCCTTTGCTTGGGAAAACTGGATTGGAATCTTTTTACAGGTGACGTACCCCAGGGGAGCCCTCTTTGGTGAGCCCTGCTGCCCTCTTGCCCCAGGCTGCTCTCCCCTTTGACCCCCCTTCAGTTCTGGGGGGTCCTCAGGCCCCCATGCAGCTTTGCCAGTGAGTCTCTCTCCTTCACAATGTGCTGCCAGGCTTCTCGTGCCCACACTTGATTACTGATAGATTAACGGTGTCTGAAGTTTGGGTTATTTTGCCTGACCTAAGGCAATATCTCATTAATGAAAATAAAACCAAAAATTAATAGAAGAGGAAATGAAGAGGCTGAAAGCTGATGAAAAGAGAATTGTGAGGGAGAAGTGTGAAAAAGGGAGGAATAAATTCAGTTTGGGACTTGATTTCTCTGGAGACAGAGTGGAGAAAAGGAAAAATCCTCAATAGGGCAAGAGAGGACAGAGAGGTGGATGGAAAGAAAAGAGGGTCAAAGGAGCCCTTGCCTAGGCAGTGTGCCATGGGCCTGCTGGGAAGTCAGTAGGGCCAGGCTGAAGCAGATGGGGAGCGAAGGATTGGAAGGCTGCATGAAATATTTAAGATGCTCTATCAAACTATCTTCTAAATGGCGGTGAGATTCTGGGTAGGAGGGACAAGAAAAATGTGGCTGATAAAAAAAAAAATTCTAACAACATGTCACAACTCTCTTCTTTACATCTCTCCTCTTATCTTTGGGGCTCTGGGCAACCTGATCTAGTGGGTGGCATTTGTGGGGGTGAGTAAGGGAGGGAGATTGGAACCAGATGATCTTTAAGATCCCTTCCCTCTCAAGTCGTTCTATGATCTTACTTTCTCCAGAGGTGAGATGATGTGTAGTTATGCTGGACACAAGGACAGGTTTCTTCAACCTCTGAGGCTTTAGTTTTCTTTTGCTTTGTATTTCCTCGCGTTCTTCCTCTTTTCCCTGTTCCCCAAACTCACAGCATCTGTCACATAGCGACCACTTCAGTCTACCTGGGTCTTGCTCCCTTCTTCTCCTGCTGGGGCAAGGTGTAGCTCTGTCCCCTTTAGATGCAAATGTGTCTTCTTCCTTGACCCTCTCAAGTCACCTCTCAAGCCCTTTTCTTCCTCTACTTGGTGCCTGGTCCTCTTGACATCTGCTCTTGGGAGTGAGACAACTTGACCTGTGTCAGTTCAGTGAAGCCTTGAGCTCAACGGAGGTGATCAGGAACAGAATCTGGTTGTAAAAGTACCCACAAGGATTTCTCTTTTTCCCACATTGGCTGGCAGAGGCAAAGCTCTTGAAGTGTGACAAATGTCACCAAGTGTCTGAGGATCCAGGCAATGGCAGAGCCCAAGAGAAATCAGAAAGCTCAACTCAGCTCATGAGGTTTTGGGCCACTATGTCCTGCATTCTGCTTATATACAAATACCACTATTGTGTAGTGCCATCACCCTTTGCTTTTCCTGCTTCCCTTTAGACTGGATGTGTGTAAGCACCATGACCTAGTTTGGCAACTGCATCAAGAAGGGAGAGAAAACCACATCCATTAAGTTAAAAAATACAGTAAATAACTACATTGTTCCCTCCCCATGCCCCACAAATCCAGTGTTAAATTCACCTAGTAATTTAGATCAGGCTTCGGTTATGTTAAAAAAAAAAAATCTCAACACCCATAACAGATGCTGTTTTTAAATGTAGAAAGGAGTCCAGACTTAATTCTGAATGTTTCAGCACTGGAGACATCATTTAGGGGTGGAAGATACTGCATATTTCTTTCGTGATCTTCTCGTGCATGGTGTGTCCTGCCCACTGTTTGCTGCCTCCCTGCCCCTGTGAACTGTGCCTGGTCTTTTCTAAGATGATGGAGATATCTGTTCCTGCTGCTGATCCAGCCGAGGTCTACAGGTGACAGGTTAGCAAGTCCATGTTAGTTTTTGGGTTGGGGTTTTTTTGAGCAAGACAATAATGGAAGGAAGAATATGAAGTACATTTGATGTGATTCACGAAGCAAGTGAGCCTGGGACTGGTCTCCAGGTTGATTGCTCTCTGTCTGGCATCAGAAAATATCACAGGACACAGACAGATGCTACTGTATTTAAAGGCAGGATGTGCTACAGGGCTACACCAGCACGAGTTAATAAATGTGAAGGAGTGAACAAAAAGTAAATGTTATCTCAGACGACAAAATAACAGGCTTTCATAATGAACTTGCATCCCTTCCTAGGACTGATGGCTTCCAATAAGCCTGAGCTGGTTTTTTTCCACCCTTCCACCCTCTCTCAGTATTCACAGAGAGAAAATGTTCAGAAAACCTTTTGAGTTTTCTCCCCATCGTTTTTGTAATGGTTCCTAGGTACTGAAACATGTGGTTAAGGCTGTTGGTAAAACAGCCACAGTACAAGACAGCAGCACTCCATCAGGTTTCTTCCAAAGATGTGAGACATGTATCTGGATTTGTGAGAGCAGTGTGGCAGTTCACATCTGAGTAGATTATGCATGGGAAGCCTGCATGTTGATGCTGTCTCTCTATAATCCTGTATTAAGACTGATATTGAGCATTACCTTAGCTCTCCTCAAATGTTGTTATTCTCTTTGGCTGTTCTCATTCCTCCCTCATTAGGAGGAATCCATGAAGGAGGAGTGGAAAATATAGAAACTTGATTTGGCTCAGGAAGTCCTTGAGCTGAGAGTGGTTGGCAGCTGGAAGAGTGCCTAAGGGAAGTATTGTGTCTGCTCATCCCATTTTTACACACTTCTCTGGGCAGCTGTGTTGCTGCCCAGGCTGGACAGATGTTTGGTCCAACTTGAGACGCTCATTTTTATTTGTTTTTGTTGTATTACTCTGACTGCTCCCTGATTTGTGTAGACTTTCTGCGAATCGGTAAACTCTTAGGTCAGTTGTGGGGTTTTTTGTTTTGTTTTTAAACATCCTTTCTGCTTAATTCTTATTACCATCTGCCATCCCCCATTCCTCTTTCTTTCAAGACACTTGTCCTTTTGATGGGTATTCCCATTTAGGGGGACATGGGACCTCCAGCTCTGGAGGGAACAGGATCTGCTTTACTCAACACCTCTTGGTGGGGATTTCTTGCTCACCATCAGTAAGTGTGTGCATGTGGAGTTGGAGACCACAATCTCAGCACCTGGTGGTGCCCACCCCATGTTTTTACCTTCTGCCTAGAGCCCTGAGGAAGCAGGCTGGGCAAGTGTCCCTGTCCAGGCTCTATGTGTCCCATCCTCCATCTCTCCTGCTGAAAGCATATCAGGAGTAAGAGCTCCCCTACAAGAGGAAGGTAAATATGGGCTCTGACTCTCTTCTGCTGGGAAAATAGACGCAACATAGAGATGAACTGCTTGCTTTGAGAGGATGGAATGCCCTCCAAGTGGGGGGGCCCTTGGCTGGATACATTAGCCTGGCTCTGATTAACCTGTACACAGAATTCTACTTCAAGGTTTGCTTTGTTTGTCATCTCCCTCTCTCTCTCTCTCGTGTATGTGAGCCTTTGGTCTAAACGTTTAATTACAGTGACCTTTTCCTTCTAGCCTGTCATAGTTACAGTCCATGATTATAAAGAAAGATCTAGACCAACTTCTTTACTCGTTGGAGGCTCAGCCAAGTGTTGAAGCTCTTTTGGGGACAAATCTGTTGCACAGCAATCAAGTACATGGGTGATTCAGCAGCCTGAGGCAGCTGAAGGAAAGCACTGTCTGGGCAGAAGTTTTTGTTCCACTGCACAAAGGCACAGACCCGTTGCATTACTAGTGCATTTCCCATTTGTGACTTTACACCAGATCTGCAGTATTTTCTGTACTCTCACAACAGCTCCAGCTCCCACAGGCTGAGGTTATGATTTAGTCATAACAGGAGTATTTGTCAGCAAGAGCTGCTGTGACTTAAATGGAAGTGGTTTTCTTTCGCTGTTGGATGGGTGTTTGTGTGAGAGAATCACTTATTTCTAACTTTTCTTTAAAATCATATTCAAAGTAACTTGTGTTATTTTATATGAAATAGTCCTCCTACCCTCCCAACCCAACATTTCTTTTATAACGGGTTTAGCTGTGGATGCTGTTCCCAAACCTCTTTGTTTAGACTCAACATAATTTGAGGTTTTAAGACCTACTAAGCCATTTTCTAAGTCTAAAGCTCACTACTCAGGACTACACCTAATAAGATACTGCAAGAATGAAGTAGTCTGGAAGGAGGGCAATGGGATGAATGGACACAAGCTTTGATGGGCATCCAAGGAACAACCTTGTAAAGGACTCATTTAAGTTATTTAAATTCTTAATGAAAATGATGAGCAAATGCTCTTTGCCTCGTAAAGTCTGCTTTCAACCCCCAGGAGCTGGTCCTTGTTCGCAGGTGTAATCCTGAGAGTAATAGAGACTAATGGTAATGGAGACAAAGGTGATCAAGGCTTTGGAGGGATGGATCCTCTGTGAACCCGCTCCTCCTTCTTAGCAGAAGCATCCTGTACACCTAAACAGGTCAAAAGGGAAAATGAAAAAATATCTGGATGCAGCGGATGTTAGCAGTTTTGAAGGGAATGTAGGTGGGAGCAGGACAGATGTTGAAGGGAAGGATTCATTCAAATTAGATAAAGTGCCATATTTGCTTAAGAGGTTGCTAAAAGAAAATGACAATTTGTAAAATTTCTCCCTAGCACTGGGCTAAAGTTTAGAAGGTGACAGCGATTGTTCAGCGGCCGTTGCGAGCACGGAGGGAGTTCAAGAGGTGCTCGCTTGCCAGCGGGTGGCGCAGCCCGATGGGCAGTGGGGTAGGGACACTGATCCCTTCATTTATCGTCTGGCTCAGCTCTCCCTTGTGGGTTATCCCTGTCTTGGCAGAAGGCAAGAAGAGACTCTGTGAGAGAGCCCGGATTAGAAGAGCAGGAAGGATGAATATTGTGTTCCTCAGAGAGGGAGGTTTGTAGGCAAAGCACTCAGGGGTATGTGCAACATTACCTTGAAGTCTCCTGTAGTAGAATATAAATGCGTTTACCTTCCTCCCAAACCACTCTCTCCATCTGTTTTGTGTTTTAGGCACCTTGGTCCCTATCTAATGTTTTATCACCTTGATAGCTCTTACCTTATTAAGTACGTCTGCTTCTATCTCTGTAATCTCTTCACATCACCTCTCCAGGGTGCTTTCTCCTTTGTCTCTTACAGTTCTCCTTTACCTGATGCTATTTTTTTCCCACCCCCCACTGATGCATTGCAACCTCAGCTGACATTTCTGCTTTCCCTTGGAGCAGTGATGAGGAAGCACTGCTTGGTGGATACTGGAAAGGGATTCAAGGTATACAGAGTACAGCTGCAGTACCCTGGGGAGCTGGACATCTGGTGTTCCCTGGGTTGGGAACTGGCCCCTCCAGGCTCCCTATGTAACTTAAGTCAGCTCTGACCTTTGGTGGCATAGAAAAACCAGTCCTGAAAACCTCCGCTCTATGTTCATTCTAGGAGGGAGTTTATGGGGCTCAGAAACTTTCCCCAATGTGGCAGGTGATGCTCAGAGATGTTGCAGTAGTGAGCCTTTTGCTCCTGCACTGGCTCTTCCCATGCTTCTCCTCCTCCTCCAGGTCTGAGTGCACAAGGGCAGTTTGGGTGGCAGCTGAGGGACAGGAAAACATTGTGTCAAATGGAGAGAGGACTTGATGATGAGACCAGAAGATAAAGCAACATGGAATAAGCATGTATTAAAGCTGTTTGGGGCCTGGGGACAGAACCATATCTCCTAAGTTGTGTGACAGGGAACTGACCAGAAGAATGGGAAACTGGTAGGAGGGCTGATGATACTGCTACTCTGCAAGATGGTTTTCTATCTGCCTTCAGCAGAGCTGAGCAGTGTGATCAGCCATCTCACCTGAGAGGCAGAGAGCCCTAAATGTCTCCAGCCTGTTCTGCATGGACACCCTCAGGAGAACTGCTAACAAGAGCTGCTTGGATTGCAAAGGGGCTGTGGTCAGCTGCAACCTCATTGTGGAGCATCTGCAGGCTTTATAGGGTGTGTCCAAAGAACCTTGGCATTGCAGTGGCTCTTCAGCTCAGGTGGGAATTGTGCTGGCAGACCCAAGTCACTTCAGAGAGCCTGATTCTCTAGGAGTGGCTTTATTTGTCTAAAAGTTGATTTCTCAGTTTCAGACAGGCTTTTCACTGGGGGTGAGATGTGGAGATGAAGACCCACAGAGATGCCAGTACCTCACCTGTGACTAGAATGGGAGCCTGATTTACCAACTTATCCTGCACCCCTACCTTCCCATGGGCTCCCTGCCTCCTGGCTGAAGGGACATGAGGGGAATCTGAATTGGGTGTGTGTGTGTGTGAGCTATCTGCCATTATCCCATTATGTGTAATGAACATGTATCGTTTGATTGTTGTCCTGCTCTCCTGGACCGCTATCAGCCGGAGTGCACCAGCTCTGTGCTCATCAGTAATGGCACTCATGGGATGCTCTCATCAGGGACGAGACTGGCATTTTGAGTGCTGGCAGCCGGGCTTTGCTCCCTGGTGCTGGTATCTAGGAGGTGATGAGGCTGTCAGTGGAGCACTGTGTGTGTGTGTGTGTGTGTGTGAACGTGCAGCTGCTCCTCGGGCGCAGGGACTCAAGGAGCTCTCTCCAGCTCCCAAGCTCTTTCTGCTGTTGCCTTTTCTTTGCCTTCACTCCCCGGATCCTTCCTATTCTTTGCCTTGGCAGGAAGAGGTGTCCCAGCGTGCACAAAGCTTAAAAAAATGCAAGAAAAATTGGAAGTGTTTCAGCTTTTTTGTACATGTTTCAATTTTTCCTTGCAGTTTACAGTGCTAGACGCACTGGATCTTATTACATAAAGATGTTGTTTCTTGTCATTAATCCAACGTGCGGTGGCTGTTGGCACTCTCCTAATTTGCTGTTTTCCTTGGTGAATAGCTATCTCATGGCATATGAGATAAGTCTACTCTAGCCCTACTGAGAGTACTTGCTCTTTAACCCTAGGACCAGGTGAAGTATCCTTTCCTTTTTTTGCTTTGTTTTAGCCTCTTAATTTCATTCATAATATAAAAAATAACTCTGGCTGAAGCAACAGCAGTCCAGCAAAACCTGGATTACTCTTTCTGGGGAGCAAGACTTTCCAGGTTTGTCCATTCAGCTTAGGCAAGAGACACAGCACTAAATTTTGAGTCCACTGGAATTGAGCACTGGATTTATGGCCCCAGTTTTCCCTGGAAATGCCACTTTAAATTGCTGTGAGGATGGTTTTCCACAGAAAGAAAACAGCTATGGGTGCTCAGCTGTTCATTCTTTTATGACTGTTACTAGAATGTCAGTATTAATGTTTGGACCCTTTTTCCTTTTTTTCCTGAATCAGGACGCAGAAAGCATTGTCATTACAGCTTTTGTATGCTCAAGCCTGGTCTTTCAGTCAAGGATCTGACTAGTGCACGAGCTGCTGTTGTGGTTTAATCCCACCTGGCAACTAAGTACTGTGCAGCTGCTAACTCACTCTGCCTCAAACCCAGTGGAGAGAGAGAACTTGTGGGCTGAGATAAGAGCAGTTTCATAATTGAAACAAAATAAAATAACAATACTAATACTGCTAATCATAATAATACTAATTGTAATGAGAAGGAGAGAGGGGAATTACACGACCCAAAAAAGTGGTGCAAAATGCAGTTGCTCATCACCCGTTGACCAATGCCTTGCCTGTTTCTGACCAGGGACTGGCGGCTTCTGACCAACTCCCTGCAGTTTATATATTGGACAAGGTGTTCTATGGCATGGAATATTGCTTTGTCCAGTCGGGTCAGCTGTCCTGACCATGCTCCCTCACAGCTTCCTGTGAAGCTCCTCACTGGCAGAGCACTGGAAACAGAAAAGTCCTCAGCTTAGAGTAGGACACGAAACCTAACCACTGAAACATTGGTATGTTATCAACAGCATTCTTGTGCTAAATCCAAAACAGCACTGTTCCATCTACTAGGAAGAAAATTAACTCTATTCCAGACGAAACCAGGATAGCTGTCCTGCTGTGAAAATCTAAGGCTGAAATCAGCCAAACTCTCCCTTTCCCTCTAAGACTGACCTTAGGTGTGTTTCCGGACTTCTCTATATTTCTTACTCACCTGAAAATAAAAATAATTGTACTTTACAACTTGGTGGCTAATTAAGGCCTCCTTGAGTAACAGAAGAAGGGGAGGATGGAAACATAAGGAACTGTTGCAGAACCGAGTCCTCTGCTGTTCAAAGTGGCACAACTAAATTAGCTGACTGGTGCCTTTCCTTATGTTTTCACGGACCATGTTTTTTCCCATTGTTCTCCTACTTCTGTCAGGTGCTTGAAGGATGGTGTACACTTAATGAGCAGCCAGATTACACTTTGTTTTCCTATGTTTGTTCAGTGCGTGGCTCTGGGCCTTATTGACAACACGCTGTGTAAGTCCTGCTCTGGAGATAGGATTATTGATTTCCTCATAGTCCTCTTTTTTTTTTATTACGGTAGTGCCTGAGTGCTCATCACTGTAGAACCCAAGTGCTTCACAAACATTAATTTATCTTTACAACGCCCCTGGGAGGAAAGGGCTTTTCTTGGCTCTCGGTTTATACAGAGGAGATGGCAGTGGGCACAGATTGAAATCAGAAACATTTAGTAATTTTGAAATCCTAATTAGAAGTACAGGGGATTAAAGACCTTCAGAGTCTGTGGAGTGTAGCACTTGCTGTATTCAAAGTGCCTTAGATGCAGGAGTGAGCTGTCAGTCATCCCCCAAGCTGTACTTGGGATTTCTGGTCTGCAGTGCATGATGAAAATAACAGAATTAGTGACCACATGCTTGAAGTGACTAATCTTAGAATCATAGAATCATTACATTTGAAAAAGACCTCCAAGTTCATCAAGTCCAACCTTTGACCGAACCACCACCGTGTCAACTAAACCACAGCACTCAGTGCCAAGTCCAGTTACTTCTTGGGCTCTTCCAGGGATGGTTATTCTACCACTTCCCTGGGCAGCTTGTTTCAGTGCTTAACCACCCTTGATGCTTCACACCACACTGGGATCATGCTGATGTTTATCTCCAGGTGATGCCATGGCAGCCGCTCCCTCAGCTTACAGTGGTGGGACCCTTGGCTGTGTAGCTCTTGCTGGAGTTCAGCAGGGTTGGGAGCTGCAGCCTCCTCAGGGACAGCTGATCAGTGGGATTTTGCCTTGGCACTGGGTGGGAGCATCCATCAGTTATTGTTTTGGAGCCAAACACCTCTGTTAAACTCTTGTCAGTTTTGCAAGCAGGGAAATATGAATTCTGCTTTTCCCATACAAGGAATATTTGGGAAATTTCCTATGTGGGAAATATGGTTCCACTGAGAGAACCCCATTTTGATCTATGTAACTGTTGGAACTTCTGTATGCTTTGTCTCGGGTAGTTCAGGTAAATATTAGTTATTTGCCCTTTAGTGCCTTTGAATTTTGATCTCTTTCTGAGAACTTCTCATCACAACTGTCTTTCAACAATTGTCTTCTCAATTTCATGGAAGCTTTGCCATGAAAAGAGTCTCATTTTCACAGAAAACAATTATTTGGGGCAACAAGCATAACACCACAGGGCCTGCAATGATTGCTGTAAGCCCTGATGAGTATCCAGGGTCTGCAGTAAGTTCTGGCTCATAACAGAGCAGGTCATCTGCAGGGTACGACAGCAGCCAGACACCTGTTCTTGATGATGCCTGGCTGCCAGGATTTGCTACTCCTGGCTGCCAAAATAGCTGCCCTGCTTTACAAAAATGGTACGAAGAAGGACCAAATACTGGGAGAAGTCTAAATGCTGAACAAGTGGATAGGAGCCCCATGGAGCCAGATTTCAGAATTCAAATGGTTAATTTTTTTTTTTTCTGTAATCAGTATTTTGATTTAATGCCAAAAGTAAAGATTTTTCTTTATTTTTCTGACCTGCTGCCCTCTGCAGTACATAATTGCATAACAAACAGGGCTAGAAGCTTTAATTTTTGACTTCCAGCTGTAACTGTTTGATCTCAGCCATACTGGTTGATTGTCTAAATGATGGTTTTGTATGTCATAGTAAAATTTTGGTTTATTTTCCCTCTCTCCCAACTGTGTTTGCAAGTCTGGGTTTTGCTTGGATTTGGATAACTGATGTCTTCTGGGGGATAAAAGTACTTGTTTTTCTACTTGTTGGCATCTGTGACAGGAAATATAATCTTTCCATTGGTGTGTTTCTAGGATCCAGCAGAGATAGATATAGCTATTTATTGTCAAATTAGCTTCTTTTAGTCATAGGTATTTGCTGTCCAATGGGACGTATGGTTCTCTGTGTGCATCTTGATGAGGAGGTAAAAAGGTGAAATGAGTGTGGTTTAGGGTAATTAGAAAACTTCACAGCTAAGAGCTGGTCTCCTGTGTTTCTGTTTGCAGTAAATGATCTAGTATGCTGCTTTTCTTCCCATTGCAAAATTAAGTCACTTTGTTGCCTACATTTTGTTTCCGAGGCAAGAGTGATCACAATGCATTTGAGCAAGCGTCTCTTTCTCAGTGTTGCTCAGGTAATCTGTCTTGCTTCACTTGAGAACATTCCTCTCACTGATCTCTTCTGTCAGTGGCCAATGCCATCCCAGTTTGCTTCTGCTGCAAGCCGTCTTTGGGAAACTGCTAATTGCTGCGTGTGCAAAACAAGGCATCTCTTTGTCATTCAACTTGAAATGCTGCACATCTGGATGTGGAGAGACAGCTGCTTTTCTAAGGCTGTGACTGCCATCCTTTGGATGTAGGCACAGGCTCTAATCACCTGCACACTGAACTGGCTTTACCTGTGGCACTAAAATAAAGCAATAAAGCGTGTTGAGTGTTCCGCTGTGTCACCGGGCTCAGTGCCATGCTGCTGTGGTCACAGCTTCCCGCTGTGCAAAAGTGTGGGGTGTGCATTTCCTGCCATACATGGCATGTGCATAGCTTCTGTATGAAACATCTCAGAACTGACCAATAACAAGGCCAGGGCAGGTTCTGGTCCTCCTCAAAGTTGTGAAAACCTGGTTATACAAGCACTGTCGTCTCTGAGAAGTGTAATGCACACATACGAGCATTAAAAACACTAAAAAACACCTTTAGCTTTGGAGAATGAATGTGCAATTTTTGTTTTTTTGTTATATGGTGCCAGTTTTCAAGATCCTTTGCTGAAATTGCTTGGAGGAGAGACTTCCTTTGAGGTAGCAGGTTTTCTAATGAAAGCTGAAACAGCCAGTTATAACACTTGCATGAGAACCACAAGTCCAAGTGTTGGGAAAGTGCTCTCTCTCTGCCTGTGGGAGCAGCTGGTCTGTTGTTACTTCCATATTGACAGATGTCACTCTGTGCAATGCTGATGTGGCATGCTCAGCTGTTTCACAAAATCACAGAATGGCTTGGATCAGACTGGACCTTAAAGGAACATCTAGTCCCAACCCTCCTGTCATGTGCATGGATACCTTCCACTAGACCAGGTTGCTCAGAGCCCTGTCCAACTTGGCCTTGAACACTTTCAGGGATGGGGCACCCACCAGTTCTTTGGACAACCTGTGCCAATGTCTTTTCTCCACCCCCATAGTACAGCTTTTCTTCCTATTATCTAATCTAAATCTCCCTTCTTTCAGTTTGCAGCCATTCTCCCTTGTTCAGTCACCACAAGCCCTTGTAAAAAGTCCATCTCCAGCTCTCTTCTAAGCCTCCTTTCAGGTACTGGAAGGCTGCAGTGAGGTCTTCCTAAAGTCTTCTCTTCTCCAGGCTGAACAACCCCAGCTGTCTCAGCCTTTCCTAACAGAAGAGGTACTCCAGCCCTCTGATCATCTTCGTGGCTCTCCTCTGGACCTGTTCCAACAGGTCCATGTTCCAGTGTTGGGGCGCCCAGAGCTGGACACAAAACTCCAGGGGGTTTCTCATGAGAGCACGGTAGAGGAGGACAATCACCTCCCATGACCTGGAGTTTTCTCTGTTTGTATTCTACTAGGAAATAAAGGGCAATTTCTTGCTACCCCCCATGCACAACTACACAGTAATTTTTAGAAAAGCAAAGTGGATTTCTTAGGTGAAACAAGCTCCATCATCTTTTTAGCTTTGGCATTGTATACTGTAGTCTAGGTGTTGCTCCAAACATGCTCTTAAGAGGAGCTCATAGCCATCTGTTTGATATTTATGAGATTGTAATTTTAGATCAGGGAGTTTATTATTCTGTATTAAAAGGTAAGCATAAAATAAACCATGCTAAAGGGCACACAACCTTTCAAAAGGTTTTCAGCCAGTTAAATCTTTCTCTCTCTCTCCTATATAATACTATGTTTGAAAGCAAGGTTACAAAACACATGGATGTGTTTTCTGTTAGCTCTATGTCAAGATTGCAATTCTAATGCAACTGGCTGCTGCTCTTGAGGAAACAAAATGCCTTCTCAACCTTTGGGGTTTTTTTTTTCGGGGGAGGGAAAGGGATAGATGGTGCTGGCATTACAGCTGACTTATTTAAATTACATTTTACAGTCAGCCTGTTGACCAGCGTGTTTAACTGTTCTACATCCCTCAAACCAGCTGCTGGAGGCAAGCCATGTTCCAGCACTTTCCTGGAGTGGTTTTACTGCTAAATAGTAGACTTGCGTTTTTGTAATTCAGTTTTTATCACACTTGCAAATCTTTGTGGATTAGGTTCCTGTATGGTTGTTTCTCCCATAGCCTTTATTTTGTTTTAAGCTATCTTTGTTCACTGCAAGTTAAACTTTCTATAAAAGGGGGATGATCCAGAGTTTGGCTGTTGCTTGGCTCCTAGCTGGACAGAGGTAAAGGATTCTTCTCTGTGGTACCTGCCTGTATTTTATCAGGAGCTTATGTGTGTGTGAGTTTGTCCTTAGCTGGGCTTTTGAAATGAAGATGAATTGTGATTTATGTGCAGAGATGAACTGTTTGCCCTGCAGAGAACAGCACTAACGGCTGTCCATATTGTTTTCTGAACCAAGGTACTGCTGGATGTCTAATCTCCAGCAGATGTGAAATTTGGCCTTAAAGCTTTGCATATAAATACATGTCCATTCATATTAGCTTTTCTGTGCACACATAACCATGAAATAGGGTTGCTATCATGTATACATGCAAACTCTGCACACAAGTTTATCATGTGGAAGATGCATCTCTTCACTTTGTTTCTTGCATGGATGAGTGCAGCTGTGATCAGCCCATAGTTTATGGATTTCATGTGTGTGTTACTTGAGTTGAACACACAGCAAGACTTAAAAGCCCGTATGTGCCTATTGCAGCACCAGAGAGCACCCATGCTGGCATGCTGAAGTTCTCTGCATTTAATAAGACATGTGAGTGGCCATCCAGTTTTTCCTCAGAATCCTCTCCCCCTAACAAGTAAATGTTCAGCACCTCTTGGGACAAAAAAATTTTGCCACCCTGTAGTTTGAAGATACATGGGTAGCTGAAACACGATCAGAGAAAGCCACAGAGATTTGTTACTCTGGCAGAATACTTCAGCATCTGTGACCTTTATCTCAAAAGGTGGGGTTGAGTGACCTTGGAGAACAGCAGGAATCTTGTCTTGGGAAGCCTGTGATATGGTTTGGAGTTGTGCTGTTGTGTGGCTTGCTGAAAGCTGCTTCATCTCATGAATCTCAACTGTGGAGCGTAAATGCTTTTTTCTATTATGAGAGTGCTTTTAATGCATTTACTAGTTAATGCATGTGTATTTGTAGCAAAGCTTGTCTGTAGGGTGCTCTTCACCACTTGTTATGTCATGTTCATGGCAGAATCCAGGAGAAGTGGAATAAAACAGGGAGAATTAGGCCCTGTTCTCTAATTGTTCCTTTAATGGATTAGCCTAATTAGAAATGCATTATTTAATAATTAAAATGCACTAATTTGTAATTCTGTAATGATGTAAGTAGTTAGTCTTTGCGAGACTTGAAGAGGAGATTTAAAGCCAGTTAGAGAGCTCTCATATGACATCCGAACAACGTGCACAATCATTAATTTAAGCTTAATCCTTGCTTTTTGCCAAAATGCTTGTATGTACCTGCATATATAATCTCCTGTGTCTTTTGGGAACTTGGCTTTTCCCTTCAGCAGTGGGTTTTCTCAGGCAGTGTTCACACTTTCGCTAACAGCCACAGACTGGCTTTACAGGAAGCTTTATTTTTTCTAAATACTCTCCAGACTTTCTATACTACTATGGTTTTTTCATTCTGGGAGAAAGAAAATTTGTAGCTCTGTCTCCTTAAGAGAAGTGCCTAGATGTCTTTACCATCCATCTCTTGAATCCCTTGGTCTTACTTGAGTCCCTTTTGGCAGAGGAGAAGAGGTCTCAAAGCAAAGCTACTGCAAGGAGGTCACGTAGACTTGAAAGACCACGCAAAGGCCTCTGCAGCAGAAATCCTGCAGTGTGCACTCTCAGTTTATCAGACAGCAGGGACTCCACGTGGCTGTTCAGCCTTGGAACACATGCATGCAAGGGGAGCCCCTGCTCCCTGCAGAGCTCCTGTGCCTTGGGAGTCTGCTACTCATCTGCTTTAATGTCAGCAGAGGGGAGCCCTCATCCCTCAGCTATCCATGTGGCTTGGAGGAGGAATATTTGCCCACAACAGAGATGAGGTTTTCTGTAACTGTATTTTTAAAAACTACTTCTCCTGGAGGTTCTGCCTCTGAAATGCATCTGACAGCTGACCTCCATCCTGAAGGCTGCCTCCACTTCCTCTTCCTCCTGCTTGGAGTTTGTTTTCCAGTCCCATCTGAATGACTCAGTGGTGATTACCCTCCATCTTAATGCAGTTCACAAAGGGAGGGCAACTCCAGTGAGGAGCCCTGTGTGTCTCTGCAGGGCCTTGGAGACAGCCATGCTGTACCAGAAGAGACTTGCAGCCCATGTCCCTGTGTCTGGCACTGCAGTGGGGCAGGCTTCCAGATACAACATGTTAATCTGTGTGCACTGTATGGGAAGTTGTCACCAAACGCTACTGTTATGTTCTTTTCTCTGTGACCAAGGTGGAAATAGTTATTTGCACTTGTACTTCGAGTCCTGAATAAGCAGCACGCCTTGCCTTCGATTTCTGTGAATTTTCCTTAGATATGCTATTTACTTTCTATGATTAATGCTGCTCAGAGCACCAGTGTCTGGCATAAGAAGATAGAGCTCTGTCTCTATTCAGCTATAGCTGCAATCACAGAATCACAGAATATCCTGAGCTAGAAGGGCCCCACTAGGATCCTGAAGCAGTCTGTACTGTGGTCACTGCAGTTACCAGAACGTGTGGATCACTGTCCCAGTGCTGCCCAAGCTTGCAGGAAGTTTTGAGTATAGCAGACTCTGAGAAAGCACTTCTTATGTGTAAGCACTGATGATGCAATTGACTAAATGCTAAGGGTTTTCTGGTTTTATTTTCCTGTTTATGTGAAGCTTGTTACAGCTGCAGCGGAGGATCACTTTTTGGCTGTGATGAGGTGTGGAGCTAGCCCTTTGTACTTCTTGTTTGATGATCCATGATTGCTTTGGTTTTCTCTCTCTTTCGGCTCTGGGGATTTCTTTCTTTTTTCGAACGATGTCACCCGGAATAGCTGCTTCTGCTGTCTCGAACCTAAATTTGCATTTAATTGTAAAATGAATTTGCATTTCACAGATTTTTTTCAAAATCTCTGTGGCTTGGGTTAAGGTTAAATCAGCTTTCCACACGAGTCTGTGACTTGCTCAGTCCCTTTGTATTCTGTGTATGAGCCTAATCTCTTCACTAATGAACCATATTTCCTCAGACTGACATATTTGAGCTTTAAGTCTGTCATATGCATCTACTGATTCATCTTTCCATTGATGAAGAATAAAGGAGGAAGGTCCCACACCAGTACCTCTCTGCACAAAAGAGGCTCCTTGCCTTGACATCTGTCTGTGCCCTGTGCCTTGTTTTGTCATCCTCCCCTTCATCTGAAAGCCCTGCGTGCCTGCTTTGCTGGGAGCCTGCTGCAAGGAGGGATTGCACTGCCTGCTCTCAAAGGCTGCAGAGCAGCAGCCACCCCCTCCACCCCAATTTCACGTTGCTGCCTCAAATGCCGTGGCTGCTGAGATTCGCTTGGTGGTTTGTGGTGGAGGGAAGGTATCATCTCTCTTTTTTCCTTTGTGTAGAACCTGATATATGGGCCCTGACTAGATGGGGCATGTAAGCACTGCAGTTGTCCAAACAATTAGTAGTGCTAATTGCAAAGTCTCAGGCAGCAGAGGAACACTTTGGAGCTGGATGGCTGGGCAAAGAAAGGCTTTATTTTGTCACAAGGAGTATGTAGAAACTGTGAGTCTATCCTGGATACCATCAGCACAGCTTTTTTGCAGCGGTGTCAGCTTCTCTTTAATCTTGTGTGGGCTATTGGCACTACTGACCTGTGAATTGGGAGGGGCTAATTTATTTTAGCCTGCTCATAGTCTCTGATGTGTGCTGTCCCCAAAACCGGTGCTCTCCTCTCCTCTCCTCTTGTCAGGGTGTCTCCAAATGAGATTTGCACCTCTTGCAGGGGGCAGCCCAGGGCTGTAGGTGGGGTGCTAGTCTCTTGATGCTAGATGGTCTCTAAATGGGATGGGCTCCTCTAGCCCCATATCCTCTGCCCAGACCTCATCTCTGGCCTGTCACTGCCCGCAGGCCTCTTCCTGCTGCTACCTCCCACCTTGGTGGCCAAGGGTGTGCACCAGACCTGTCACACCTTGCTGTTGCACCAAGAGTGACCACCTGGTCTGGTCAGGTGGTCTCCAGTGGTATTTGGGGTACATGCCCACAGCAGCAGAAATGGTTTCCAGTATCTGGGTGAGATAATTTGTTTTCTTACAGAAAAATTCAGTAAGTCCCTTCCCCTTCTTGTCTTCTTGGCTCCCCTTTTTTTTACTTTACTGTTGTTTACATTTTTCCCCTTTCAGTCTATATCCTCTTTTAAAAGGAGCTAAAAAAATGACCTCATAAAACCTTTGCTCATAATTGACAGAGCTGCCTTGACACTGGGGCACTGAGGCCTGACTGAAGGGGGGAAAAAACAAATGGTGTTCTGGTTCATCTGAGAAACAAAATTATTTTCTTTTCCTTCTTTTAATAAGCCTGTATGAAATAAAAAGGGGGACAGGTAAAATAGAAGCATTTAAATTCTGTACCAGGGAAGATCTTGGTGTGTTCTGTCCCTGTGCACAGTGTATAATTAAGCCCAAAATAGAGCAGTGAACTGAGGGAGGGAGGTGGGCTAGAGGACCAAGCAGAGAGGGGGCAGGGTTACTCACTTCAGAAGCACTATCCAAAAATAAGTCTCTATTTCTTTCCTGCTTTGTTTGATAAATGGGCTTGGTCTCATTTAATACCATTTCTGGTTTGCTCTCCTTCCATCTTTGTCTGCCCCCATTCTCTCTGCTATGTCACCATGGGATGTGATGTCCCCAGCTCATGCTGGATCTGCTGTGCTGGAGATGCACCTGCAATGAAGGAGACTGGCAGCTGTCCGGGAAGCACTGGGGAATGATGGGCTCCAGGAACTCAATCTGTGTTTATTGTAGCTTGTAGCTTTCTCTAATATGCCTTCCAATTAGCTCTGTGGGTTTGGCTTTGTGCTGTCTCCCCTGCCCCCCAGACTGGACCCTTTTTCTCTTGGTCCAAATATATTTCTGTAACTCTCCTTAGATCCACTGCACCCCCATGACTTTTACCAGCTTTATATTCTTTGCTCCTGTGCCTTATTTAGCTTAGATTTCTCTTCACTTTTTTTTCCTTTTTCTCTTTGTTCTGTTTACGCATCTTCCTGCTTCTTCTATCTCTTTTCCCTCCCATTTATGCTCTCTGCTTTATTTTTCTCTCATTACATGGCATTTTTCTAGGGCATCACACTTACAATATAGCCATGAGGTAAAGGCCAACGGGCTTGCGAAGGAAACTGCTTTGCAAGAAAGTGAGAAATTCAGGTTAATTGGATGCAATCAGGTCAAAATTTAGTTAATCTTTGAGTGGGTGGGTGTGTTAGCACAAGGCTGTGTATGCATGCCCAGTCTAGGGGCTGATTCAGGCATATTTGTTTCCAACTTTGTATGAATATGCACATTCCCTCAGAGACTGGGAGAGTGATGTGCATCTGGGGAAAACGACAGCAATACAAAAGTGACATCTCTTCATGTCATAGCAGAGAAACTTCCTTCTCTGGCAAGAGAAAAAGGATGTCAAATTGCAGAGTAAGGGTAGCTGTAGAGCTGTAACATAATAAACAAGAGTGAGAGATCACGTAGTGCGTTCATCCTCAGGAAAGGATCTCTGTGTAGAGGGCAGAGGGACATTGCCTTTGTGTAGGGTGAAGAGAGGGAAGATTCCCTCAGATATATCTATTGATTTGTGTGTGTGTGTGTGTGATTAAGGAACAGGTTTAGTTTTTCAGAGCTGTCCCATTTTGTTTAGCTATTGAGATGTCCACTGTATGGAATGTCTGGATGGAATCAAAAGTTAAGGAAATTGGTGCTGTAGTTTTGAGGGGCAAACAAAAAAATCATTGAATCCTTCAGACTGGAAGGAGTCCAGCTTCCTGTTCAAAGCAAGGTCAGGATTGAACTTGGGCTGGGCTGCTCAGGGCTTTGTCCAATTGAAAACCTCAGAGTATGGAGTCTGCACCACCCCTCTGGGCAGTGGCTGTAATAGCTGCACTAAGTAGAGAAGTCTCTTTTGACCCATTTCATTTAAAAGCTATTGTTTCCTTTTCTCCTGCTACGTACTGCAGTAAAAAGCCTGACTCCATAGTTAGTTCTCTCAAATCTGTTCAGGCTGAACAAGCCCCAATCTCTCAGCCTCTCCTTGCAGGGCAAGTCCTTCAGCCCCCTGAGGCCTTTGGTGGCCCTACACTGAACCTGATCCAGTTTGTCAACAACTTTCTTGTGCTGACAGTTTCAGAGCTGATCCAAGTACCCACAGATGGTCTAGCAAGTGTACAGTATGAAGGGAAATAAACACTTCCCTTAACCTACCGGTGAAAGTCCTGAGACTATATGTTCTTTGTTAGCTGCCTCTGCTGCTGGGGCAGAACATGTACTCCTGAACCTTTCCTTGCTTTGAAGCAAGTTGTCTGATTTGGCGAGTGTGGCATCTGAGTGGGGATCACCCTGCTTGACAGCTGACTGTCCTCCATCTAGGACATTTTTCCTACAGGAAAATACAGCTCATCACTTCTGCTGTGAATTTGGTATGTGGGATAGACAGTCTGCTGGGAGTGGTCAGGGCTCTGAAGGCAAGGTGGAGCTGCTGACCTTGTCATCGTAAATAAAAGGATGATTTGATACTGGGTGGAAGCTATTGCAAAGCGAACTGCTGCTTGGATAAGAAAAAGCTTGCCTCTTTCAGGGAAAAGCAAACAAAACTCCCCACTTCTCTTACTCATTTGGAAAAAGTGACATTCTGTCTTCTGTCATTTAGTAGCATTAAATCAGGCCTGTTAGAAGCAAAGCACTTTGAGTTTCTATGGCCAGGTACTCCTATGGCTGAATGTGTGCTGCCAGGTACTGCTAAAACACTGGAATCTTCTTTAGATCTGCAGGGTAGCTCTCATGTTGTCCATCTATCACACAGGAGGGCAGTTTAAATAATTTCAGTCCTCCTGCAGTCTTAGGCCTCGCTGATCGTGGTTTTAGGGCAGAGAACATGCCTGTAAAAGTGGTGCTCCACCGATCTAGGCTCTGATGTGCACTTTAAATTCCGAGTCCCATTGTGGTGTGACAGATCTTTGCCCTTCACACAGTGGATGCTTGTCTTCATGCAAGCAGGTGTCCTCACCTGTGTGGCTTGGCATGACCACAGAGCTGTGGGTTCATAAAAATGTAGCCTGTGATAGGTGTTCAAAAGCTCTTTTATTTCCAGTGCTGATTTTGGGCTAGAATTATTCACTTGTACATCTTTCTATTTCGGTAGCTGAAATATAATATTAATGAATTAAAGGGCATTTCTGAAGCAATTTTAAAATTCAGAAATATGGTAGAAAATCAGAAAAAGGAATAACAAATAATTTGTAGGCAGAAGCCATTCAGAACTGTAACCTGAGTCCCCTTTCTTTTGAATTTTGTTATAAATCATTCATGATTAGGGTCTGTAGGAGGATGCTAGAAAATGGAGATGTAGGAAACTTCTAGGAAGCTGGAAAGAGAGCACTGTCCTGATGTAACCTCAAATTTAATAGAAACCTTGCTTCAAACGTGTTCTGTCCACACTTGGGGGAATCTTCAACAGAGCCAAGGGACTTAATGTTTTAAGTGGAAAGGCCCCAGTAATGAATCAGCTGGTCCAACCAGTGGCCCATGAACAATGAGAATTCATGTGCTTCAAGTGATTTTCCATTTAGGGTCTATGTCAGAGCAGGGTTTGGATGATGAGAGAGCTGCTGCACAAGCTGTGGCTTCAGGCTGGGGCAGGAGGTGGATTGGGGTGAATCAGACACCCTTCCTCAGCAGCGTGAGGTACCCTCAGGTGGCTCTTGCCTGTGTTATGTGGTTGGTTGCTGTAGGAGCTTGGAGGTAGTCCATCTCCATGTTGCAAAGGAGACACCCACTTCATGTCCTGTTGATGCTTAAGGAGACTCTCTTACCCAGGATTGAGGTGACCTTGTGTCAAGGGGGGAGGTAAGATTTAGTCCTTAAGTAGTGGAGCCTTGATACTTTCTGTGCCCCCTCGTAGGACTCTTAAGCTCCCAAGGAAGGTGGCAAAGCACACATGCAGAAAGGTGGATGTGATGCTGCATCGATGAGGGCCTCTGTACCTTTTATCCTGTAGCTATGCAAAGGCAGCCCACAGGCCCCTGGCTGAAACTCTTTCAAACATCTTTATCTGTAGCATGCTAAATGCTCGTGATTAGCTTTAATTCCAGCTATTTTCAGCTATTAAAGTGCTGCTTTCCTTGCATGGCCTCGTGCTTTTAATTAGCCAAAGCAAACTCATGTGCTACAAAATCCTTTCCCTCATCCAAAAGGAGGAGAGTTTTATAATTTCTGCCACAGCTCCTCTTTCAGACACACAAAACAGGATCCAGTAGCTGGGCAGCCCTCTGAGCTGCCAGGAGCCTGCACTGCTGCAGATTGTTTCCCTGGCATAGGAAGAGAGGGATGGAAGACCCCTCTTGCTCCATGTATCTGTTCCTTGGTGATCATTGCCTGGGGCAGTGGGGACTGAGGATCTGTGATAGACACGTGCCACTTCCCCTGGGCTGCTGAGTGGCACATGCAGCACCACGAGGCAGTGCCCACCTCTGCTCTAGTCCAGGGCCCCTCGCAGACCCCCACCCGCTGCTCCTGCAGGCACCACCCTCTCCTCCTTTCTCCTCTGCTCTAAGCACAGATTCTCAGATAAGTGATACAATATCATCTTATTTTGTGTGCTATCTACTGTGCTAGCTGTATTCTCTGAACACAATAGCACAAATTACTTTACATAACAGAAGTAGGGAATTCAATAATAGCAACGGTAGAGGGAAGGGAGAAGTGAACCACTGAAAAAAACAAGAGAGATGTTTCCAGCTATGAGCTTTAATCCACACAGGAGTTAAATTCAATGCAAGATTGGTTTTTGTGAGCCAGTCATGAAACAACTGAAACACCTTGATAGGGAGTGAAATGGGGGGAAATCCCTGTTTTTCCTGAAATGCAGTGGAGAAGATAAGGACATGAGGAGTGGCCTTAGGATAGATGGGTCCTCAATCAGCAAGAGCTGTCAGTGTATCTCCTCTTAAATTGCATAATGTGACCATGGTCATGGTTTTATTTTACTCACCCTCCCCATTTAAAATTTTTTCAATTTTTTCCCCTCTTTGAGATGGTGATCGGCACCGCATATAATAATCTGAGTGTGATTCCAGCCCTGAATTATAGAGGGCTCAGCACAGTCTTTGTATTGCTTCATCCTGTTCCTCCTGTGTTCTGACATCGTGGTTGTTTTTTTTTTTTTTTTGCCACAGCTGCACAGTAAGCTGAGCTCAGCATTCAGCTGTTCCTATTGCCATCTAGATTCCTTTCTTTGGTAAGAGAGTTATTTCATAAATTTGAAAGATGTGTGAATAATATACAGTTTTCTTCTCTTTAGAGGTATTATTTGCATTTAGCAACATTGAATATAACTTATTATCACAGTCTATTTGCTTAAGTCTCACTCAGGTTCTTTCCTATTCCTTTTGGACTTGGCTGCCTCAAATAACTTGGCGTTGTCTGCAATTTTGTCACTTGCTGTGTGTTCTCATTTTCAGTTAAGTGTGTTTAAGCAAAATGTGACGCAGCCTAGAAATGAGTCTTTATCTCTCGCAAAATTCACTGCCATAGTAAGGATTTTAACACCGATGTGGTATCAACATTGACCGATTTAATTCATTCACTAGCTTGTTGTGTTTGAAATATTCAGGGGGTGGTAAGGCACTATTTTTCTTTAGTGCGTATGAACAAAAAAAGTATTTTGTCACAGCATATTCTTCCAGATGTTCAGATACTGTGCTTTTAAAAATGATTTTATTCCATTTCTGGGGCCTAACTTGAAAAGTCCCTTCTATAGAGGTTTCTGGATTGGCTTCTGAGATGCTTTCCAAATGTAAAGTGTGGCCTGCTACTTCCCCAGTTTGGTTTATGTTACCAAATTTGTAAGTGATGTAGTTGCCTCATACTGCAAGTAATTTAGAGATCATTGGTGTAATATTTGGGAGTAGCAGCTTTTTGGATTTGACGTGTTGGTTTTTTCCTGAGCTGCTTCTCCTCTTGGCCCCTCAATCTTCAGCAGTGTTGTTTCACTTTTAGTCCAGAAAAGAATGGAAAAGAGGCTAGAGACAAAACTTTTAAAAGGGGAAATTTAAACTAGTTTCTTCTAAATGAATTGGAGATTAATGAATCTATTCAAGAGCAAGAAAGATGATGGCTTTTCCTTGTACAACATGAACAGTAAGAGTGATATTGGGGGCATGGTCGAGTGAAGAGGGACTTGAGGCAAAATAGGGAAATGGGTCAGGATAAGAGGAAATGAAATTGTGGATGAAGGTTGCAGTGAAGGGAGACTCAGGAAAACTCTAATGATGGTTAATTAGGCTTCTCCCTAAATAACTGTTCCCATCTGTACATCTGAAAGCCATTCAGATGTACAGCACACATTTGGCGAGTCCTACAGGTAATAAAGGTAAATGAGATACAAAGTCACAAATCAAAGTATCAGAAGAAAAGTTCATTGCAATTTTGAACTGCACTTTTAATGCTATTAGTACTGTTATTTTTAGCTCTGTTTCTTAAGGAAATGGAGGTGATCAATGCCCTCCTGTAAGAACGTTTTGGCTGATGTCAGTCTCAGGTGAGTGGATGGAGGAGTGCAGTCCTACTAATGCCCTCACCCAAGGAAGGATGGGCAGAGCAGAGACATTGTCTGTTCTGCTTGTTCCACCAGCTGCTGAAAAGCAATGACCTGGGCAAGCAGCCTGCTGTGCCAGATGGCCAAACAGCACCCATGCAGTGCAGGAGCAGCTGTGGTAGCTGCTGACACTTGCCGTGCTGGGAGGGCACACTGTGCTGAGCAGGGTGCAGTGATGGGAACAAGGAATGGACCTAGTAGACATGGTGGCAAACTGCTGAGGAGATGTTGGGAGCATAAGGAGGAAGTAAAATGCTTTGATGTGATGCAGAGTGCATGGAGTTGTTGCAGAAGTTGACCTGAGATGTGCTGGTAGGCGAGCAAACCCAGAGAGGATGAAGAGATTAGTTTTGTGAGCAGCAGAACTAATGATGCCTCATGTTTGTGTCTCAGCCCTTGCAACCCTCTCTCCCTGCAGTAGGAAGGGTCATCCTAGGGAGCACTGGCACAGAGACCTGTTCCTGAAAAGGGGACTTCTGGAGGTTAAAAACAAAAATTGCAAAAGCTTCAGTTCTGCAGTTCAGAGCACTTTGCTCTTACTGTTACGTGGGAGGATCAGTAACTGGTTGTGGTAGACCTTGTGTAAACATAGGAAGAGAAAAATGGTCCCTGCTTTAAAGAGTTTGTTTAGATGCACAGCAAGAAATCACATTGTAGACCTGGCATGTAGTCCTCCTTTTTCCTGTGTGATTGCAGTTGTTACACATTGAGTACTCTAAGTTCTGGGAGGGGTTTTGGGAAGAGCAAAATAGGAAAAGCTGTGAAAGAGAAAACAAGGGAGATGCCAAAGGATCTCAATGGATTGATTTTTTTTTTTTTCCTATGTTCTAGCAGGAAGGAATTAAAAGTTCCAGCTATGGGTTGTTCAATTTAGCAACAAGTCAATGGGAAGTCTGGAAGGAATTTGCAGCAATAGGAAACATTTCTGTCCCAGGCATGAAGAGGATTTACTTTAAGGCTGTAGAAATGCTGGAGACTTTTGGAGGAGGAAAGGGACAAAATATTTTGAGTGTCCAAAAGAGCTTTGTGCATGTGAAGGTGTTAGCCTGACGAATGCCTCGTCGTGGCTTGTGGCACTCACAACCCAACTCAAAGGCACTGGGAGCTGTGTTGCCAGGATCCTTCGAGCTGGAGCCCAGGGAAGCAGCCCGGCTGCTGCACATCTCTGACCCTGCTGACTTGCATCTCAGTGCTGAGATGAGCTCAGTTGGTTGGAGCACAGTGCTAATAACAACAAGGTCATGAGATTGATCCCTCTGTGGGCTACTCACTTAAGGGCTGAACTTGGTGATCCCCGTGGGTCCCTTCCAACTCAGAACATTCTGTGGTTTCTAGGGAGAGAAGCATCAGTTCAAGCACAAAATAAAAAGAAGGAATATGCCAATTACCAATCAGTCAGACTGGAAGCCCTATCACTGTTTTCTTGGCTCCAGCCCAAACCCCACAAGTCTTAGCAGTGTTCTAGACTTTACTGGCTGTCGTCATCAGGAGTGATAAAGGCTGGAAGCACTTCCATCCGTGATGGCAGCAGCTCCCAGGGACTGAGGAGGGAGCACGCATGGTTTTCCTTTTTAAAGGGGGATCGGAAGGCCATGGCAAGGAAGAGTGTGTATGGAGACAGCACTACAGAGAAGGTGTTACCTACAGTCGGGAAAGCAGGTGTATCACAAATGAGGGGAAGCTGGGCAGGAACAAGAGATGCCAATGGTGAATTCTGGGAGGATGGAGGAGCTCAGTTATAAGGCTATGCTAAGGTCAAAGAGAATGAGCCAAGAGAAAAGCTCATGGTTTGCTTTGCAGAAGATGATGAGATCATTAGCTATCCCAGGCAGTTCTAGTGCTCTGACTCTGTCAGAGTCTGATCTAAAAACAGGCTGATGTATAAAAATGAGAGGTGGTGTTTCCCTCCCCCTCTGCTTTCCTGAGAAGAGGGAGGGCTGCAAAGTGAGGATATGTTAGGGCAAAGGTGGAAATCTGCAGGAATAAAAGTAGTGACATCTAGCAAGGTGTCAGGAGAGTAATGGAGGAGAAGAAATTTGGAATTGTTACAGTGGGGCACGGAAGTAGGTGGAGGGTGGAAGGAGTGGGAAGTGATGTAAGAGGAAAAAGAGATGAGGAAAACCCTGAGGGATGTGAGAAGGGATAAAGAATATCCTGGGAGCAGTGAAAAGCAGCAGCAGGCAGGGACCGACGTTATTGAGATTTAGACAAATCTTACATTGAAAGGGAGCAACATGCTCTAGCTGCTCATAATACATGTGTGTAAGCTTCAGTCCTGCATGCATACAGCTTTTCAATAATAACAAAATGAGTAGCAAATTAATTAGGAATTGGAAGCATTGTTCTCATTATCTGGAAATCCATAAAGAAAAGATGGTCAAGTGCTATGACTGAAAAGGAGCTGGAAGCTCAGGGAAGGCTTGGGCATTTGGCAGTCAGGCTAACTGAGCTAGATAAAGCAATGCAAAAAGATTTGGCTGGCAAAGCAATCTACTTATCCTGAGACTGGCTTGTGTTCACTTCAGCAGTTCTCAGTGCAATAGCATCTTGTAGCTGCATTTTCTTTGGACAATGAGCTAAGCAAATATTCCTCTGCCTGTTTATCTTACAGAAGAAGCTGATGTGGAGAGGGATAAGGATGTTGGGCCTGTGCGGTGTTGGACTGAGTCTGACATGCTGGTCTGGCCTCTCTCTGATAGTGACTGGTGGGGAAGGTAACAAGGGCCTGACTGGTGCCTGAAAGGCATCTCTACTTTCTGGGCTGTTAACTAACATGAATCATAGCAGTTGTACTAATACAAACAATTGTTTCTATAAATCAAAAATGGGGTGTTAAGGAGGTTTGCTTGGCCTGATCTGTGGTCTGACTCAATAAGAGGAAACTGATCCTGGAAATGGAAAAATATCCAAATGAGCATCACTGATACCCACTTTATCTGCTGCGACTCATAGCTGCCCTTTACTTGCTTCATTCTGTGGCTCAGAGGTTGCTTTTCTGCATATGACTCCAATATGCTCAGGCACTTCAAAAAATCAAGCAGTAAATGTGATTGCTTTGATTATAAATGTCATCCAGCTTGGATGAAAGAGGAATGGCTGAGCTGGTGTAGTACACAACTGCTGGTGATTAACCACAGCAGGGAGCACCTCACAAAAAGGTGTCCAGACCTTGCTGCAGGCAAGTGTGGATTTGTCCCATGTGCATGGGTTAGAGATGGATGTAAGTCATGGGGTTTTGAGTCTCTAGTAATGATTACTCTGCATATGGATTTATTTTCCTACAGATTGATTGGTTCTGTATTGAGTGATGTGAGGATTCTGGTCTTGCTGCTTTCCGTGGCAGAGCTCTGCTGTTTAATCATATATTGAAATTGGGAGGAGAGGAATGAGAGCAGCGCAGTATTTAATTTCTGCCAGGTTCGATTTGCCATCTTCTAATGACTGTGTATTCTCTTGGCCCACTGCTGGAAGCAGAGAATTTCACCACTTATTGGTTTTATTATTTTATCCACTTCTGTAATTTTTTTCTGTTCAGATGAGCTCAGGACCTAAAGGGATGGCTGGAGTTGCCTTATCAGGCACCCTGCAATCATGAGCCCCTGTGCTAAGTCCAGAATGAGCTGCCAAAAATGTACTCTCACACGTCAGAGGCTGTGAAATATTTTTGTGTGCTTTACAGCAGATGTGGGACCAATGCAATAGCAGATCAAAAATCTCCAACAGTAATATACTGTGGTGACAGCCCTGCCTGGCAGGAATCAAGGATATTGCTAATATAGTTGGTGCTTGTAGTAGGGAAGAGGATTTCCTTGGTAAAAGGGACCAGAAACCAGCCCAAAGTTTCCCCTCCTTGGAGACAAGAGTGTTCCCAGGCTGCCCACCATATCTGTCACCTTTCCCTGAACCCTCTCAGGTTCTGCAGAAACTATTGCAACCTCAGATAGCCAGTGCTGCTTATTATCTGTGTCCTTCCTCCTTCTGGTCCTTTTGCAGCCGGGCACCTTTGCCGACGGCACTGTGCTTGGCTGGGCAGTGCTGAGTTGGGTGCAGGGACACCAGCTCCCGGGCATAGGCTGCTGCCTCTCAAAATCCTGCGAGAGGACTTGGAGCAGTTTTAATGTGGGTTTTCCAGGATAATCAGTTTATTGTAATTGACAGTGTCACTTATCGTTGTGTTGGCCATCTGCCTTGCTTTGGTTAAGTCTTAGTCCAGCACCCAAGAATTCTCTCTGGTCTTGAGAGGCTGTTTTGAACTCCCCAAAATAACCTGTATCCTCTGCAACTCTGTGACCCCACAAAGAGCTCCCCTCCCACATCATTTATATATTATTTAAACCATCAGTACAGCACTTGCTTCCTCTACACTGAATTAATGTCCTCCTGAATGACTCCCGTTGTGCTCTAAACAGTGTTCTAAAATCTGGAGTCATTTGTGTATCTCTTCATTCACTACCTCCTCCTAGGACACTGAACTTAATTACATTGTGAACCCTATTACTTAAGGCCTCAGATATTGTCACTTCTTGATTTAGTTCCCGCATGTTGCTGAAAATTAAGTCAGGAATTGCTGCTTTTGCTTGTGGGCGCTTGAATTAGCTGTTCCAAGAAGCAATTGTTTAAAGAGCAGAGGAGATGTTGTGTTCTTTGTGCCACCTTACAGGTGAATTCCCCATCTTAATTTTCTATAAATTGTGTGTTCTTTCAAAACTGCATACCCAGCTGTCTTTAGCTACAGCCCTGATGATGGATGTGCAGCATGGGATTATAAATGTATTGCAGCTCCTGGGGTTGTGAATTCATGCAGAGTTGATGGTATGATCTTCTGCACATATTTTTCCCCCTTAAGAGTTTTAAGGTTTTCTGAATTAACTCCACCGAGGTATTGAAAAGACTGCATTATTCCTTCAACCCTTTGGCTTGAACTCACTTTTCTATGTAACTTGCAGCCAGGTATTATAATATCTCATTTGCTTTTTAGTGTTCCACCAAGTTTCTGTCATTCATAGTGTATTAGTCATCATCCATTGCCAGGATATCTAGTTCACCTTAAAATCAGCCCGTTTTGAGATGTTTAAAGCTACGCTTGAAGGGGAGAGAGGGGAGTAACAGAACAAAAAAAAAAAACCCAACACAGAAGTAGTTGTAGAAATGCTAATGTCAAACCTTCCTCCCTTATTTAAGTCGGGGTGAGGTGTTATTTGATCGGTCTTTCGTGCTTCTGTCTCCTGTGACAATGCAAGAGCTGCTGAGGCAATGTGATTGATTTCTGGGCTTGGATTTGCTGACTAAATGGTTTGTTTCTTTATCTGCTGTAATGAAAACAAGCAAATTGGAGTCAGCAGGTGAGAAAGGACTGTCAGTAATTCCCCTTACTTCACCCTGCTGTGTAAACCTGATAGGTTTAAGAGGTTGAGGGCTATGGGGCTTTGCTCTGTGTCCCTACTACCATAATATACCCTGCTGGGAGCAGGGCTGACAGCTCCAGGGTATGGAAAATGAAAGCAATCATCTGCCCCATCCCACCACTGTCCTTCAGGATTGGCCCTTCCCTGAAGGGGGAAGGTGGGCACTGCAAAGCAGCCAAGCCCAGTTTGGAAAACGGGATTCAGCACCCTGGGGAGTCAGGTACCTTCCTCTGGGGAGGGGAGCCATAGGCTCTGAGATTATGCCAATCCTTCACTGTAGGGCTCTGCAGGGAAGAGGCTGAGGGGACCTCCCACAGATTAATCTGGTTAAACTCTTCTTCACAGGGCAGATAATCTCTGTGTCAGCATTTGTGAGTTCAGACCCACTGATGAAAGCTACTCTGCAGCCGGCTGGGAGCTGGATAAATAGGGCAGATACTGCTAAACATAATGGCTTTCAGTACACTGTACAAACATTTGAAAGTCAAAAAAAAAGGAGCCCAGTGGAGAAAAAGGGGCCAAAATTGCGTGTTTGAAGCTGTCCAGATGTGTGTAGTGTCTCAGATGAACACTGGGGACAGTGTGAGAATTCCCGATGGTGCTTCTGGAGAATTTTGCCCTGGAACTGGGTTCAGTTGGAGATTGCTGATTCAGAGGAATCAGCATAAATTTATTGTCACCCTTCCGCCCCCTGGAAATGATGTGCATGTTTTAATCTGCTCAACGTATTTCCTTTGGCTTTATATGTTAATGTAAAAGTCAACATGGTAATGGTGATAGTCAAAACCCTGAGGTCAAAACAAATGTACTTCAAACAAGTCAAAGCAAAATGTATTCTTGAATATATTGTTTCAGGCCATTGCAAATTAAGATGACACAGGCTTATGGCACATGATGTTTGACTTCCAGCAACCTATTAGGAATCTATGGCCTTAATGTCCAAACAAATGCTCAATAGGGTTCAGTTTGCTTCTCTTATTTTTAACCGAGTTCAGTTTTAATAGCGGCTGTGGGGCTGACAGCTCTGAACAACGAGCCTTAATGCATTTCTGCAACTCACATCTTTAAAGCTTGATGTGTCCTGGCAACTCCTCCCCCGTTTCTGAAGCTATCTTTTATCTTTTATCTTTTCTTTTTTTTTTCTTTCAAAGCTTCTAATGTTTCCTAGGTAGACATGAACTACATCTATCAAAGCCCCAGTTTAGCTGCGAGGTGGATGGTGGGGTCTGCAATGCAGCCCATGCGCTTTCCCACGCATTGCTGTCTCCAAGCCCACCCCTTGTGCAGGCTCGGAGGGTTTGTAGCATGCTCAGGCTGCCTGTGACAGCCCATCCAGACTGCACAAATGAGAAGAGGCAGTGCAGGGCTGAGAGAGCAGTACCTGGGCTGGCACAGGAACTTTCTGCAGCCACCAGGGCTTGCAGGAGGGGTAAAAATGAAGCCTAGAGGGGATAGTGGCTTTCGGATCCCTGTTCCACCCACCTGTCCAAGACACACGATGTGCTTCCAGGTGGTTTTGGATAGGAGTCTGCTTGCGAGCTCACTCTAGAACAGGCGCAACCCTGCAGGAAAGAAGGAAGGGACGTGTCCCCAAGGCTTCCTGCTTGTCCTTCTGCCATCCTTGCAAGAGTGGAGAAGGCAGAGGGGTGAGCATTCCTAGTCCTCCTTGCTCTTTTGTTGGCTTCCGTTTCTAAGAATGGGTAAGGACCGATGTTGGGAACCAGGCAGGAGACAGGGCTTTTGCCTTCCCCCTCCATCACAGCATGGAGGAAGGGCTGAGAGACAGGACCAAACATGCCAGGAGTCCTTGCTGGCCATAAGCAAAGGTATATCTCACCAGAGATCTCACCAAGCATGAGCCTTGCTCCCATAGAGCGGAACCTGTAGTACCCCTGCTCCTGTATCCTCCCCGATGCCAGAGCTGTGTGGGGCAGCTGGGGGGAAGCAGAATACAAGCTCCCTTCCAGAGCTGGAGTGCTGCAAGGAGAGGAACAAGTAATGGAAATTGAAATGCAAATTCTTTTTCTTAGTGTAGAAAAGGCCCCCATAAATCAGGAGTGACAAGAACACAAAGACACCATCAGGATGCATTTGCACAATCAAGGGATGTTTCATATATCTGAGAGAACCAAGGCACAACCTCCGCTCCTGAAATAAACCAAATCCATTTTTTTTCTCATCAGTGAGGCAGTCTCTGAAATTCCCTGTTTGAAGAGCAACAGAAAAACAAAAAGAAGATTTGAGCTAAATTTTACTCAGATGAGGCATGTTTTCTAATCCAGACAGGAAAATATTTGTTTTAAAGGGTCAGTGAAAAAGAAACAGCTTCTCTCTCCTTACACATCCAGCAACATGATAGAGATCTGCATTTTTTTTCCTCTAGATATGATCATCATCAAATAAATGGTATAGCTGCTGAGAACCTTGATGATATAATTGTGTAGTCTAGAAACAGAGTAACCTCATGGCAAAGGAAGAGAGCAGAAATGCTTAACAGAGACACTGTCCACAGACCACCAAAAAAAGGAGCCTGGGAGCACAGAGAGCTTTTTCCAAGGCTTGAAGCTAAAACTGTGGCTTAATGTTTCACTAGCCTGTGCATAGGGCGAGGCAAGCTGGTGGTGCTATAGGAAGAGGTGGAAGTTTTAATCTGAAATTGGAAGTGATGGAGCTGAGTGATTGAATTTGGTCAAGCAAACCCTGCCCTGGATTTTAGCTTCAATCTTCATCGTTCTGTCACAAGCCCCAAATCCATCCGCTTTTTGCTGTGGTAACAGAAAGAACCCCTGTGTCTCACTGTCTTCTATGCTAGACTTGAGACCGGTCTTTCAGGCTTACTGACTGGCTTTCCTAATACACAGCGTGTGCTGGGCGTCTCTCTACTTCCACTTAAAGATTCTGAGGAGCCTAGTTCCCATGGGTGAGATATCTTTATGTCAGCCTTGCTGGGAAGAAGTTTTTTGTGCAGTTTTCAGTGAGTGTCTTAAATCCAGGTTGAGTCTGCCCAGAACTATCTCTGCACTGCAGAAAATGTGATTAGATATGTGCAAGTGGTCTCATAAATCAACCGTAACAAATTTGTGCTCTGCCTTTGACTGCAATTGTGTGGTCCTGTCCCGCTTGTAGTGTTGGGTCACCCTGGAGAGACTGAAGCAGTTGCCACCTTCTGTTCCCCTGGTTTAAGGCCAGATTGGATGAGGTGCTGAGCAACCTGATCTAGTGGGTGGTATCCCTGCCCACAGTGGTGGGAACTAGAGGATTTTAAGGTCCCTTCCAAACCAACCAATCAACTAAGACATGATTCTGCGTTGATATGTTAAATGGGTGTAGAGCTCCACAGACTGTTGGAGTTACAGGCTATTCCTGCCCAGTGTGCAAATACAGGACCCTTCTGAAAAGCCTTTGCGTGGTAAGCACTGGAGTTGTCCCAGTTTGTATTTCCTTCAGCTGAGCCATCATCCTCTGCTATTCCAGCTGTAGAATGGGGATTAGGCAGATGGGCTTTACTGACGTGATTTGTACTGGGTTAAAACTTACAATTCAGTTATGCAGGTTCTGTGTTGATAAAACCTTTCCATTACACCACCACATGCTCTAAAGCACATTAGAAAGCGGCTGAATTGTGAAGGGCTCGGGGAATTCAGATCTGTTTTCCTGCAGCTGTTTTTCTGTCCCTGCCAGGGTTAGGTGAATAATGTGCCATTAGCTTCCATCTGCTAGGGCTGGAAAGAACCATCTCTGTTTCTAAAAGATAGCCCATGATAAACTTCCCCAATGCTAAACTGTTTTTTTTTTTTTTTTTTACCTTTTTGAGCCATTTCACAACTAGAAGGGAAGCAGGAGAATTGCTAGAATGTGGGAGGCTCCTTCCTATGGAAGGGTGATTCTCCCTGGATCAGGTACGAAACTGGTTGCATTTCCATAGGAATGCCGTGTGTTTCATGGGTTCCTGCTCTCCTCTGCCTTGGTTGCTGTATCCCAGTCTTGTGCTGCGTCTCACCAGCCTGCTGGTGGAACTGTCAGTGAGCTCGGGGGTGAGAAATGAGAAGCAAAATCTTCACCCAGAGTGGTCACAGTGTCTGGGCAAAAAGAGAATTTCAGTGCTACTCTTGCCCCCCCCCCCCCCCCCCAAAAAAAAAGCAGACAAACCTGAACCTGCATATCCATGCTGCTCCCTCTTGATGTAATATGTAAGAAAATAAGCCAAATATAAGTGCTATTGAGATTAGAGGTGAGGCAGTCACACTTTGATGGGTTCTGGGAAGGGGGAGATGGTTGTCTAACCCTAACTCAAGTTGTCAGAATCTTATCTGTGTTTGAAGAAGTTCTCTGTGCTGTGGACTGACAGGTGGCTGCCTTACTCAGGATCATGTCTGTGAGGATGGAGGGCTTTGCTGGCTTCAGTGGCTTTGTTTTGGACCTTGGTGGTAGTTATAGGAGAAGGTGCTAAAGGATCACAGCAATTCCTTATTTTCTGTGCAATGAGGAGAGAGAATAACGATTTCTTATTTCTCTGTTTCTTTTAAAATAAAGTTAATTGAAAATAAAAGTTGGGGAGTTCTCAAACATGAGAAGAAAAGGCCTTCTCGAGAGACATTATGTTTTCAAATAGGTATGAATGGTTTAAAACAGAGGACTTTGAACATTTAAAAATAAGTACATCAAACAAGTTATCAAAAAGCCTGGGCATTCTATGTGAAGAGACAAACCACTTGACAGACCATTGAATCACCTAAACATACATGCCTTCCCAGTGAAAGACCTGTATCAGCTGATGCTTGTCCTATGTATGTGCCCCATATCCTTGTGTATTTTCCATATGCATAGGCACACTTGCTTTGAAAAGCTGTAATGCAGCAGCCAGTAATGGGGCCAACATTAGTCTATTCTTTTTTATCCACCTTCAAACAAAATCCTGTCAGGCAGCATCCAGGAAGCCGAAGAGAGAGTGTCAGAGGAAAAAGTGTGACTGGTAACAGGGGAGGAAAGGTGTGTATGTGGAGCCTTTGTGGAAATGATCTTAAACCCGGAGATAGACGGGACCACTAAAAGCTTTGCACATGACACTGCAGCCTGATGTGACATTTGTCATTTGGAAACTTATGGCTCTGTGAAGCTGAAAAGTTTTTTTGAAGCATTGCTAAAACTAATTATCCTGGAGAAATGAAGCTAAATTTAAACAAAGAAAAAATTATAATATGGGTCACTGTGCACAAAATATTAGTGCAAATTTGATTTTCCTTTGTACCCTCCTCCCCAATTTTAGTGGCAGGTGGGTGGGAAGAGTGCAGAGTGAGGGAGAGTGGTGTGGGGAAAATTGCTTTATCAGCCTGGTGCAGCATGCAGGGGTTTGAGTGGGTGTCTGGCTCCAGACCTGGCACACCGTGACTGCTCTGGCCCCCATCACTGCTTGGCAAAGGTGCCCATGGGGCTGCAGAACCTCAGCCATCTTGCTGTTAGCTGGGGATTTGTCATCCTCCCTGATGGCAGAGGGCTTGGGAGTAGAGCTGGCTCTAGGGACAGGCTGTTCTTTCTGTGAAAGATGGGAGCTCTTTTGCAGTCGCTCTTTGAGATTTACTGTGGGTGCACAGTGGCTGTTTCTTCCCAGCGTGCCAAGTCTGTCTTTACTATCCTGACCTATGCTCTGGTTTTCTTTTCCTTCCACTCACTGTCATGAATAATCCGAAAGCTCTTTAAACGCAGTGAAGTGAAGTGGGCGCTCCAAGCATGCCTGAGAGGAGGCTGTGCTGTACATGCTGTGCAGGTGCTGACGCCTCCTGCCTCAGCCTCCTGCCATAGGAACAGGTATGGCAGCTCCTCTTCCAGAAAAAAACAGTGGTGCAGAGGGGGTTTCTCCTTTTTCAAAGAGGTGTTATGACAGGGCTGTTCCTTCTTTTCCTTGCTGATAGATGGTGACTACAGCTACTTGAGGGACAATATTTTTGACCCTTACCTGACTCAGACCAAACCAAACATGCTTCCTGCACAGCACAACATCCCATGGGGATGGGCAGTTGAAGCACTATGCATCCTGGGTGAGTGCTCAGGGCACACATCAGTGTCAGGCACATAAGAATCTGTGGGAAGTAAGTCTTGAAATTTAATGGTAGATTATGAGTAAGGAGCCTAAATCTTCTGTGTTAGTTTTTCCTAGTACACCTCTGACCCTATGTCTGATTGTATCTGGACAGGAAGAATTGTTCTCAGATGAACAAGAAGATTGTGTAGAGAAGATGAGTTTTGTTAAGTCACTGCTAGATGTGTTTGGAAAAGGATAGGATACTGCATGTAGGGTTTAAAAAGTAAATTTGCAAAAGTTGATGGGTCTTTCAGCTGTAGGTATCCTGAGTCTAGCAGGAGATGGTCTGTTATCTCAGAGAACAGCACATGAATCCACTGCTCCTGATGGGTCCTTTGGTAGGGCTGTGCAGGGCGTGAAGCAGCCATCCTAATCCACCAAGAACTAATTTATCACATATCTGGTCACTGCTGCTCCTCACTGACAGTGTCTCAATGGGCAGGTTACCAATAATTTGGTGACTCTTTGCCTTGGCCATCTGCTGATCCAGGGGCTGAAATGTCTGCATCATGACGCAGCCTTGCCTGCAGTGGGCCTTCACAGGCTGCTGAGACCCTGTGGGAGCCCTCTCCTCTGGGTACGGGACGATGGATGGGTTTTGTACTTTGCTCACCAGCATTTTGTACTAGCTGTGTCCCAGCCAAACAATCATCTTTATTCCATCCTCGTAGTAAAGTCACTTGATTGTGAAAAGTGAAAGGGAAGTGATGTAATTAAGTATCATAGAATGGTTTGGGTTGGAAAAGACCTTTACAGATCACCTTGTTCCAATTGCTCTGCCAAGGGCAGGGACACCTTTCACAAGACCAGGTTGCTCAGAGGCTTGTTCGGTCTGGCCTTGAGCACTCCCAGGAAGGGGACTGCTTCTTTGGGCAACCATTTTCAGTGCCTTGCCACCCTCAATGGAATCATACAATGCTTTGGGTTGGAAGGGACCTCAAAGAACATCTTGTTGCAACCCCCCTGCTGTGGGCAGGGACACCTTTGCAGCGACAGTATTGAAAAAGTTTGCACTATGGAGAGGAGGCAGGAATGTGAGGGTAGCTGACTAGTGCAGGTAATGGAGCCTGCATGGGACAGGGGAAGTGCACATGATCTCTTGGTGCTCGGAAATTAATAATGTGACGGGAGATGGATGTCTGCGAGGTAGTGAAGAGTAATTCAGCAGAGAAGCAGCTCCTACAGAGTCAGACAGAATGGGGAATGGTTGTTAAAACCAAAAGGCTCATAAGAGACTCTGAAAAGAGAAAAGGAAATGCTTGGCATGGCTAGAAAGGAAGGATAGGGTAATGGGCTAGGCTATCACCAGTGTGTCCAAAATGAAGTGAGATTGATGCACGACCAAAATTTCTGACTGGAAACGGTACAGGGAAAAATAAGTTAGACTGTAAATAAGAGGAAGAAACATGTATTTCCAGAGGCTGTCAAAAACTCTAGAATAAATAGAGTGTGAAGTTGAATCTATATGGAAACAAATAAGTCACAGGAATACAAATGTGGTACCAGTCCTAAATCTGAATAGAGGTGATGAATACAACAGGCAGAAAGACATCAAAGAGGGAGTAGAGCTATGCTGTACTGATTGATGGAGGTTTTAGCTAGCCTGCCCTATTAGCAACATGCTGTGTAGGAACTGCCTTTTCCAGAGATGGTTGTTCCGCAGTCGATTGCGTTGGTAACTTGTGCTTATATAGCGTGCTTCTATTAAAGGAACCTGGAGTGCCCTTAGAAGGTAGCAAATTCTTTGGCAGATTGGAAAAGAGAGAGATGTGGGGGTGTTAAACTGGTTTTAGTGTTACACTATCACAACTATGGGCTGAATTTTGTCTTGAGGTCCCAGTGAAGGTATCAGTGGAAGATGGAGGTAGAGAGTGTATGACTTCTGGCTCTTGCCTGTTCATCCACTGCACACCTGAGCTGCCAAAAACCTCTCTGGATGCAGGGAGCCCTGAATTTATGATAATCTATATGCAGTATGTTAGTTGCCTCTACAAGTGGAACACTTGGATGCTTCTCCCACTATTCTCAGGAAACATTTTTGGGAAAATCATTTTCCCTGTGGGCACTGTCCTCACCAAATGCAGTAGTAGTGGAGAGAGACAATGATCTTAGGTCAAAGATGCTGGGGAACAATTTTGGAGACTCTTGCTCAGTTCCCAGCTGTGCCCCATGTCTCCTGTCTGCCCTTGGGTAAATGCATTCATTTCTCTGTGTTCTTGCTTCTTGTGTGCAAAGCAGAGATCATAATGCGTCGTTAGCCTGTCCTGTTCAGTTAGATTAAAAACCCTTTGGAGCAGGCAGCATGTTCTACCGCATGTTTATGTAACATTTTGCATAATTGGATCTTGGCTAGCATCATCTAGGACACGTGGAGATTCCTCATAAATAATACTAATAATATTTTAATATTGTTAATGCTTAGCACATTCCTAGCATTTAACCTCCCCCTAAAACAGCACTCAGCACTGTCGACATCGCAGTGATTGAGCATGAGTCATGTTGGCTCCTTTCCCTGGCATGGTGCAATCTGTCAACTAGCCAGAAAACTGAGGCCTTCAGTGAACATGTACTGGGTGTCAGGAACACCTGGCTCTTAACGCAGCCCTAGCAGTAACTTATTGTGTCATTGTTGGGTAATGTTGTTTGTTTGGGGATTTTTTTTAAAGTGAACTCTGGTGTTTGGCCATCTTGAGATAGTGAGAGCCAGAGACTCTCTAAGATAGAGCTTAGAGCTTCGGTAATCCTGTTGGCTGTGTTAGAAATTAAAGGTATTAGACACTCCTGAAAACCAGTCCCTAAGAAGCTCATGCATTGGAAAACCCAAACCAGGGGACGCTTTTAAAAAACTCTGCTCCTCTTCTGCCTGCTTTCTTTTTAGTAACAAAAGGGAAGTATTTATGTACCTTAAGAGGTAGATGTGGAATTTAGTGAAAGTTTACACAATGTCTTGAAGGAAAGTACTAGATAGTTCATATGATCTCATTTTCACTGACTGCTCTTTGTTGCAGGATGTAAGAGGAGGGATGGAAAAGAGACCAGATGTACTAACAGAGTGCTGACACATCTGCTCACCCACCACAGGCTCTCTTTTCCTCCTCAGATGAGAAGCTTAAGTAGTGAAAATCTTTCCTGCCCTTCACAGGTATCTGTCTCACACAGACACATCAGGGCCTTCCTTTTCAGGGTGCATCCATAGCCCACTCGTGTCCTCGAGGAGGTTCCAGCAGCTGCTGTGAGCCCGTATGCTGGCTGTATCCTAGCTTCCAGTTATCTGCTAAGACAGATTGGCTCAGTCATTTGCAGTCTTTTCTCCAGGCACATATCCTGCAGGACATCAGTGCCAAATCTTCCAGAACACCCTCTGGGAACCAGGGTAGAGTGGCCAGCTACAAACCTTTGAAAAAATTAAGAACTGTGAGAAGAAAAAGGTGTGTTCAAAATAGGGGGTGGTGACAACTTAAACTCTGAAAATTATGTTTTAATTACAGCCAATAATGAAATGAACAACAGGAGCTCACACCCAGCTCTCTGTTATTGCCCTGCATTTTGCCTAGAGTGTATGAAATTTCTTCTGAGCAACCTTACCCGAGCACCCCCTACACTTCTGAATTAATCTTTATTTACTTTACTGCAAAGCTCTGTCACCACGTCTTTTTTTTCTATACTGAAGCACTGGTCAGAAAAGCCTGCTAAGCTAAGCACCAAGCATAGGATTTAGTGATGCTCCAGCCACTGAAAACATCACACCGCGGGGAGAAAAGAGAAAGGCAGAGTAGCTTTATCCTTTCTTTCTGCCCCTCTAACCCAGGGCTCCTACCGGAGACACAGTACCCTCTAAGATAATTTAGCCTTGGAAACTGGCTGTCTGGAGGAGCAAAGTGCTCACTTCCACGTCCTTCACCAGATGATGTGCTGGGGTACAAGATACTGCCCTGAAACCTGCAGGGAGAAGAGCCCCTGTGCAGAAGGGCATACGCACCTTTTAAAACTGTGAGAAGATCCGTAATCTGCCTCCTGCAAGGCAAAATGACCTTTTATTAAAGGTGCCCTGCACTGCCTTCAGACATATTTGAGTTGTACATCCCTCTAAGCTCAGCTTGAACTTGTGTGGCCTTTTACAGGGATAGATGGAAAGCTGCAAAGAATGGAAAAAGCAGTCTTTAACATCTGAAAACTGCCGTGGACTAGAAAGACAGCAACATTGAACAAAGAGACCAGTGCAAGGAAAAGGAAGAGGAGCACACTTATTGTTTGGTGGGCTTTAGCCCTCTGGTGCTGGTGAGGTTTCTTGTACGCTATTTCCTCTCCAGGGAAACGGCTTCTTATTCAAAGACAGATGTTTCCATCGTTACTTTGTATTTTCTGTAAAGCTCAGCACCCAGGACCCAAATCTCTCTTTCACATCTCTGTGCCTCCAGCCTGGGGGAGGTGACTCCCAGCTCAAGCCTGGGCAGTGACTGGCAGCTGCATAGCAGCACCTCCTTCAGAAGGTTCACTGGAATATCCTCTTCATGCTCCACTCATAGGTTCCTGTACCTCAAACCCACAACAAGAGGACAAACCCTACACCCATCCATAAACAAACCTGACAACGTTAGGAGCAGTAAGGAGGTGTAAAAGTAAGGCTTTTCTTCTTTAAATTTCTCTTCCCTGTCCTCCCAATTCTATCATCGCTAGTTCTTTCCCTTTCTTGAAACTGAGTCACACAAACACTGCTATTATGGTGCTGTATTTATTTAGTGGTTATGTCGAGTGGGCCCACCCAAGATAAGGACCCTATTCAAACCTATCCTGTCGTGGAGGCAACAGAGCGAACTGCAGCACTGCCAAACATGGCAGGACTGTTGCATGAGTTTGACAGGTGTTGAGGAACATTTACACAACTTTGGATGAAGCTGCTGGGTGACAGGGCAATGAGGCACACAAGCAGAGAGAGGATTGGGAGATTTTTTTTTTTCCTTTCCCCTTGTAAAATATTATTGCTATACTTTATAAGGAAATTTCCACCAAGTAAGCTTGATCACAGCCAGATTAAATCTGATAAAAAGTCAACACCCAGCCCAGCCCCCATGGCTCGGGCTCTGGTTAGGGAACTCCACCAGTCTCTCTGATCACATCCCTTCCTGTGATTATGGACAATGGGGCACTATATCAGAACATTCAGCTACATTGGTAAAATTCAGATTCTGGAGCACATTACTAATTGAAATCACTTCTGGACTGCAAATACCTTCCTGTTTTGACCTGCCAAGTTCAGCTCTTCTCTAGAGCAGAGGTCCAGCTGAGTCCAAAATCAAAGAGTAACTTTTCTAAGATCCCTGCTTTGCTACGGGTATCATTACGGAATTGCTTGTGCTATATGAAATATCAGCAAGCAATAAGAAATTATGGTTCTGAAATAACCTGAGTAAGAAAAATGTACCCCAGTTTTGTGGTTCAGGGGGTTTCCTCAGTTGGTTCTTCTCTTATGTCTGTTACTCCTATGACTCCATTTGCAGCAGGAAGCGACTGCTGAATCTGCCACTCTGACTAGGCGATTTTGGAGCAAAATTCTTTCACCTGTCATACAGCATAATAATGTTCCAAGCTGCAGTCCCATTGCCTCATGCTGTGACCTTGTTGAAGCTCCTAATGTGAAGCCAGGTCAGATTTTGGATAGCAATCTCCAAGGCAGAGCCAGAATGCTGCAGGAGGCACCATTTGGGAGTCAGCGGGAGGTGTGATTCCTCAAGTCAGTCTTGAACTGGTTCCACAGCATGGTGGAGTATTGCTTTCCTGGCAAGAACGACAAGCAACCTCAATCCCAGCCATCCGAGGATATTAAAAAGCTCCTTCTCCAGGAACACTCATTACCTCTAATACCCTGCTTAAGTTTAAACTTGGGTAATTACTTTCATCTGACCTAAAAAAAAAGATTCTCGGGTGGGTTTTTTTTCTAGGTACTGTATTTTTTCATGCCTTCCATAGTAAACAGCTTTGTAGGAACACCGCACACTGTTAAACAGATGCTCTGCTGCACCCTGAAACATAGATGCAATTTGGAGGTGGGTCATTATCAGTCGAGAAGCTCTGGGGCTCAGCTGCTACAGGCAGGAGGTAATCATTAATAGCAGGGCTGTGTGGCAGCATTGATGAAGGTGCATGGTATTTGTGAGATATTTGAATAATCAGGAGTGGGATCTGCACACCTCTTCTGGAGAAAACACCAGGCTGCTTTACAAGATCAATGTGTATTCATGTAAATGGTGTGGCAGACAGACAGAACTCTTGGTGTAACTCATGCCAGCTTTAGTGCCAGTGAGTCCTGATGGTGAAGAGTATCTTAATGAAGCCTTGCTTTTTCTCTGCAGCCTCCTGTTTTATTAGGGGCCCTACACCAGGTCAGAGGTCTCCTGTTGTCTCCCCATTTCTGGAGTACCTGAAGACTTGTCTCATTTTGTTGATACCTCTGTTTATTCTTCAGGTTCATTCTTAGCCTCTTAATCTTCACCATATGTTTTTACTTACAGAAACTTCTTTCTATTATTTTTTGTTTTAGTGGACTTGAGAGTTTAATAGATGCATTTAGAAGAACTGAATAAATCATTATGGAAAGAGTTTTAAGAAAGGAGAGATTTGCTTTTGTTTTGTTTCTGTAATGAAAAAAAGCAAACCTAACAAAACTTTTCAAAAGCCATCTTCAATCCTTACCAAGTTTTGAAGGGGTGTATGATGTGGTGCTTGAGAAAAAACTGACTTCAATTCAGATTTAAGTTACAACCTAATGAAAACTGAGCTATGCAGCCAAAAGCCTGTGTGGCCTGTACAGGACCCACTTTCTGAGCAGTCCTTGGAAGTGAGATCAGAGAGTCTAACCTATGATGCTTTGTGGTTTTGGTGTTTATCTGATTTAACTCGGGAACAACCGAGACTTTGTCTTTTTTAATGAATCTGTTCTTGATAGAAAGTCCCTTCCAAAGGGCAGAAACATAGAAGCATTGCCAAGCATTTAAAATTTCTCTACTGTGTCCCTCTTCTGCAGTTTCTTGTTCTGCCTCCCAGTAACACCAACACAAGTCTTCCCCCATGCCTCTCAAAACAAGGCAACAGTTTCACTGTGTTTGGCAGTACAGCAGTCCTTTCCTTGGCATCAGTATTATAGAAGACTTGAAGACCTCAGCAGTGCTTATGCCAGGTGCCTGAAGTTCAGGTGCTCCTCTTTCATGAGAAGAGTGTATAAATGATGATGCGATGAAAGCAAACCTGTACAAGGTTCCACGACATGGGAACGCCTAGAGCATGCTGACCTTGAGTGCTTGCAGAAATGCTTTATAAATTGCCCCACCTGGCTTGGCCACCATGAAATTCCAACATTGCAATGCTGGGTGTTGGCATTTGATTTCCAACAGAAACTCAGAACTCAAAACCAGGGTGTTCTATGTTGGGGCAAAAAAACCCCAACCTTTTTTTCCCCTGTTACGTTGAAATTTTTCTTTGCACTAAAAAAGACAAAGAAGAAATGCTTCAATCTTTCCAAACTAGGATTTTTAAAGTTTCTTGTTCTGAAAAATGTTTTGATTGTTTTGATCTATTTGAACATAAACACATTTTGAGAGGTGTTTTTCTTCAAGTGAACACAGTGTTACATTCAACTTCTTGTGGTGAGTTAGCTCAGCAGATTGAGGCTGAAGAGAAGAGAACCCTGTTGATTCTGCCAGCTTTTTTTTGTAGGAGAAGACAAAACTCCTATGCATCAATGCAGAAGGAAAAACAAACAACAAAAGCTGAGCGGTGATAAGAAAAAGTGGGAGGGGGCAAAGAGTGGAACTTGCCTGTGAAAACATTTGCAAAAGACAACAGCAATGAGGTAGAGAAAATGAGCCTTTCTTTTCTTGGAGCTCTGTTGCTTTCTCTGACCTTTAAACAAATCTCTCCTTCCATTATAAGTGGAATATTAACTGTCCTGCTTCAAGTACAGCATCCTACTGGCTTCTTGCAGGGCAGTCACAAAGCAGGGGAGAAAAGTAGGGAAGCCACACAGTTCTGTCCTTAGCTTGTTTCAAAAGGAGAGAAAGAAAATGCTGGAATGTCAGGGCGAAGCCATTTAGCTGGTGGGAAGGATGTGGGATGAGATGGAAGTGGGGAGGAGCTCAAAGGGGAAGCAGAGAGGAGTGCTGATGCAGATGTGATGCAGAGTGCCCTCAGCTGAGCCTGCCTGGCACCAGCTCAGAGATGGGAGGCCATAAGGAGTTGTATGTAGGGGTGGCTGGTGTTTGAGATGCATGGAGCTCCATGTTTCCGCTTGAGTCACTGAACTGCTCTTCTCTCTGTTTTGGAGCAGAAACAGGCTCTGCCATGACCAGCCATACCATAGGGCTGGCTTTTCCCCCTTGCTGTAAATAGCTTGTAGTCAGGCATTTCTGCTGCACTTTAAACAGGTCTGAGATATTCAGGACTTTAACTGGTGCAAGGCATACCCTAGGAGTAGTGTGGAAATAGCAGCAGGAAACACTGAGGGATTGTTATGCTTATAAAGCTTATATATAGTCTGTGCTGTTGGGAGTGCCAGCCTCTGGGGAGCTACTTGTGCCTCTGCAGCTGATGATGGAAGGAGAGGAGAGGGGACCCAAAAGTATAGTTTTATTTTGCTCTGTTGTACTTTTGTCAATGATAGAAAACGGAGATTGAAGTCAATCCCAAGAATCTTAAGTGGTACGCACTTTTTAGGTGCAAGGTATTTACAGCTCCAGCACAGCAGATGTTTCTTCTGCTATTTGTCATTCAGGAATTGAGCCCAAAAGCTTTGCCTGTCTCCCATCACCTGTTTCTAACATCATCTTCCATTATGCATGGTTGTGTTATCAAGCACTACCACAAAACATGTCCCAGAAACATGTGTATATCTCCTTAACTGTCCTGTAGCTTGTGGCTTTCAGCATATCCCAGATGGTTTGGGGTGAATGATGGGTCTCTCCTGGTGTGTTCTGCTGATGCATGTCCCTGTTGAATGTATCCCCATCCCAGAGTTGCCCTGTCCACGGGAAGACAAGGTGGAGGGTCTGTAGATTCACAGTGGCTCTCTCACCGGCAGCTGCCAGGCCCTGCTTGGGATGCAGGACAGGGTTGGCACTCAGCAGCAAAGAAAAATCTTGCTGCCACAGGCAGGCAACAGCTGTAGAACCAGGACAAGTTTTTTAGGCAAATTATAGTTAATCTAGACATGGATCTTGATGTCCCCAGACAGTGCTGAAATGAACAAAAGTTTTTTAAGGAGAGACATGGATAATGAGAGTAACCTATCGTTACTCAGTGATCCTTGTGGATACTCCCAACTGAGAATACTCTGTGATGAACTTAGGAGACACTTCTCTTTTGCTGTATTTCTTTTTTCAAATGAGGGCCATGGTCTTTTTATCTGAAAGAGTTTGAATCAACTGTGAACTGTCACAGAGGGGAAAAGCCCTCCCTTTAATGGCAAGTTATTACATAGTGGATTGCTGTGAATTTTCTGGTAACTTCCTCTGAAGCACCTTGTGGTGGCCAAGGAGAGAAGCTGACCGTGGGCAGAAATTGTGTTTTAGCTTCCTTTTACAAGGAAAGCTTTTAGCTTCCCAAACCATTTGTAGGCCCTAAAACTCACTGGGAAAAAGATATTGGGAATGAGGCTGTGGGATGGGAGAGTAGCAGTGAGGAAGAAGGGCTGGAGTGGGGCGGGGAGAACATGTGCATGGGTTTGCTTGTAATTAGGAGATTTAAACTTTGAAAGAAGTTAATTAATAATGAAACTTCTGACTGAATGATGCAGATTATGAAGACTGGCTTTGTCAGCAGCTGCAATTAATTACAGGCTCAGGCACTGGGAAAAGGAGGGGGGTGAGGGATGTGGGAGAAGGGAGGCATCACCAAAAGAAAGATGATAAACCTGGCTGCAGGTTGTTGCTGTGGTGACAGGAGGCAGTAGCTGTGGTTGACAACGGTGACACATTGAAGGCAGCAGATAGTCCTGATTACTCCCTCCACCGACCCAAGCAGGCAGCAACACCTCCTGATTTGGGGCAGGAGATGCTCTAGTTTTCTCCTTGCATTTTCTTCCTTTCTGCTGCAGTTGGATGTGCTTTTTCAGGGTTTCCAACTGCTCTGAAAGTAAAACTGTGGGGCAGTGGCTTTTTCTAGTATCACTGTAATAGCCTGGCAACAGCCAGCAGTTCAGCAGCATTCTTGGGAAGCCTGGACAGTGGTGGCAAACTTTGAGAGCTGATACCTAAAAAAGCAGGGGAGAAGAAATCATCTGCAACTGGCCACAGTTTTTTGAGCAAGAAGATGAGATGAGATCGCACATCTGGCCTAAGTTTCAGCCTTTTTGGGAGCGATTGCCATGGCTTGTCAGGTCTTGTGCTTCAGGGTCTCACCAGATGCCAAGACCACCCTGCCATGGTCTGCATGGCCTTGTGGGGGGGCACTGCAAGGGCAGTGAGGGAAACCTGGAAGCGTGCTGCCCTGACATTGCTGCTGCAAAGCACATGCATAGAAGCGTAGGTCTGTGTTAAGTAAAAACTCTTTACTTTCATCTCCTTTGCCCTGACTTTCCTGAGTTTGGCTGTAGTCAGAATAGTACTCTCTGCTTCCAATTCTCTTGTCATGCTCTCTTGGGGTGGGGGTGGGGTGGGGAAGAAGACAATTGGCTTTTAAAAAAATTTCTGCTTTTCATTAGTTATGCATTAATTTAATCCAGGAATGTTCAAGGCCCTGGTTTTGTCCACATCTCTTCTGACTTCCTTATGCCCAAGGAGAAGGACTTTTGCAACCATTAGCTCAGCCTGCTCTGAAACTCTTTTGGCCCCTTGAAGAATGTCATTCAACACTGATCCTTCTATCAGGGCTTCCCTGCTGCTGCCTTTCCAGTAACTGTGAAAGCACCTGCTGCAAAAAGGAGAGGTTGAGAGAGCTGGGGCTGCTCAGCCTGGAGGAAAGATGGTTTAGGGAGATCTTATCCATGTGTATCAATACCTGATGAAAGGGATAAAGGACACAGACTGCTCAGTGATGCCCAGTGACAGGGCAAGAGGTAACGAGCACAGCCTGGAAAGTGGGATATGTCCTATTAAACATAAGAAAATGCTTCTGCTCTGTGTAAATAGTCAAATGCTGGAGCAGGTTGCCCAGAGAGATTCTGCTGCCTCTAAACCTGAAGATATTCAAACTCCAAGTGAATGCAACCCTGAGAAATCTGCTGTAGTTGATGCTGCTTTAAGCAGGGAAGGTGGACAAGACAACCTCCACAGGCCCCTCCAACATCAACCATTCTGTGTTCTGTAACTCTGAATGAAGAAGCCAAACAGATTCTGAAGAGTCCAGAAAAGAACAGCAGTCTTATCTGAAAACCCTGTGTGAGCTAATGGAAACCACTCAAATTGTTTTCCTGGGATTCAGATCAGATCATTAAAGAAATGAGCAGGAGAGAGGAAGGGGGAAAGTTGAAGTTGTGTTGCATAGACCGCAGACATAAAATACTTTATTTGTGCCCTTTTGGTGCATTCCTCTCAGAAAAGAGCTCTGGTTTTGAAGCCTGCACTGAGGGTGGGTTTCATGTGCATTACTTTGTAGAGCACATGGGATTAACTTTGTGAGGGGTAGTGATAACACATTCTTGAAATCACCTTAGAGCATAATTGGAACAGTAGAACTAATGCCCCACTCTTGTCTGATTTTGCAACTCGGGAAGCTCACCATAAACCAGGTGGGGGAGAAGGGAGAGAATTAATAATCTTCTAGATCAGATTGTGCAGTTTAGTCATAAATCACTGTCAGAGAATGAGCATGGAAGAGTTGCTCAGAACAAACCCCAGAAGTTGAATGTCTTTCAGAAGTGATCAGAGATATAGGCCACTGTTTTAGATTCATTACTGAAGGGACTGAAAATGGATGCACTCAGTAGGTTGTATTTTAAGTAGAGAATTTCATGCCTCTTCTTTTTAAAAAAGGATAAAATTGTCTGACAGTGGAAACTGGGCAGATATGTAGTTGTGAGGTGTGCAAAATGCCCAAGAATGTTTCTGCCAGAGGCTGGAGGTTTGTTTGGTCTACATCACTGCTTTGCAATGGGAACACTGGACAGGTATTGCACAAATGCACCCACTTGTAGAGCTGAATACTGTAAATGAGTTCTTGGATAAGCGTGTATCAGGCTTTAAAACTTCTTCAGGAAGAGAGGGATGGTGAAGAGGGGACAGCTAGAGTATGTAGAGTACAGAGGTCACACAAATACACCATTTTTATCCACTTCTCTAATACATAAATGAAGTGGCACTTGATGAAATTATAAGACAACAAATTAATAATAAATAGGAGGGAACTATTTTTAATGTAAAGTACAATTAGCCAATGTAGCTCAGGGCTGCCAACTATTATCGAAGCAGATATTTTAGCAAGATTATCAACAAAGGATTTAAATGAATAAGCAAAGCATCTGCAGGGACACCAGTCTAGATGAGAAAACAATTATAAGGACTATCAATCCTCATGCTTCAGGACATAAATAGATCACCAGCTGGGGTCAGAAACACAATTTCTCCCCATAGTTACTGAGTAAATTTGGCACATTGTGGAGTTTTATACAGCATGGGTCACTGTTGGAAGCGTAGTAAGGGATTAGATGGACCACTGGCCCTTCTTTATCCCCAAGCTTATCTGAGAGGGAAAGAGGGAGAGTTCTAGCATCATGTTGTACCCCCTTCCCAGAAGAGCAATAATCACTAGGCTCACGTAGAGATCAACTGGTCCCTTTTAGATCCCTAGATCTTGGAGATCTCCGATACATTTAGGTACAGGCCACCTTGGAAAGTCTCTTCCATGTATTTGGGAGATTCAGTAAACCAGTGAGGGAAGGGACTCAGCAAACCAACAAGAGAGGAGCAAGCATGTGTTTGACTACGGCAATGACTGGACTTGTGTAAGTACTTTAGGCCTTTTGTACTACCTCTACTTTCCCTTTTTCAAGAGTTTTGGCGTAATCAAGGAATGGAGTAGTGATGAACTGAGTGGGAAAAATGTGGAAATATAATAAATCAGCCTACCAGCACTCTTTTCCCTTAATCTTCCCATTTTGTTACTTCGAGCCTAGAGCAAGCTTATCTCAGCCATGATGCTTTTGCAGAAGTTTTCCTTGACTCTTTTCCACCTGGTTTGAGTGTGTCAGCATGATGGTGATTTTGCTAAACTGTGTTACCCTGGGAATGTACCAGCCGTGTGAGGATATGGACTGCCTTTCTGACAGGTGTAAAATCTTGCAGGTAAGCAGATTTCCTTCTTGTTGTGATGGTGCTTCAGTCCAAGTCATGAATTTTCATGCATGCTTTCCTTCAGCGTGTGGGCGATACCTTCCCAGAGAGGCTGGCAAGATTGTCCCTGGCAGTGAGCGATCCTGTTGTAAAATGGCAAGAGCTTGCTTTGAGGAGGGGAATGGGACAACACAGAGAATGAATGAATTTCCTTGTGACTATGCAACATTGAACGCTTGCTGATCTTCCTGATCCTGCACATAAGCAGGGGTTTCTTGACACAGACACCTACAAGATACATAGGTCAGGGTTAAGCAGAGAGTAATAATCAAGGTTACACAATCCAGGCAGGAGAGAACAGCAGCCTCCAATGCATTTGGTAGTCTGGTGATGTGCAAGACTATTACTGATTCAACAGATACAGTGGCATTCAGGATGCCCAAAGGGAGAGGAAACACAAGGAATGCTTAGAAGGGCCATGAGTACATCCAGCCTGTAAACACACCAGCTGTGCTTGATGCTTCCCCCAAGAGAAGGTGACAGCAAAGGGTGTCATCCACAGTGTTGTTGTGGCTAAGACCTTCAGGTACCTGAAGCTTCTCCTTGGGATGGGTGTGTGCTGCCCCAGCTGTACATGAAGCTGTTCTATATCCTCAGCTGAGCCATTTGCAGCAATATGATGAGGAGTCCCTCCTGGGGAGATCAGTGTTTTTCTGACCAGGTTTAGATCTGCTGGTGCTGAACCAACACCACTTTTCAGGTCTGTGTAAGGAGTCTCTGAGTCTGCATCAGTTACTTCACGTGTAGATTAAAAAACTATAAAAGTCCTCACTGAATTTGAGCAGCAGGAAACTGTGATGCCAGAGCTACATGGCAGAAACTTTTCCAGCCCTGCTGCTATCTCATTTTCAGGAGTACTGAAATAAGTATTTTTCTCACATTCTGTGTTTTAAAGTCCAAGGCTGAGAATGCTTGTCAAATATGCTCTTGGGTTTCTGTTTGGCAGGTGTTTGATGATTTCATCTTTATCTTCTTTGCCATGGAAATGGTCTTAAAGATGGTGGCCCTGGGGATCTTTGGCAAGAAGTGTTACCTTGGAGATACCTGGAACCGCCTGGATTTCTTCATTGTCATGGCTGGGTAGGTTGATAATTTCTCAGTTTGTTTATTCTGGGTTTACTAGAGTCTTATATGCAACAGAAATGATGTAACTGAGGGGAAAATTTCCACTCTGGTGTTGCTCTGGGTACAACTGCCAAACTGGAATTGGGCATGCTGGGGTTAGCAGCCAATGGAAGAAAGAGCAGACAAGGTAGCTTAACTCCTCAGCTGATGTGCACCCAACTGTCTAGCACAACTTCAGTAGAGGGTGCTAATTTGTACCAGCTGAAGAGATTGCCCAGAAACATTTCTGGTTTTTTTGTGTTTTTAAAATGTCTGGGTAGAAGAGGTGTAACCTTTACCAGAACCAAACTAAAGCTAGCATTTCTGTTTCCAGCAGCAGTGTTTCAAGGGTAGGAATGTTGGGTTCTTTTACTGAGGGCTTTTTTTTTTTTTTTTTTTTTTTTATTGCACCAGCATTATCCACAGTACTATTGGGACAAGTTGACATTTGAGGGTTTTTTACAACAAAGTTGCTATGGTGAAGCTTTGATTTTTTTCCTCTGTATGTATCAAGTGGAAAGTCTACCAGAATTTGCCTGTTAAATCACAGCAAAATGTCCATTTCTGAGACTAGTGGGATGTGCTTTTTTTCCCCAGAATTCTAATTTTCGATTAGAATGCCTTGTGGTATAATAAAAAAAATTTCAGAAATAAATATGTAATATTGCTCTTCTCACAGAAAAAAGTGAACATCTTTTCAGAGAGAAGCCCTCAATTTTCTTTTTCTTCAGCCAGGAATTGCCAGCTCCATGGCTGCCTGGAAGTGCATGTATTACTGGCTGAGCTGGCAGTGAGTTTGAGCTCACTTTGCAGAGTTTTCCCCCGTGGTGTGGAGCAACACCGTCTTTATATTTGCTTTTGACAGAGTTCTTCTACTGCAAGACTTGAAAGTCATTCCCTCTGGTGGAGCAGATAATTGTTTGCTTCTGGGAGGAGCAGAGATTTTCAAACTCAGTGCAGCTGTTAAAATTTGAAGTCTGATTCTTGGTCAGGTTGTGCATGAAAGGAGGACAGGTAGATGAAAGCTGTAGGCTTTTCTAAATTAACACAATATGTGTGAGATGGGAAGACCTTTCTTGTAGCTGAGCCTGCTGCAATTAACATCCGATTTAAAATGGCCCGGCATGAGGAGGGCCAGTTAAAGCCCCTGAGACATGGTGCTGAGAAAAGCCAGATTGTTTTATGTTCTAGCCTGAGCTCCTGGTGGTAAAATTGCTGGAGACTGGGTGCAGAGAAAGTAAGACCCTAGCAGAGCAGCCTTTGAGGAAGGAAGAAAAGCTGTATAGGTTTGAAAAGGGGACCTTGGAGCCCATGGTGGTCCTCTGTGCGGGTGATATGCTGCAGTATGCTGGGAAAAAGACTGCTCCAAGTGGGTACAGGAGTACCAGCATATGAGGTAAGTCTTGCTCTGCCTGGGGTCCTGCAAGCATGGTATGTGAGTGGTGCTGTCTGAAGAGATGGTGAAATCAGTGGGGCAATACTAAATGAAAGGGGGTGAGCTCAAATACTTCATGCAGAAAATAAGTAAAATCCACTCTACCTAGACGAGAAGGGAGCAAACTCCATTTACATATTTTCTTCTGTCACCATTGCTGGCAGGAATTTGAGGAGAATTTGTGCATCTGATAGCAGTACTACAAGCTCATATCTGAACTTCTTTCAATGCCAAGGAGACTTCAAATCAACTCCTTAGATTATATTATATCTGTGGGGAGGATTTTTTATTTCAGGTCCAAAACTGAAAGAAATTTGTTTCCTGATTTCTATTCAATTGTCCTCATGAGGTGTCAGAATGAAATGATAGTAATCTCATTAGAATATCTGATCTCAAAGGACTTCTGCTAAAGAAAGATTTTTCCATTTACTTATATAGAACTAATGACTATATAATGTATTTCGAGTTATAAAAGCTTGTGGTTATTAATTCATTATTCTTTGAAATTCATTAAAATTGTCTGCGCTGTTTAAATCACATCCACAGCTTTAATTTGCCCTTACATACTGTAGGCTTTTACTTAACCTCAGATGTAAGCTCCAACCTTTATCATTATTTATCCCACATCTGGATCAAGGCTTCAGCTTACTGTGGTCCAGATGCTGCCTTAGCATTCTGGCTTAGAGAGGACGCCTAGCATTAGGTCTTGCACATTTTCTCCGCACCAGTGAGTTAGGTCCTGATCAGAGGCTAATCAGTTTTCTCCTTTTTGTAATCCTGGATTCTCATTTTCTGCAAGGGAGGTTGTAAAGTTGGCTCCTAAGGAAACATCTGTGATGTTGGGAAGCAATGCCCAACCTAGAATACATGCAGCTTCTCTCAGTTTCAAGAATACTAACTGTACCTCTCAGCCCTTTCTCTTCCCTTCTCCCTTTCCAAATAAACACCAGCAAGGCAGCAAAGGTTGCAGGGAATAAACTGTAGCAGGGAAAGCGAAGTGCAGGCAGGGCCCCTCCTGTGGGGTGTTCCTGGGCAGCTGAGGTGTCTCCATCTGGCTTGCTGCACACCAGCACGTTTTATCAGAGAGCACCATGACTATTTGCTGCTATGGCCCCAGACAGTGTTTTGGTTACATAAATCCTGTATTCAGGCAGTCATTCGTAGTTATTTCCTCACTTCCTTGGAAAGCCAGAAGCTATAGTTTTAGTTAGCTGAATTCCCTCGTGTGCCCCTGCCCTGCTTGCTCCTGCTCCCCACGCAACCCAGCAGCTCAAGGAGGAAGACTCCATTGTCACTAAAAATGTTCAGTTTCCATGGTGATAGGAGCTGACATCACCAGAACTTTCTCCCCTCTCGCACACTCCCTCCCCTAACCAACTTCAACATGGTTTTTTTTTCTGAAAGAGTTAGGGGAAATAACCAAAACAACAGTTATAAGTCAATGCTCTCCCTCATTGTTCCTCTCAGCGCTCCAAAAATCTTATGAGGCAATTTGGTTTGAAGAGTGCCAATGCCCTTGTGTTCACAAAAAACCAGGGCTGCAGATTCAGCTTGTTGATGCTCCTGTTCCCAACTGCTCACTGGTGACAGGAGGTTGGAAGCTCCTAGACGTTTCAAGCAGACTGTGCTCGTCACACCAGCTGTCCTGGTGGGAGTCCCTCTTCCCTTCCGTTTGTGATTAGGTCTTGTCTGTCGTCATTTGTTTCCCACAGTGATGGGTGCGTTTGGAGAGCTGCAACTAAGGCAACTTCAGAGGGCAGCTTCCTCGAGTTGAGAGCCTATGGTGGTTTGAAAGTTGAGGTAATGAGAAAGCTCATCAGACTGGAAATGTCAGCCAGAGTCTATATGTGTGCGAATTTAGGGGAAGGGTCACTTGTTTCTGGGCTCATACTCATCAAATTTTTAAGCCAGGCAGTTCTCTAGCAATAAAAGAGTGAACAATTTCCCCTGCTCATTGTATTCTGTGAGAGAGTCGCATTCACACGTGATTGGAAATGATGCTACCATCCCTCTAGGAAGGGAGATATCATCCCTTTACATATCTGACCTGAGGGTGCCCCTGGCCCTGGGGTCATGAACTCTGTGGAGAGAGTGGTTGTTCTGCCTCTCATGGTCCAAGTGCTGTAATTAACCATCTGTGGTGGGAATTGTGTCTGTCTTTGCCCTCTTCTGTGGCATCCCTGGGACACATTAGGTAAATTACGAGGCAGAGAACTTCACTACGTGGCTGGGAGAGTGATTGTGATTACAGGTGTGTCCCCAAAATCTGCCCAAAATCTTTCTTTCCTACTTGTTGCTTAAAGTCCATTGGCTGAGGAGAGAGAGGTCTATATTTTAGAAAATGCTGTCTTTACCTCTCTCCATTATCACAGTGGAGTTTGCCATGAATATCTCAAACTGTGGTCAAATCCCATCTTGACCTTACCTTTGGTGTGAGGAATGGCATTTTGGATATTTTGGCTTTTTAAGATATTCTTGCAGTGTTCTTAAACAGGTGGACTTCAGAACAAGACACAGTGCTCTGTCTGTGCTTCAGTCTGCTTCAGTGCCTTTGGTTGTAATATTGCTTCTCTATTCCTGCCTGAAATTTCCTGTTTCCTATAGCCAAGTATTGCAGTAGCCTGTCCATTCAATCACAGCGTCTCGCTAGCAATTCATTCAGCTGCTTTCTTCATTGCCTCCAAGCTTGATTGGTTGGGGTTTTCTTCCTGTCTCCTCTTCTAAAGAGAGGAAACCCCTTCCTATTAGTAGGAACAGTAAACTTTGTTCGCAGATGTATGTTGGTTCCATTTTTTCACGGAGGAATATATATTATTTGCATTTCCAAAGCAGTTCATGCTGTTCTGTCCCTGACTTGTCATCTTCATTTCTTTTCTGTTCTCCCAAAAATACGCCTCAACTGCAAAATCCATCAGTGGCTTTTTTTAGTTTTCTGTCAGGTTGTGATAAATAAATAAAGAACAGAGTGGCAAGAATTGTGCATTACAGAAGTACATCTGCTCACAAATGAATCCCCATTTAGTGTTGCATGTGTGGTTTATTACTTAGACAGTTTTTCTCTAGCTAATGTATGTCATGATGATTACATATCATTCCAGCCATATCAACCTAATTACTTGTGTGAACCAGACTTGTAATCTCATAAGAAATTATGGCACTTTAGTTTGATGATATTTATTTTTCCTTAAACTTGTATTGGGTATGGTTAATTTTGTTATCCACTTTCAATCCATAATCTATCCAAGATGCATATTGACAGTTTCATTACTGTGCTGTCACCAGCATCAGTCCAGTCATTGAGATCACTGTGTACTGGCACAACATCAGAATTCCTTTGACCCTTGGATGCTTTCCCAGTTTTCTGAGTCTAATCAAAAATTATCAGTATCGGTCCAGATCTTTTCTGGCCGTATCTTTTAAAACTCTTGCATACAAATTGTCCAGGCTTGCTTATCCTAGAAAATCCTTATTTAGGCACAGCCTAAAATACTTGATCACAGCTGGAGCTGAAATTAGCTCATTATGATCAATGGTGCACATACATTATCTGACCTTCCTCAGAGGACTTTTTTTTTAACTGATATTTTCTGCCTTTTTTACACTTAGTGACAATTCTGTTTTCTTGTTCCAAAACTTATATCATTTTATGCTCTCATTCAGTTCGCTTACAAATTTTCTATAAGTCTATCTCCTAATTCATATTCATTGGTATCCTCTTCCCCTCTCCTGCTATTACATTGCTACTTTTGCTTTCACTTATGTTGTAGTATCTTTTTAGCCTGTTCACCTTTCTTGCCTCTAGAAGCTTCTGGGATACCTGATAAATATTCCTAAACTCCACTTGACTGTACTCCACAGCTCATGAACTGAAGTCTGACTAGTCTGACACATTTAAAAGACATGTAAATGTGACTGGTGCTTATGGACAGGGTTTAGTGGTGGACTTGGCTAGGTTGAGTTGGACTCAATGATCTTAAAGGTGTTTTCCAATCTAAACGATTTTATGATTCAATGGCTGTTTCTGTATGGTTTCAAATTCATTAATATGGCCTCTCTAATCCACCAAACATATCTGGTACTGTCGGTGACCTTACATGATTTGGACATAACACATGTAATCAAGTTCTATAATTTTTTTCTTTTTAAAAGGAACTTAATAGACAATCTCTCTCTGTCTTCCATTCTTGAACACAATTTTCTGTGATTTGTAAACTTGCAAGGAGATTTAGGTACCTCAAATGCATTGCTCAAATTTGATTCTTAGAGATGGATGGGGAGAATGCTTTTATCAAGAGAACTAGTCAGCCTGCCTTCTGGTGTGATCTGGACATACCTAATTACATTCACAGGATCATAGACAATCAGGGTTGGAAAGGGCCTTGTGGGGTCTCCACTCCGATCTTGTTCAAAGGAGGGACAACAGCAAACTCAAGTTAGAGTTGTCCAGTCAAGTCTTGACAACCGCCACAGATGGAGACGGCACCATCTCTCACCATCCCACCCCCACTGCTGATGTATCTCTGCAACCAGTCTGAACCTCCCTTTCCTCTTTGTATTTGTATTTGTTGTGTCTTGTTCTCCTGCCCTGTGGCACTGTGGAGATTCTGGCTTCATCTCCTTACTGACTGCCTTGTAGGTACCAAGGAACGGATGTTAGGTTCCCCCCAAAATCAACTTCTCTCCAAGCTAAACAAGCCCACATCCTTCAGCCTCTCCTCACGGGACAAATGCTCCAACCCTGACCACCTTGGTGACCCTCCACTGAACTTGCTTCAATTTATCTACACCTTCTTTTATTGGAGGGCCATAAATGAATGTTCTGTTTTAGACATGGTCTACGAAGTGCAAAGTAAGGGGCATAATCCCTCTCGCATCCACCTGCTGCAGTCTGGCTGGTGCAGCTTTGTATGTCATTGTCCTTCCCCACATGGACTGTGTGTCACCTGTCCCCCAGGACTGGCAGCTCCTTTTCAGCAGCACCGCAATCCATCAGTCCTGCCCAAACACAGCACCTTGCATTCATCTGTTGAATTTCATGTGTCTCCTGTCAGCCCATTTCTCTACCCAGGAGAAATTCTCTATATGGCAGAAAATTAATCCGTAAGTATTTTGTCACTGACTCTGTACTAGAAAATGCTGTTCTTGACAGAGTGTGTTACTCCCCCACTCTTTCTGTCCACTTAAGCCTCCCTATAAGGTTAAAATCCTGGATTTTAATATTCCTTTCCTATCTCCTATGCAGATTTTCCCACCGGGCCTTCTTAATGCCATTTAGGCATTAGGCTCATAAAATGAACAATTCTTATTCTCTTTATTACCCAGGCCCCGAGCACTGGTGTGTAGGCGACACTATTTTTCTCCTCTTTACACCTTTTAGTGCCTTGGTTAGTTTTATTCTTGACATGGAGGTTCTGTAAGGATTAACTCTTTTCCTAGTTTTATCACTTTCCCCTTTAGTCTTTCATTTGACAATCTTCTGACTGGTCTTTCTCTTAGTTCTCTAAAACCTAATTTTTCTTCTAATGAAATGCTGATTAATATTTCTACACAGGATTAGCCCAGTGCTCTGCGAGTCTGATGCTCTATGTGGCTGGCCAAGCCAGCACTTTGCTACCAGATTCTTCCATCCCCTTTTTGCCTGTGGGCCAGAATGTGCCACTACAGGAGTTCAGCTGAGTATTTGTCCAACTTCTTCGGAAAGGAACATAAATCCAAGTCCATCATATGTTGTATACCTATCATGGTAAGAAAAACAGTTAGTTTCATAACACATCATCATGGGTAAATACTGTCCTTGAAGTCTGAATGCCTTCCTATATTTGCATTTTAGTTTCACCTATAGTATGGCAGCACAGCTCTCCTGGTATTTCCATTTCTTGTCCAAAGCATCCTTTCCTTTCTGAGTAATTATGCAGCCTTTGGAGAGGGTTTTGTACAGCTGAAGATCTCTTCTCAGGCAAGCCTGATAGCCCCTTAGGCTGAGCAGAGCACTTCTCAGTCCCTGTGCCTTTTGGCTAGCTGCTTCTTGAGGAGTGCTTTATGCAGCTTCCACACCAGGAGACTGGAAAGTATTTCTATTAACTGAGATATTACTTTTGCATTCTCTTTCTGATAGTTATCTATTGTCCTTGAGTTCTGTTCCCCGTAATTCCTTAGATATGTCATCCCTTACACAAACTTGGAGGGATGATGCTTCCCAAATTCATCCATCCGAGCTCTTTTTAAATGTGTGCGGCATCACTGTGAACACCAACTTCCTCCTTACATGGAAAGCACTTACGGCTTCAATGTCATCTCTCTAAATTTCAGCCTAGGAAAGGCAACTGGCAGCTCTCTGAAGGATGTAAGGTACCAGCCCCCATCCTCAAATGCCCACCTGTTTCCAGGAAACAAATCCATCCCTGCGTGGTGCCCTTCCACACTGGGAAGATGCCTCTTAGCCTGAAAAACACCAACTGGCCTTAATCTCGCAAGATGGGGAAGTCTGTTGCCAATCTTCTGCTTTTCCTTTGCTTTTAATTAACTACAGTCCTTTAGGGACCTGGCCAGAATTTGCATAGTTATGACTTTAAAATCTCAGATCATTAAATACTTATTAGCAGCAGGGTAAACAGCAGAATGCTCAGAAAATCCTAGTTAGCTAATGTTCGATGCCAAATAGAAGTTTCTATAAAATTATGGCAAGTTAAAGAAAACTGTAATAAATATAGCAATTAGGTGTTTCAAGTAGTGATCAGGAAAAGATGGAAACCAGCAAGCAGCAAGCTAAATAGCATCTTAACCAAAGGTAGAAATAGCAGCAGCACAGCCCTCCCCTCGAACATGCACTCGCTTTTTCCTCCTTAATGATACTAATTATTTCATTTGCTTTCTCCCAGTAAAACTATCCCTAGATGTGCAACATATTGAAATGAAAGCAGTCATCAAAACGAAATGAATCACACCAGAGAAGAATCAAAACAAGGAGTCAGCGCTACCCTGCCTGCATAACATGTAGTTCTCAATTATTGCCTCTGATTTTTTGCCTCCCTGAAAGCTAATTCCCTACCGTGTGAGTGTTAGGTTTATTTAAAGAAAAAAACCTAAAACACAAAACCCCCCAAAAAAAGTAAAACCAGCAGGCTCACAGGACCAAAATACAGAGGCTCTTTTTTATTTTTCTTCTTTATTTTTTCCCTAAGCAATGAAATACAGAGCTCAGAGCCTGTGTTCTGACTCTTGGTTTTTAAAAGTGAGGCCCCATCATTCGTATTCAGTCATCTGAGCTTGGCGAGTCCTTCTGGCTTTCTTATCACAGTGTGAAAACCTGCTTATGTCTTTTCGTATCATGTCTCTGAAACTATTAAGAAACTCTGACATTTTCTCTTAGTACACAGTTTGGAGAGAAATCTGAGTGTTCCAGGGTGTGAAATAATCACATTCCAGGCAGCAAGGGACTGGTCTCACAGGCTCTGGAAGCTTTCAGCGGCTTTTGCTTGCACAGCAATATAAAAAAAATTAAAAAAAAATTGTACTGGAGGGGGGAGAGTTGCAGGTTATTTTTTTAAGAATACAAAGCATCACAGCTCAGGAGCTGGCTGTGTAATTAGTAATTGATCTATAGCTCCCTGAGGAAATGTCTTTTTACTAACAGAATTATAGACACTTTGTTATTATTATATTTTCTAAATGGGGAAAAAGAGTGTAATTTTTGCATTTCTTGTTTTACCAGCAAGGCTTTTTTTTTTTTTTTTTTTACTTCTATCTTTCAGCTTTCGTGTCAGCAGAGAGTTGTCTTTTTGCAGCATAATGAGCTCTAAATTTAAAAGAGATAAGCAGGACTACTTAGCTTAGTACACTGTGGTTTGCAGAGCAATTTGGAGGCCTACTTTGTTATTCCATTTTTTCTGTGGTAGATGTTGAAAGGATTTTGGATCATCTGTTTAGGGTGCATTTTTAAGCCTGGCCCCAGAGGCACCAAAGGGTGCAAAATGGGCGCAAGTGCACAGTTTATTCTTCAGGTATATATATCTATACCTACATATCTGTATAGATATATCTATCTAACCCAAGTGAGCTGATAGGAGGGTCGGTGCTGAAATCTGCCTGGCAGCCCTATGCCTCCTGCACCATGATGTCCATATAGCAAAAGATCAGGACCAAACAATGAAAGAGTCTTTAACTTTTGCTGTAGCCCTCCAGACCTTTGAGGAAAATATGGATATGGCTCCAGCTGTAGAGCAAAATGGTGGGCATGGGGCATAAATCTTAAAAAAATAGGTCCTGGCTGGGAGCCCTGCTAGGCTGACAAGTAGTCTGTCTGCATCTGCTGGTACGTGTGCGTGCTGTGGCTGCAGACTCTTGAGTGGGAGCAGCAGCCCTCTTCTCTTGCCCAGTGTCTGGTCAGGCCTCATCAAAATCTCCTGGCTCTGCTTTTAATACGTCCAGATGGATTTACAAGAGATTAATCCAATCTTCCAGCTCTCCTTGTGTACAAGCTCAGGCGTGTCCAGCCTTAGCAAGGGATGGCAGGAGGTGTCTTGAATGCCACATGTGCCCTATGCTCTAGACCTTTATCTGTGTGCTCTTCCTCCTGCCTCATTGCTGTTACTCCAGTGCTGCTGGTCCCCGCTATCCAGACGGTTGTGGACCCCAGTAAGTGGATTTTACTGCCTGCCTTCCCTTTCCACAGCACAGATACAGCTGATGGAGTCTCTGGTATATGACTGAAGTGGAAGAATTTAGGGGTAAATCAGTCTCCCACCACCCCCAAAAACTTCAGGTGGAAGATTTCAGCTGTGGGATGGCTCATATATCAACGGCTAGACATTTTGGTAAATGGAGAGATGTCAGCTTCAACCTTTGGTATAGATGGCTGAATAAAATTTCAGTCAGGGAAAACTGATGGTCTTATGTTTTTCCTATGGACTCCTAGACCTTCAAAGTGGCAGAAATTCCAGTTTGCAAAATTTGATTGCCAGATCAAGGAGCTGAGGACAGAAATGCATATTCCTGTACACAGAAGACATTGATTAAATCCCATCTAGCCACATTATAGGTACACACCAGTCTTTGAGCCCTGACATAGCTGAGAAACTGAAGAAATTCAGAATAGAGGCCAGTCAAAGTCTTCTGTCCTGGTGATATCAGGTGCTCATAGATGTAAGGATCAAATGGCAGTCCACAGGCAGAAAAAGCTTCGCATCCCACAGAGACTCATAGCAAGCCTGAAATTACAGCTAGAAAGTCACAGCCATGAAGTTTTTGCCTTCAGTGCCAAACCTAAATTTATTTGACAAAAAAATTGTGAATTGATTAGACTGCAGTTAATTAGATTTCAATTGAAAACTTCTATCAGAGAAGGGGAATTAGGCAGCTTTTGAATTTGACAAAAACATATTGGCTTTGTGTCACAAGAAAAATAGTGCCTTGGTATTTTTCATGAATTATTTCAGAATATATTTTAAATACTATTTCTTGGCTGCTAATTTTCAGCAAATAGAAGTTCAGAAGCCAAGATTAGGAATGTTAATAAGTATTTAATAAAGGTATAAGGAGATGTAAATATGAAGAGGTAAATGGTAATGTTTGAACTGCTTTAATAATGGATTTCATTGAACATAACTGCGAGGTAGCAGCTAGCCAGGCATTGCATAAGTACATTATCTTGGGTCACACATGCAGCAGATAAAGTCTGAATTTTCTGGACTCCTTACATGGCTTTCATATTCTCGCTATGCCTATTTTAGATAGTCTTAGCTTTATTCCTCCATCCTGCTGGTCAGTCTGCTCTCCTGTGCCTGGCACAGAGCCACACTGGCTGTGCATTTCTGCTGTTGGACAATGAGCGCTGCCCTCTCGAGTGCCAAGGCAGATCCAAGCCCACTCTTGAGCTCACAGGTGCTGAGGACAAAATAAGTGCCAAGCTGTAGCTGATGAAGCTGTTCTGGTGTTGTCGAGGCCTCATGAGGATGGAAGGTTTCCATGCCCCCTTGTCCCTGTGTACTCGCTGTGTGCTCCAGTGGCGTGACACGGGACAGAGGTACATGAGACCAAGCACACTGCGGACAGGGTCAGTGTGCTAACAAATTGCTCACTTGTTCCCCGCAGTAGCTTGGTCTCATCTCTGTTTAACTCCAGGTCCTTTGTGTGTTCAGCTGAGCTGATTTACCTTAGTGGAAAAATATGAAGGAAAGTCAAGGGGCAAATGGAAAACTGGGAATTAAGAAGAGAGATTAAAATAAGAGATGGAAATGTTGCAGACAGGCGTGTGTCAGAGGGATGTAAAGAGGCAGGGAACAAGTGGGATGCCTTGAGAGTGGAGAGGGAGGCAGAGCTCGAGTGGAGAGGTGTTCCCTGCCAGGCATCCCCCTGCTTCTGCAGGATGAACCCCATGCATGCAGCCAGTGCCCCTGTCCCATTTCCCACCCTGGCAGTGTTCCCAACATGCATCAGTCTTGAGCTGTGTGGTGTGGAGACACTGCGTGTGCCAATCCCCTCTCCTTCCAGAAGTGTTTCATGTAGAAAGTTTTGAAGAAGAAAATCTGTATCAAGGGAAGAAGAATTACTGTAAATATTCAATTATCTTGACAGCTCAGTGCTCAAATTCCAACACAGAGGAGAAGTTTGTCTGATTTAGCACAGCTTAAGCTTCTGAACCTGTCCCTCCACTCACCCACTCACACCAGAGAACACAAAATACTTTAGTGATGCTAGAAATGAGATGCTGTTTCCCTCAGAAGAGATGCATTTCACCTTGTTCCCTCATAATAAAGGGAAAGGACTCACAACCAGCACAGCCTTTTTTTTTCTTTCCTCCCCTTCCCACATCCTAGACTTTGTCTGACTGCCTCATGGTCTTAAAGAATTTATGGTGTTTACTAAAGACATGCTTTAAGCAGCCAAGAAAGAGAGGAAGACAAGATGAAGGGTAGTCAGGTCATGGGGGCTACCCTTGCTTATGGCACTGAGCTGCTACAAAGTGAGGACAAGGATCCTGGGAATCTCCTGGAGTTCAATAGGTGGAACCATTTCGTACTAGTTGTAACATTTCCTTGCTCTTGGTTTCAAAACACCCAGCAAACGCAGGGTTCTGCAGGTTGCAAGTGAGATAAGCATCCAAAACCTATCTACTTGAGAGTCCAGATCAGCACAGGACACCTGACCCACCATCACAAGATCTCTAGATACAGGAAACACGAACCTCTTGACATAAACCTGCTGACAGCTTCTGACTGATCACTTTTTGCCATGAGTCCTTTTGACTCTGTGTCGACCTGGCATCACCGCCATGTATGGCATTAGGAAATGGGGTACAGCCCAAACCTACGGCTGGTTAAGTGTCCATGCTTTCCAGGCTGTAGGGAGCAGGGCTGGCTGGAGAATAATAATAACAAAAAGAGCTGGGCTAGCAATCCCTGAAATGGTGCAGATGCCCGGAGACTCCAGCAGAGTCACTTAGAGATCCTATTTCATTACAGAAAAGACAACATCTGGATTTATCAGTTTTAGCTACACAGAAGATGGGCGGGTTTTTGGTAATCAATGGAGTTTCACTGCACCTTGACCATCTGCATGGTGTGGGCACGCTACCCTTGCACAAAGAGAAACGTGAACATAAACTGATGCTGAAGTGATCACTAGGAAAGAAAAGGCAAAAATGAGAGGCCCTAATGCAGAATTACACTGGAATTGCACTGAAGTTGTTTGGATACAATCTGTGTGACTACAATAGTTATATCTCATCCGCAGGGATTTAAGCATCCTGGATTTCTCTGTTATTACAGCCAAGACCAGGAGGCCTCAGGAAGAACTGTAGGCAGAAGGGGTCTGTTAATCGAGCTGAAGCCTGGGCCCTCCTAGGGCTTAGTTCATTTTTGTTTCAAGTTGCTCTCTGAAAGAATTAGCAGTTGCCCTTTTCTAACCCATCCTTGGGAGCAGCCTGCTGTTTTCCCTGGCAGTGTGATTGTCTGTTCAGCTTTTTTGTCTGGCTACACTGGAACGTAATGGCAGTAAACCTGTGAATCTGTGGCCACTGAGGGCTGCAGGAGGCTGGCTTGCTGCTGTCTGGATCACAGAGTTGAGTTAAGGCAGCATTTGTCTTGTGCTGAAAGGACCCACGGTCACTACTTTGAGGATTAATAATTTTCAAGTGACACAGGGACTGTACTACATCGGTGGCAACTCACTCGAGCTAGGAGATGGCAGTGATGTGCACCTGGTTTAGGTTACTCACATGCCGTAGACACAAGAGGACAAAAACCAAAACCGTTCATAAACATTTTAAAATTAATTTTGCATGGCTTAGGCTAAATCACCTCTGCCCTAGTCCTGTGTTTTTCCCCTGTGATCAGTTTCCGTGAGGGCCACAGTGTTTTTCAGGACTTCCCATTTGGCTCCTCGCAGTTCCGAAAAAAACACTTTTTGAAATTAGATATATTTTGGGATAACAGCTTACTTGGTATTTGACTCTGTTTTAGATTGTTCTGCTACTGCTCAAAAAAAAAAATTTTTTTTTTCCCTTCAGAGGCAGCCCAGTGCTCTTAGAGGATGAGTGTTTTAGGAGAGGAAAGGAAGTTTGGTGGGATTTCACCAAGCCTGGAAGCCTTTATGCTTCTGTGCATATCTGTACCCCCACAACAGTCTGCAGCATGGGGACTCCTTCAGTCAGGAAGCTGCCTCTGTGTGCTAGGTCTCCGTGAAGAGCTGTTAGCTCATGTCCTGGGAGCAGTACAAAAGTGTCTGTTGCGTGCTTTGCCCCTAACTGTAGTTCCAAACTTTCAGCAGGTCTGTCTGATTCTGGACCAACAACACGCTGATGAGACTTGCTTTATTTGGAGCAAGTTTGGTCAGTGCTTACTCAAGGTCCTTTCACTGTGTGTCTTTGCACCACGCAGGTGCATCCTGTAGTCACATCCATGCATTCATACCTCTGTGTGTTCCTCCTCTTTTCATACTTGCTTCCCAGTTTCACCTGACTAGATCCTAAGCCTCTGTCTATCCCTAATTCTTTCTGTAGGCTGATTGAATATTTCTGCTTGGTTTGGGGTCGGGGCTTTTTTTTGGGGGGGGGTGGGAATATTTTGATTATCTGCATGAAATCCCTTGTCTCTTCTTCTGCACTTGGTGTATGTGGAACTGACAGCTCTGGGGAGGTAAATGAATGCCACTGCATTTCAGAGGAAGAATTATTTCATGCAATTACCCTAAAAGTGCATGAGAGAACAGACTGAAAGGAATGAGGGAGAGAAAGAAAGAGAGCATGAGAGAGGATAATCACAACACTTCGACAAGTTTACCCCACCGTGTTTGAAAATCTATCACTCTGACAAGTCCCCTTTGTGAAAGGTGTAGACAGATAACCAGGCACTAGTTCTTCAAGGTCCTCTTGAATGGAGGGTAATCAATAGAAGGATCAATTCACTGGTCCATTTCACTCCATGCCTCTCCCTGATTATTTTTTACAGACTGGCTGTATCCCATTTCCCTCTCAGTGTCTCACTTTAGCTTTCTCATTCAGTTCTCAGTGATTCCTGGTAAGAGGGATTGGGGTCAACTTTAGGTTGGCTTGTGAGTCTTTCTGTATAAATTATAATATTTTTGTTCTGAGAAAGGGTGCAGTAACAAGGGGCTGTCCTCCCAATCCCTCCCTGTCTCTTAGTCTTGTTAAAAGGCCAAGGAAAAGGGAGTTTTTGTAGTTTCATTAGTCATGTCTGAGAAGAGATTCAGTAGAAGCAGTTCCTGTCCTGACTGCTGTTTCACCTGCCAGCTTTGTCACCCTCCTGATCCATCTGCAGATCAGTGTTACCCAAGGAAAGCTGGTGGCAATTGCCCACGTCTTCCTGGAGGCCTCGTGCGCCTATGTTCATGTAAACATGAAAGATTCTTTGAGGTCCTCAGGTGGAAATTGCTGGCCAGGATAAATTACCAGTATAACAGTTTCTCACTGTGCTTTCAAAGAGGCAGGACATTTGCCATACTGGGTTAGGAGAGAAGGCTGGGCTAAGGATTGCTGAGCCAGGTCACTTTTTGTTACCTGCACCTGCTGCTCTTGCAGCAAAGCCAATGCATTAGTCACACCTATTTGCACTTTGAGGTTATTTAGAGCACATGTTGTTGGGTTAGGAAAGCTAAGGTCTAGCATATGTCCTAAAATTAGTCTTTTCCCCTTTTGGTTGGTGTCAGAAAGGAGTGATTCACAGCAATGGGGGAAGGCTTTCCACCTAGTCAAGACAGGATTTTAAATAAGAGGACTTGTTTCGGTGTGAGATGAAGCAGGTTAGCAGAAGCTGCCTCCCGGGACCATATCCTGCAGTGGGAGATGAGGGGAACACGGGGAGCACCCCCCTGTGCTGCAGGTAACTCCCAACAAAACTGGCCACACAGTCGCCCTCCTGCTGGCCTCGTGTGCGATGGCCACCCCTGTGTGTGCCCTGGCCAGGAACGGGAGATCCTTTCCAGTGCATCCTCACGTGGCTCCTTCCTCTCCTGGTGCTCACAGCAGGCACATGTTAGCGCAGCTCCTGGCCTGTGTCCATGTGGAATGTGCTCGCTGCTCACTGGGTTTTCTGCCAGAGGAGCTGTGGGCTCTGGGCTTGTTCCATAGGGCTCAAAAAGACTTCAGTTTTGCTCCCAAAGGCTCAGGCTTCATCCTCATGACTTCCAGAAACTCTTCAATGAAGAAACGATAAATCTGTGGCTCAAGCCAAAATTCTGGATTCTTTTAAACTTTCTTTTTCTTTCTCTCTCCCTCTCTCTCCCCTTCTGCAGGATGGTGGAGTACTCCCTGGATCTCCAAAACATTAACTTGTCTGCAATCCGTACCGTCCGTGTCTTGAGACCCCTGAAAGCTATCAACCGTGTGCCTAGTAAGTTGTGCTTCCCTCTCACACTTCTCAGCTCGGCTTGTGGGGAGTACCTGATCAATAAGGCTGTGTACAGTGGTGGTGTCCCAGCAGGGTTCAGCTACAAAGCGAATAGAGGCTTCTGTAGGGTGTGTGCAGGCTTTTCCCCATCACAGGGCCAAGAGGTGTTGTTGGATGGGCAGGAAAACAAGAGCCTCCCAGCATATCTGCCCTGGTCATCCTTTGTGCATGGCCATGCTGATGGATGAGGTGAACGATACGCAGTAAATGGAAGTGTTTTTTCTTTCTCTTACTGAAGGATATCACCGGTTTAATGATGCCTGTAGCCTCAAAAAGGCCTGTGTGTGAGGTCTGGAGAAGGATGAGCTTCAGGAAGCAGGGAGAATTAGTTTTCTCAGGCTTTCACAAGGCCTTCCAGAGCCTCTCATCTGAAAAAATGTCATGCCATTACAGGTTAGGGGCATGTAGCACTGACTCATGTTTGTTTCCTCCTCACCTCGTGCTCTGCACTCTCTCTTTCATGCCAACTATCCCCTCTGTGAGCTGCTGTGTGTGCATGAGCCAGGCTGAACACTGCTGGGCCTGGGGCTGCCAGGACTGTGTCTGAGCCTGGATGTGTCAGCCCTGGGAGACTTCAGGCATTTCTTCTGCAAGTTTTTTGGTCTTACACAATGGCAGCAAGTCTCTTTGCTGTTCTCCATAATCTCCCTGATCAGGCTGCCTGCAGTGGCTAAGACCTTGCCAGAGCTCTCCTAATCCTTCCCTCCAGCTCAGATGCTCCTCTTCCTTTTCCAGACCTGAGAAAGTTTGCACAGTTGACCTCCTAGTCTGCATCATATGTTTTTCCTTGCGCCAAAGTAATTTTCACGATGTCACCTATTTCTTGAAGATGCTGTGGAGGTGGATTTCAGAGACTCTGGCTCCATGCAAAGCCCTTCTATAAAAGGATCTTGTCCCTCTTCCTGGATGTACTTTTACCTTTGAGCAACAGCCCTGAACAGAAGGTGCTGAAAGGTGTGAAGGAGAAACTGAGGCACAGTCCTGTGTGCCCAGCATGGCAGGAGGGGACCAGGCAAAAGAGCCACCAATTGGGGCACTGAGAGAACAGCCAGGAATGTAATATGTCCACCATGTGATCACAAAGATAAGGGTCAAGAGAACCTTTTAGCTATTCACTGTCAGCAAAACAACTCCCCCAGTCTGCCTCCATCTCTCTGGCCTTTCTCCAGAGAGGAGAGGGCCAGCCCTGGTCCTGGGGTAGGACCTTTCTGTAAGGGGGTGGCCTGGAGGCTGTGCACAGCAGGCTCACCCCTTCCAGGAAGATGTGGGCAGCTATGTGAGAGCAGCACCACCCTCGTGTTGTGCAGCCTCCTTTCCTCCCTGCTTCATCAGGTGTGCCATGAGGTTGTGCTCAAAGACTGCTTTGAAAGCCTGACCCCTGTTGTTAGGGTGGACTTAACCTTGGAGGCAGATGGAAACATCTAGAATGAGATCCAGTTAACTCTTACAGGTGTCTGCCATTTTAATTGCTGGACAAAGGTGGTCAGGAGGAGAGCTTGCCTTACAGAAACTTGAGGCTTTCTATTATTCCCGTTTATCTCCTGGAACAGCCAGAGCTGCCCCAGGGAGGGACAGTGTGAGCCATGTCAGAACTGACCCACCAGGACCTGCTCCATCCTTGCAGAGGCACCGGAGATGCTTTCCATCATCTTTCCTGACCTTTGCAGAGCAGATGCCATTGAATTTCTCCTGGCTGTCTCTGCCCTGACACTGCCTGTTTGCTCTTTTCATCAGTATAGAACTTCACCTGTATGAAATTGATGCTGTTTTAATTTCCACTCTGTGGTTAAACCTTTATGTATTTTTCTTGCTACATAAATCTGTGGTTATATGCAGAGAATGTTTTGGAAGAAAGACATCCTGCCATTAATTAAAACAAAAAAAAAAAGAAAGAAACTGGATTCCCTGGGAGAGGGAGCATTGACTTGAGGGCTGAAAACTAGCAAAGAGGCTGTAAACAAAGGCTTGTGATAAATGGGAATGAGCTGCATCAGAATAAGGTGCCTAGTGGGGTACAACAAACATAATTAATGGGACCTTTGGCCACAAATCTTTTTTTAATGTCTTTTTAAAGTTCTTCATTACTAATCTGAAGCAAGAGGAAAGTCTATTAGGGAGACGGACTGATGATACCAAGCTGGTGCAACCAAAGAAAGTGGGAAATAGGACAGCAGGAGGTAGAGGTAGTTTGAGGTCACAGTTGTGAGAGTGAGATATCTGGGGAGAGGCAAGGAGTGGGGGTGGTTAATTTAATCCCAAAGGCAGATATTTGGCCTTGTTCCAAAGGCTGGGATGGGACAGGGTGGCCCAGTGTTCACCTTGGACATTTTAAAGGCTTCCACATGGACATCCAGGTAGGGACAGATTTTCACAGAGAAGTCTGGCTGTCTGGACTGAATAATGGCAGTTTATTATCAGGAGAATAGACAAAATGATTAGGAACCTGACTGATTAGAGCATGAGTGGAAGAGCTCAAGTGGTCTGCCAGGTAGATTATTTAGCGCCAAAAGAGCTCTGCTAATCTGCCGGTGTTTTAAAGTCCACCTCCTTACATGGGAAATTTTTGGAGAAGTTTGAGAGAAATTTTGTACTACATGAAGCAAGGAAAAAAAAGGCAATAACAGAAAATTAGGAGAGAGGAAATTCAGAAGGAATTTCTAAGGAAACAGTAGCAACATGGCAGAGGAAAAAGTTAAATAAACTTATTTTATATTCTTGGCAGGTGGGCAAGGCTGAAGTTTAAATGCCCAAATTCCCAAACTGGATGTGTCTAAATTCTGCTTATGCATGCTCATTCTTAACAAGCTACTGAAAGCCCTTCCTCACAGTGACACTTCTGAGACTTTGAAACAATATCCCACAAGGAGCTGGCAAATTCTATTTGTCAGTGCTGTACTCATTATCTATGGTATAAAGGATGTATGCAAGGATGTAAAGCCTCTCTGAATCATGACAGAAGAAGAAAAGGACATCCAGTGTAACCAAAAGGTGGTAAATGTCCATTAAGAATGACAGTTTCTACACAGTTTGTAGTTAGGCTGTAAAACTCACTACCATGGGAAGTGGCACTGTGCAAGTAGAGGAAGTAAAATGGGATTTTCCAAGGAAGTGTTCAAGGTCAGTTTGAATAGGGCTTTGGGGAACTGGACTAGTGGAAGGTGCTCTTGTCCTTGGCAGGGAGGTTGGAATTAGATGATCTTCAATGTCCTTTCCAAACCAAACCATTCTATGAGAGCTCACATGGAGATACTTCTAGATTTCAAACCTCCTTTGGGATTAGAGCTGATCTTTATTTACTGGTTATCAGCAATTGATTGAACTGCTTGCAATTCTCAGCAGGATGTGCTACTGACCATTTCAGATTTCCTGTCTGAAGCGGTCTGGGGTTCTGCCTCACCTGATCATTCTTCCATTTTCATGTCATCTTTGGAGTGTACTAGAGAAAACATGAGGCACCCTGGTCTTGTAATATGTATCACACCTTCATTAACATTCCCTCTTATCTCTTGCATTCCTGACTACAACCCTGGGAACTGCCTTTTGGGGTTATGTTTGAAATGCAGGAAATGAAAAATCAGAGATCAGTCTGGTCTTATTGCCATGTGATTCAATTCCATGGCAATGAGCTGGTGTGACAAGCCCTGCAAGTCACTGAAGAAGTGTGAAGAGTAAAAAAAATACCCTCCGGGTCTTTGTCAGAGGTAGTTGCTTTCTGCTCTGGGCATGTGTGTCTGGTGTTGGGGTGAAATTCCACATCTGTCTGTTGTTACCCTTTTGTGATAGTGTGGCAGGTTGCTGGGTGAAATACTGCTCTTTTTCTGCTGGCTGGCTCTTTTTTTGTTGCTTCCTCTCAAGGCAAGGCACAAGGTTTGGGGTGGGAGGCTGGTTTTGTTTTATTTTTGCCTGCTTTTGAGCAGTGAGTCTGTGATCATTTCTGGAAATTTGAATTTCTTGCTCTTTTATTAAGTCTTTTTGACATTGAGGAAGGAAATGTTTCTTCATTTTACTCTTTCTTGTTGCATTGGCCTTATGCAAAGAAGAGCCCTTGCATTATGTTTGATGTCTTCCAGTTTCCACTTACAATTTAGTAGCTGATTCATCATTTGGAAGCAGATTTCTCCACCTGAGCACACAGTATGGAAATCAAGGAATCTTGCAGAGCAACTTTACAGAGTAGAAAGTGCATATATGTGCTAATATTCAGTATGTAAGTGCAGTGATACTTATGTGGAGTTATAGGTACTAGAAAAATAACATAATGTGCTTATTACTAGGTGTACAGGAAATAACATTTCAGATTTGTGGGAAGTTCTGCTTTTTCTAAATGTGGGGTTTTTTCAGTCAGAACAAAAATAAGCTTTTCCCATCTACTTTAATACAGCTTTATGCTGCCTGATTTTAGGTGGTTTGTTTCATTTGATGTTTTTTCCTAACTGGGTCCTGACAAAAAAGTTTAAAAATCAGAAATCCTCAATCATGCCATTCTAGTATAAAAATCCTTTCCTCTCTTCTTGTCCTCCTTTTCTTTTTTGCTAAATGTTTTAATAACTATTGCATTGTTTTTATTTCAAATAGCATTTTTTTTTCTAGTACAAGTGCTGTGTATTAAAATCTTGGTCTAGTTCCATTTTTCTTTATTAATGATTGTAATTACAGTAGCTCCATGGGTCCAGATAGACTGGAGTTTTCTACTTTTCTTCTACAGATATAAACCGTGGCTTGTTATTTTTAGTCTTTCTTATGCTTCACACCAGGTTAGTGGGACCAGTGAGTGTCACCAGCAGACTCAGGAATACAACTGACATCTCCTAACTCTTAGCTCTGCATTCCTCTCACTAGACCAAAGCACCAATACGAAAATAATCTGAAGCATCTGAGTGCTGAAATGGGAAAAGCAGATGTTTAACATGTATATGCCTGCTTTAAATCTGTATTCCACACCAAGCTACCTGTGCTTGGTGCTGTAACAGTGCCTCAAACAGAGTAATCTGGCTACGAACCCCGCACTTGGCATGGGGGAAAAGTGATGACATTTGCTTCTCTAAATGTGTTTTTGAAGAACTAATTTCACTGATGAGCGTGTGTGAAATGAGCTTCTGACTGAGATATATTAGGCTGTAAAACAGTCTCATTTACAGCTAGATCAGACAAAAGCCAAGCGCATCTGACAGGCACAGTCTTGCCCTAGCAGTTGGAAATGCAAAGGGATTATGAAATTCCTCTTCTAAGTGCCCCCCACAGGGGCTTTGCTTCAGATGCTTCAGTGTTTTTGCAAGAGGACTGTCACTTGCTTGTTTTCTTCCAACGCTTCAGATTCCCTTTCAGAAATGTACTCTTCCAAATTACTCTTTTGGAAGTACATTTTTTCCCCCTCTTGGCTTTATTTGTGAAGCCATAGCTGAAACTCAGATACTGTTGATTTTTCCAAATATTTAAACTTACCCAACTTACAGTTCTTTGTATGAGGTGCTCTGTAAATATTTCTTATCACATCTCAGTGACAGACCACACAACCACATGCAAATGTGAACACACAGAGATTTATCCACATACAGCCTGAGCAGGTTAGCAAATGCACAGGAGTGATGTTCTCTTGCAGCACCCATACAAAGTTAAGAGGTCACAAAGCCCTTTTCATTCCCTTGTCAGGCTGTGTGACTGAAATGTGTTTAAAGGTGAAGCTGCCAGCTTCCTGAAGGCTCTGTCCCAGAGGTGGGACAGGGAAAGGATGGAGAAAAGCCACCAGGAAATGGATTCGACCACTGGGGTCACATTCAGTCTGTGTCCTCCCTTCCCAACCAAATGGAAAAGAGCATTGAATCCAGCAATGTGATTTATGCCTGCAGCATGCCATTAAAGGAAGCTTTTCCTCCAAGAAGGGGAGAGATCAGAGATGGAAGATCAGAGCCCCATTCAGCCTGGTCTTAAACGTTGTCAAGGATGAGGCATCCATAACTTCTCTGGATGTTCCAGTGCCTCACAACTTGCAGTAAACAATTTTTTCCTGTACTTAATTTAAGTCTTCGGTCACTGAAGACAGGCTCCAATTTTATTTACTTGTTGTCTGAGCTCAGTGCTGTTTTTCATGCGAATTCCAAGTGTGCAGGGTATTGCTAGGTGTTTAACTGGGCAATCAAAGTAAATTTAGGAGAAAACCCCCCCAACATAATGAAAATTATATTTTTTTGTTAATATAGCATCATGGCAAGGAGCTGGGAAACACTGAAATGCAGGAAATATAGACCTGGAAATGCCTTGTTTTGTACCATACATTGCTTAGTTTCTATTTTTTTGTGGTCAGGGATCATGGGAGAAAGTAATATTTCCTTTTCTGAACCAGTCCACTCAATTTCACTATTATTAGCAAGTATTCAAAAGTCACAAATTGTGTACTTGTACGTTTTTCAGATGGCTCTAAAGACATGAGATTTGAAAAAGGAAAAGGAAAAATAATCACAGATTATACTTATTTTTCCTGTGGCTTTCAGACCTTTAGACCTCTGACTCATATCTTTTTTCCATCCATAGTAGTGGGGAATAGAAACTTCTCTCTCTCTCTCTTTTTTTTTTTTTTTTTTTTCTGTAATTGGAGATTGTCAAGTCATAGCAAGATTTCACACCTGAAGGTTTCTGCCATGCCTCCCAAGACTGGCGATAAAAATCACAAGAGTCTGTAATAGCACTTCAGACTTTGTGTTACTGGAAGTAAAGCAAGCCTGGAGAAAAACCAAACCAAAACATTACAGAAACCAGTCATAGAAAGGCCTTTGATGGAATCTTTATTTCTCCCTTCTCCTGTAGGGGAACCTGCAGAGCCAGAATTTTAAAAAATGCTTAGTGCCTCACAGCTCCCATTGTGACAATTCTGCTGCCTGTTCAAACAAGCTCAGCCTCCAGTGTACACAGTGCTCAAGAAAGCCCAGCCATGTATTTTGCTGCCTAAATGGGAGCTGAGCTGTTTTGCAAAATCTGTCCCATGGGACCTATCAAGCAATGGATACCATGGAAATGTGAGCAATAATGACAGTGTATTATGGGGTGAATGATACTGTCATATTACACTAATGCAAATTAAACTTTGTGTGTGTGGGCAAGGCAATTTACAATCATAACCTTAAATTTCTCTATCTTTGTGTATTTTGGGACCGATTCTCCTGTTCACACTCATTTCACGTAATGTCATGTCATTGCCTGCAGTAGAAAGAAACATGATTCATGCTAGTGACAGCAAGAGGAAATTAGCCCTGTTAAATCTTAACCAGAAGTTGCATCAACGCTGTTTTACATAATATTTTGCATTATTCTGTCCCACTTAGCACTAGAGATGTGTAAAGAACTTAAGGATATTTATAGAATGGAGGCAAGTGGCTTGCAGGCACGGCACTGGAGTTGACTTTTGTCCCTGGTGTTGGGTGGCTCCGGCAATTCTGAAAGAAAAGCTGGCACTGTATGTTTTTAATAGACTCTTCCCTCAAAGTGAATGCAGTCATCATTGCAGTGATAAATGGGGAAAAAATGAGATGATCAGTGAATGAACTACTGTAGCAGGTGGTAGTAGGTGTTGCTTATTAGATGTTCAGTATTACAGAAAAGAACAGAATGACAGAAATTCCCCAGAGAGACACCTCTCTAAGAAATAATCTGACACCTGTCATCACTCTCCAAGACAAGGTTGCTTAACAGTCCAAAGCTTGCAAGGGGATAACAGCAAGAGAGTGAAGAAGGGGGCTGCTGTCTGGGACCCTTACTTGCATCCATTTCTGCTCATGTCACGGATTATGTGGCTACCAGCCGTGCTATGGTGGCACGTACTGAATGCCACTGCCTGTGGAGGAGTTTTCTGTTGTTATCTGTGAACCTTAGCCGGGCTTACAGCATCCATAATGAGGTGCAGCCTGCTGCAGAGCTTGGGTGTCTCCTTCTTTTTGGATGACAGAAAAAGCTTGGACTGTGGCCACTTTTCCCAGAAATGTCAGCATTTAGGTGTCAGGGTAAATGCTCTGGATTTTGCTCTCTTTCTTGAGGCTGCTGCAACCCTGGGGTCAGGTTTGCAATTAGGAGGCTTCACTTCTAAGCTGCTTGTTCGCATCACCTGGCAGCACCACCTGAGCCCCCTTTGGCATCCTGCTGAGCACTGTGGCTCTGCAGTGCCTGTGTGTTTATTTGCTTCTCTTCCCTCCAAGGAAAGCAGCTTATCTCTGGTTTCATTTGCACTCTCTTTTTGGTGGTTGTTTTAGCTGAACGTCTGTTGGGAGGTGTTATTTAAGGGGTGCATTTTTTTCTCCCTTCTTACTTTTCTTTTTGATGCTCATGACCTGACCTCGTCCATGTCTTGCTCTCTGACTGAAGAGGTGAGGTCTGTGTTAGTCTCTGGATCTCAAGAAAATTGTTTCTACAGCCTTGGAGCAAGCTTAAAGAGAGTTTTTTGCTCTTATATGAGAAAACCTAGTCTGGAAAACTCTGTTGTTCCAGCAGGGTGAAGCTCTGGCTAACAGTTTTTCTCTGGAGTTCTAGTCTCTCTTTTGGCTATCTCAGGCTTAAGCTGAGGAGTACTTTGAAGGTGAGGACTTAGGGACACTTAATGTCTAAACTTGATTCAGTATTCTAAGGGAAGTCACTGTATGAAGATGAGGCTTGGTGCACCCATGCTACTGAGAAAATCAACAACAGCTCTTTGTGCTGGCTGAAGCTTTAAAAGTGCTGGAAATGTCATGTTTTGATATTTTCTGTGGTTACACTGAGGAGTGACAAAGATAATTTGAGGTTATGTCATCAACAGGCTGTGTAGGATGAGGTGTTTGATCCAGTCAAGGATGGTAAAAGGCTTCAGTTGTTGGTAAGGCAAGAGGGGGGAGTTGGTGAGGAGCTGACCACTGTTCCTGAGCTATGGGTCATGCTGACTATCTGCAAGAGCTAAACCCCCAACTCTAAATGTATCCTGCAAATACACGCAGGATAAAGGACAAAGAGATCGATGGGAAGACTGCGTTTCTCTGAATGAGGTCAGCGTCTCTGGGGCAGTTTTTCCTTAGCAGCAGAACTGGTTAAGGTCTCTCAGTACTTCATCCTTTCAACTGGACCTGTCTTTCCATAGAGTTAATTTAATTTGGGTCTGGCCATCCATCTGGACACGCTCTCTCTTGCCTTGATGCAAAGCGGGTGGTGATGGTTTGCAATGCAAGTGAGGCTGGCTTTGCAGCTGGAGGACAAAGCATCTGGAGCTGCACACTGGCTCTTCCAGCTGAACTCCTCTAGCTTGCACGTGTTATTTGCAGAAGAGATCCCAGTTGGGAGGAATGCAGCAAAGGGAAAAGATCTGTGTGGCAAGGGAAGCTGTGGGTATAATATCAGTCAGTCTGGCAGTGTGTCTGCTGTTGTACCCACAGCTGATTGGTGTCTTGGCAGTAGTTTGGCCCAAGTTTGAGCTAATGTTTATGAATGCAATGTGTGAAATGACAGCTAAGTCTCAGGTCAGCAAGAGATCAGTGAGGATGGCCACAAGTTGGAGCACCAGCTTGCAACTGTGCACACAAACTGAGATTATTTTAACTACAGGAGTTGGCTGCAAAATAAAAAAAATAAGGTGCATGTCTCTCTCTGTGTACTTTCTGCACAATGTTTCTGCTGGAATGGTTCCTTAGTTCTGAAAATTTCTATAAAGGAGCATGGACAGGAAAATCCTGCCAACCACATGCTAGCTGGATGGACTGCCATGTGTCCTGGGGCAGGGGAGGAAGGAAAGAAGGCACGCTTGGACAAGCAGCCTGGCTGAGGGACATAATGACACTTCAGTCTCTGCATTCTGCAGAATGTCTTGCCAGCTAGAGTCACAAGTGCTGATGGGAAGGAGATTTGGTTTTGTTCCAGTTAAAATGACAACTGGTCCACGATGCAGGTGAGATGGGTCCTGAGAATTATGTTCTCCTCCATTGCTTTACCCCAAGAGAGGGAATGATTGCATCAAACCGCTATCTCCTTTTGACTTCACATGCATTGGCTTTGTCCCTCACGCTATAGCTGGGGAGGGCTGAGTGACTGAGAGACAAGAAAGCAGAAAGAAAAGGGTTTCTCGCCCCTCCTAAGCTAGTCCTCTGCTGGAATTACAGGATGATTAGCACCAGGGAGTGAATCAGCTCAGCTGTCGGTCCTGGCGCTTGGGAGGAGGCAGGAGGAGAGAAGGCGAAGCGACAGCGCTGCTGAGCAGGGGAAGCGATGGCGCGCCGGGCACAGCTGCCCCGCACACCGAGCTCCTCTGCCCGGGGCTCCGCAGCCTCCCCAGCCCTGCCCCGCACACCGAGCTCCTCTGCCCGGGGCTCCGCAGCCTCCCCAGCCCTGCCCCGCACACCGAGCTCCTCTGCCCGGGGCTCCGCAGCCTCCCCAGCCCTGCCCCGCACACCGAGCTCCTCTGCCCGGGGCTCCGCAGCCTCCCCAGCCCTGCCCCGCCCGCTCCGCCGCAGCCGCCGCGCTCTCCCCGGGGCGGGCACGGCAGACGGGTGCGCTTAGCTGCCACGGCCAGGCTAATCAGGGCTGATGGCAAGTGTCTGGAGGGAGCTAGGGTCACCGTAGTGTCTGCAGAATTTGTCAGGAAGGACCTCTGAATGCCACCAGGGTGAGACAGACGATTTGCTTCTTCCAAACCCCGGAGGGAGATGAGAGACTTTGCTCAGCCCTGTGCTTCCTTCTGAAAGCGTGCTTCCTGGCACTTCTTTCACCTTCCCACCATTTCTCATCCCTGTGACATACTTTCCCCCCTTCTCCTGCTGTGTTTGAGGGGTGAACGCATCTGTGCCTTTGTTCCTGCGGGTTATCTCACCAGAAGCAGCCCTGCCTTCGAGGTACTATGGAGCACCTTCTCTACGCCTTGCCCAAGGGCATGGTTGAGCAGCCGGGAAGCATTATGTGAGCATTGTTTTGTAAGGTTCCTTCCTTGGATGCCCACAGCCGAGGCCATTTCATTTCCTCCCTTCCCCGTGTCTCCTGGTTAGAATTAGTGGAGAAAAGGCCTTTCTGAGCCCACACCTGGCACTTGTGAATATTTAATGTTTCTAGCTTTTATTTCCCATGAAGAGCAAAACCTTTTCATATTTGATGCCCTGGAAGGCTGTTTGGTTGCTGAATGTTGTTTCATCAATGCTCTCCCTCCTTGCTCTTCCTCCAGACTGCCCAGCCTCTCTTCCTTTCTCTTCTTGAACAGCATTTCCTTTTTTACAAAGGATGCTTTAGAAAAGGTCATTGTCCCTTTCATATCCCCTCCTTACTGTGAGCCAGCATGGCTTCTGCTCTGCCAATGGTAAAGGACAAATGGGGATGTGGGGAAAGGCAGCAGTGGGGAGGGAGGCCAGGAAAAGTGTGCACATAAGCTGAGGAGCAGCCCAGAGGCAGAGAGGAGTTGTAGGCACAGCAAAAGAAAAGTGGCAGAGAGGCAGGTAGAGGCAGCAGAAGGTGGGAAGGAGGCAGCAGCAGGATTTTGATGAAGACCTGGCTTTCCAGCACCTTTCAGAATTTGTCATGCAAGATGCACAGGTGTTGCTGTGGATGGCAGCTTGTCCAGCGAGGGTCCTTTGGAAAAGGGAGGCGTCCCACTTCCCTAAAACAGAATACTCCCAAAGCTGCACTGCCCATTTCCATTGTTGGGCAGTTGCTTTAGAGACCTCATTATTTTGGCCACCACTTACACTATAGTAAATCATCACCCGTTATCCTTAGGCCCTTCAGCCTTTCTCCCTCTTTCTCCTACAATTGCAGCTGATGTTTGAATGGGTGTCGATTCAGTCTTCCTGCTTTTGAAGAGCCAGTCTCATATCCATAGTCAGCATCAATGGGAAGAGAAAGATGAATTTGTCTAACTGTGAAATTAAAAATAAATGAATAAAACTTTTGTTTCATATGGACTTAGGACCTGTTAATGCTGAAATTCTTTGTGAGGTGGAAAAGATGCCAAGTGGTGGGGCCACCTGCCAGTTCTTGGGCCATGGCTCCATGTAGCCCAGAGGGCCTAACACGAGGGCAATAGCTATGATCTTGGATCTGTGGAGAGCATAATCTTGTACCAACAGTAATCCCTGTGAGAGTCAGGATGGAAAACGTATGGGCAGACAGGATGTTTCCAAGAAAAAGGCAGACAAGTTTTGCTCGTCACTTGCTTTCTCTTGGAACGTAGACAAAATCAGTTTTTGCAAATTCTGACCCAACAAGCTGTAAAATTCTGGCGGGAATGTCTGTTCTGCATTTCAGCATAAGGGCAGCCTCACTTCTCCCATTACCCCGCTCTGAAGTGGAGCTAGAATCAATTGATCTGAAAAACATCACCCCCATTTGCAGCATTAGTGGTAGAGCTTCCTGTGTCACTTGGCTCTCCCTAATGTACCGACCAGGACAGTTTATGGGAACTACTGAGCTCGTTCTGTGACACAGCATTAATGCTGGGAACACAGCTCTACAGTGAGGGTGCGCAATCCTGAAGTCCAAGTGCTGTCCAGAACGTTTTTCCAGGCCCCAGCAGGTCACAGTGGCCTGCAGCAGGGCACTGTGACTGTGCTGTTGGACTTGGTGTGTGAGAGGTCTGAGAGCTGTCAGTGACTCAGAGTGTAGCTGCGATCCCCAGTGAGTGGCTGGAGCTGTGCCCTGCTCTGCCGAGTTACTGATGGAATTGCCTGGAAGCTGCTTCATGTGGTGATTGGTGACACAGCTGGACAGTCAGGCAGCAGGGCTCAGCTACAGCTCCCCAGCCTGGTCTTAGAGGGAGTGCCATGATCTCTTATCCTTCACGGTCCCATGTAGGCACCATTAAGCTTCTTTTCCTTCCTACACTTCACCTCCCTGTAAATACCACTCCTGTCTCTTCTACCTGGCTCTGTCCCCAAAACGTTCTCTACTAATCTAAACCAGTCTGATGTTCCACAGCAGAAACACTTCTCCCTTCAGTGTTTGTGAATTCCATGCCTGCCTGCCCCACCACAGGTGCCACTTCCCTCTCTGAGGCGTGAGCAGTCCAGGGAATAGACATGGAGCATAATGTATAGGATTGTGTGGTAATTACTTGATGCTGGGTACACAAGGGGGATTATCTTGTGCCTCAAAGGGCTGTGAGAATCCTAATCTTATCTTTCCCTCCTCTTTCCCCTTCCACTGCCATCTGAAGTAATGAATTGGATATAAATACCTAATTAGCTAATTATTTGCTGGCTTACATTGAACATCTTCAGTGAAGGAACTCTCTGGGTACCTGGAGGAGGGACCTCCATGGAGATGAGGAGAGCCAACCTCATGAGGTGTGCACAGGGGTAAAGGCAGTATCGTGATGTTCAGAAGAATTTCTAGACTTTCCTCATCCCTGGAGAGCAGAGGAAAAGCCATTAGCTCCATGGAGAAACGAGACTATGTTTACCCCTACTTGCGGCTGTGAGCTGAAGAGCCAAGGGGAAAATAAAACCACAGGAATAATTCATTAGGTAATTAGAGAGTAAAAAAAATTTTTTTTTGGAAACATTTGCACTGGGCAGAGATTCTGTGCTGGAAGCATTTTGGGCTGTGCCTGGTACTTGTGTGCTCCAGCCCCATTGGGGCACAATGACTAGCCAGGGGAGGAAGTTGTGTCTTCATGACTGTCTCCATGACTGTCTCTTGATGATACTTTCACTGATAAAAACCCAATTATCTATGCCAGTTTATATGTTCTGGAAAGGTTCATCCCATTGGCAGGCTGGCCTTGGTCTGTCAATCCAGGTCCCACAGGTTGCAGCATGCAGTTGTACTGGGATGACTTTCAGCATGAGCCATTGGATAGAGGGGCTGTTGAGCTGACATGCCCCTTTGGGACGGCTGTCACTCTGTTGTCCTTCTGCAGGGAAACAGGAGGAAGGGATGTCAGTCAGACAGCTGATGGCACCAAAAGTCTCATTCTCTTTTCTTCTCTGCTGCAGATGGAGGCCTAAGGTTAAGAGATCACAGCCATCTGCTGGCTGCCTGTCAGTAGAGGTTAGGACAAGAAAGGGCAATAGCCATAAATCTGGCCTGCTTTGGACAGTAGTTAATTTCTGACACTCTGCTTTTATTTTCGTGTGAACTTTTTTCTTTTTTTTCTTTTTTAATGCTTATCTTGTAATCTTTTTTCTTTTTCTTCTTCCCTTCCTCTCTCCCTTTCTCTATCCCTGCATCCCACACTTGCTCCTTCTGGTTCTCTTCTCCCCCTGCAGGCATGCGCATCCTTGTGAACTTGCTCCTGGACACCTTGCCCATGCTGGGGAACGTCCTTCTTCTCTGCTTCTTTGTCTTCTTCATCTTCGGCATCATTGGGGTGCAGCTGTGGGCTGGGCTGCTCCGCAACCGCTGCTTCATGGAGGAGAACTTCACAGTGTGAGTGACTGGGAGACAACATCTCCTTCCTTTCTTCCAGGGATGTTTCTCTTTCCCTCTGCCTGCTCATGTCTTCTGCCAGACTCTCCGTGTATCACTAAATCCAAGTGTGGGGTGGAGATAGCGTGCAGGGCGTGGGTCCAATCTTGTAAGGGAAAGGGAGGGTGGGCAAAGACAGCTGGTTTTCTTCTGTCTTCACAGCAGGTGTCTGGGTTCATTTGGGTTTGATGAAGGCACAGGTTAGCATGGCTGCCCCCTCCAGCCATGGCCAGTAATACAGGATGGTGCTCCCACACCCAGAAAGACCTGAAACTCTGAAACATGCTGTCTTTCTCCTGAACCCATTCCCTCTTCAGAAAACAACGCTCACAAGACTCTTACAGAAAGCCATAGTGCTGCCTGATGAATCCAGGGACATCTTTGGCACCTCCAAAATGGAGCTGGGGTCACTTTTGGACAGTGGTGCATTACCTCTGGAGGGACACTGAGAAATTACTAGAAGACTTCAGGAGCAGAATTGCATGTGGCCAGTGCCATGGGGAAGGGATAGAGGGCTGGTGGGACAGGTGTCCCACAGCTGAGTTTGTAGAAGTGAGAGCATCTGAAAGCAAAGAATGAATGTTTGAATGGGACAAAGACTCGAGGGGAAACGTGGGAACAGTTCTGACAAAGAGAGCCTGGAGCCACACAGGGGTCAATTACGGGTATCTGAGATTTTGTCGGGGGGTTCAAGGGTGAGTCTGCCGAGCACAGCTTTACTCCTCCTACAGGCAGTAGGGTGGAGAAGCTCCTGCTGCCATGAATTCTCCAATTACCCAGTTTCAGGGCAGAGCTCCTCCTGTTGACTTTCTGGCTTTAGTAGATCTCAGGCTTTAAAATGTTTTCTTAAAACTGTATGCTAATCCCAGGCGTGCTATCAGTGTAGACTGCTTAAAGAAAACCTGGAGCTGTAGATCAGTTCAGACTGATTAAACAGTTCTCGAGCTTTAGATCATCTCAAATTGGAAAAAAAAAGTGTGAAAATACAATGTGCAGAACAGAGTGGAGTTGCAGAGTAGGAGCTGCTTAAAGCAGGCATTTCCTGTGTTTATTTATTCCTTGGAGAAAAACTAATGTTTAGGATGATTGTCCTTTATGTAAATCAGTAGTAGCACTTCTTTAATGAGTGTAATTACATCCATACAGAGTTGATGTAACTGAGAAGTGAATTGGGGCCACAGCCTTCACAGTGACAGATATTAGAAAATATTTGGCTGACTGTTACTGCGGAAATAGTTCTGAAGGTACCCATGCATCAGTGATGAGGATGAGTTACAACATATCTTTGTAGTTTAGTCCTGCTTAGTTAAGAATCAGAGACTGTCTTTTCTTTTTCATCAGCACCTGTCCTCTTCCAATGACACTTAGTGAAAAAGTCTGCATTTGCACAATGTGAAAGCTGCACATTGTAGCACTGCAAGGAATACACCAGATAAAGTTTAATCCAATTTTTTTTTTATCTCCACCTTTCACTTTTCTGATATTAGCTCATCTCCAGCTAGGCAAGCATAGATGATTTTAATTATTCATGCATCTGGAAGGTGCTTGCATTATTTGGAAAAAAAGACATGAACTTGTCATGAAACATTGCACCCATAATGCCAGCTGTCAAGGAGGAGTCAAAGTTAAGGTTAAGTCAATTTTATCTTTCCATTTCCAAATTTTAAGGCTTATCTGTACAACGTTAATTATGCATGAACTGGATTTTTTTTTAGAAGTACAGAAGGTTCACTACCAAATGTTATGAAACATGTCCATCAGCAGTTACATATATGAACATATTACAGTAAAGCCTGATGAACTTCCTTAATGTCATTGCATCTGATTTAGCTTTGATGTTAATGAGGAGAGTGATCAAACTGCAAATCTCTGCATTCCAGCTTTTCTTCATCTCCATGCAAGCAGATTGTCTAATTTGGCTTGGGGTGATCTGATGGCAGGAAAAACTCTGAAAACTGGGGAGTCACCCTAGAAATGCCCTGGTTTTCAGGAGCCCTGTCTTTCTTCCCCTTCTGAGGCAATAAACCTGGAAATCCCCTACCCGATGCAGTCCCTATGTCAGAATGGGGGATCTCAGCTCCACCAGTATCACCGATAGGAAACTCGCAGTCACAGGAAATTTGACTGTGGGTTCTTTTGCAGGCAAGGTGACATTGTCCTGCCCCCTTACTACCAACCAGAGGAAGATGATGAGATGCCCTTTATCTGCTCGCTGTCAGGAGACAATGGAATTATGGGCTGTCACGAAATACCCCCACTGAAGGAGCGAGGCCACGAGTGTTGTTTGGACAAGGATGATTATTATTATTACAATTCAGTCCGGCAAGAGTTCAATATCAGTGGCATGTGTGTGAACTGGAACCAGTACTACAACGTGTGCCGCACTGGCAACGCCAACCCACACAAGGGTGCCATCAACTTTGACAACATCGGCTACGCCTGGATTGTGATATTTCAGGTAAGTCTGAGTTAGCCTCCTTACAAGGCTCAAGCTTATTTTTCTGTTTTTCAAATTCAGTCTTTCTGCGCTCCAGTGGTAGTTTCTGCAGGATGTGACAGAGATGCAAAGCAAAGGGCCTTGCAACTCCCCTGGTAAGGGAGACAGTGAACACATGAACAGTGTTCCTGAAGATGGAGGGGACATAGAGCAGTTCCAGGTGCTTGCTGAAATAAGGTCCATTCTTCAACCTGACTTGTACCAGTTTCCCCTTCAGTCCAGACAACTATAGTAGAGGAATCTTTTTTTTTTTTTTTTTTAAATTCCTAGTACAAGTTGCAGATGGGAGCTAAATTCCATGCCTTTTTTCTTTTCCTCCGGCTGTACGCGGTGTCCAGTCCAAGGGGCACAGAAACCTGCTGCGGGTTTTCCCCTGCTGCGATCCAGGGAAATGAACTATTTTAATGAAATATTCCTGCTGTGGACTAGAATGATCTCACAGGCTTTGACAGTATGCCAGTGTCACCAAGCAGTACCATGCTGATTTCCCAAAATGGAAATTTGGCTTCGTTGAAATGAATTGTTGTTTCTCACCTTTCTTGGGCTGCAACCATCCTGCCATATCTGCTTGTACACACTGAGGAGTGAACTCTGGGATACAGCTTCCCTCCTGTTTCTCTTGTTGTTTGTCTTTGCAGGTGATCACACTGGAAGGGTGGGTGGAGATCATGTACTATGTGATGGATGCCCATTCATTCTACAATTTTATCTACTTTATCTTATTGATAATCGTAAGTAAAAGGTTTGATGAGTGTCAGCAATGCAAGCTAAGAGCCTACAAAAAGCAAGTCTTATATCAACATAGATCCTGGGGATTCTAGGAATCTCAGAAATCCAGCTAGTTGATTTTTACCAAGAGTCTGTGGCAGGATCACATACATAGTTATAAGCCGAGTTATTATCTTTCACTCAAAAATATACTTAGAATTGATTTCTGAAGTTATACATGCCCACTGTAGAATAATGTTCTCACTGGCAGATCTTGCAAAGCAAATTCCCCAAACCAGTTGGCTTAAAAGCCAATTCTTTGCCCTTCTACTTGGTTTCTATACATTTTAAGCTCTTGAGTAATTTTTGAGCTGTGTTGAGCCAGGAGCTTTTGGCAGCACCTGGATTTCTCAGGTTCAGCATCTCAGATTCACATTTTGTTAGATTCAGGGTCTGTCATGCTGAATTACTTCCTCACCATGAACGAAAAGGAGCTACTGCTCCAAAAGTGTCAGCAGTCCAAAATAAACTGGCTTTGTGAGATCCCTTGTGGTTGGTGGGATGGAAAGAGAGAAGTGTGTCAGCAATGAGAACTTAATAAGCAGTTTATAAGCCCTGTGGATTTATACAAATGAAGTTTGAAGGTTGGTTTGGTTTTTTTTCATCCTTATCTGTAAGGATATTTATTATCTGGACCTGGGACAAGAGCTGAGAAACATGGTGCCATTGCCTCTCTGTTCCTCAGGCTTCCCTTACAGAAGTGCATTTTCTTAAAGGGAATATCCTGTTTCTAACAAGGAAGGATTTTGTTTTTATGAAGGCTCTTGCACTCTGCTCACCTGAGGGACCAAAGTCAAGAGTGAAATGGAGAGACATAGGATGAATTATGGGAAATATAAAATCTGTACGTGGTAGATGCAATTTTGTTCCAGGTCACTGAGCAAGGACCTCAGTGTGTGTTTCCAAGGCCTACGTGCATTTGGATGGGCTGATGAATGGATCTGGCTAAGACTCTGATCTTCATCCAATGCTTGTCCTATGGGGCCATGCCCTTCGAGAAATAGGATCTCTAGAAGTAGTTGCCCAGTAACACTAACAGACTTATCTAGTACAGCATCTAGTTGGCATGCAATGACTCGAGATAAAGCGGACTTTAATCCATTTCTGTGAGAAATTCTGCAGCCTGTACATATGTGCCCAGCCCCCAAAAAAAAAAATCTATTGGCCTGTTCAGGTCAGACAACTTATCAAAATCCTACTGTATTCTTGATTTCACCCTGTCTTATGGCCTTCTACTCTCACAAGGGAAAGACAAGGAGAGAAAAGCAGAAATATGACCTACTCCCTGTGGGCTGAAGCATGAACCTGGACATCAGAGGTGAAATATACCTTAAGGAATGTTGCTTTTACTTTGAGGGTGGAGAGTCCCAAAGAGACAGTGCAGAGATGTGATTGCCCAGGATGAGGTGATGGGGGAGTTTCCACAGGCTCTGTTCTCAAAGGCAAACTGAACATCCATTGCTTTTTGTGAGTTCAGAAAATAATCATTTCCCATGAAGTTTGTTCATATATCCCACAATGCAACAAATATTTAGTACCCATCTGCATTTTGACTTTGAGCAGCATGGTCAGGATATGCCAGTTTGTAGAATATGCAGTTAGACGCAGACTTTATTCCTTGTCCCACAGCCCCAGTCTCTCCCAGAGCCAGGAAGGACTGTGCAGGGTTGGTGTTAACCACTGGGACACACATACCCAGTCTTTTGTAGGCCAGTTCCTGAAACTGTCTCTTCCCCCACATTTCAAACTACAGAAATTCTGTCAGCATATTTTTGTTCCAAGTATCCTTCCAGTGCTAGCTCATGTCATGTGGATTCACAGTGATTCAAACTTTGTCTCTGAATTTGCAGGCACTGAAAACCCTCAATTAAACACTCCACCTGAGATGTTACTGCAGTGTCATTGACATTTCTAGACACTCCCTCCTCATTTGCAGAAGCCATATAGGTTTATTTCTGTCAAACACAGAAGAACGTGAATCTCAGGTTACTTTGGGGACTGCTGAGAACAATGGAGTCATATTCCACCATGCTAGGTGGAATATTTTCTTTGCCTTTGGTGGAGTTAGGCCAAGGAAGTATTTAGGATTTCTGCTACCTTCGTGGCATGTGTGATGCACCTTTTGCAGTACATAGCAATGCCACAGTGCAAACTTGCTGTCACTTGGCTGCATTTTCTGTCGGAATCTTCATGTAGAAATGATAATCCCCCTTTAAAGCTCATGAAGTATGGTCCTTCCAGCCTTTATCTTTCTCTCCTCCATGATTGGAAGGCCTGGCTTTCTCAGCAGGATTGTTCTGACAGTCATACTTTAAGTCCTGACTCTGCATTTCCACACACATTCTAGCCTTGGCTCAGACTTACTCTTCTGGGGCTGGATCTCTGCAGCTTCTCTCTAGAGCTGTGCTTTCATCCATGACTTCTTTCCTACAATGACACCTGGAAACACCTGTATAAGGGCATTACCTGCTACTGCTCATATGGCAGGAAGAAGGCTCCACCACCTGGATATACTCCTAGTACAGCTAGAAATCCTGCATAGATTTGCTCCTCTGAGGGGAATGATGCTGACTGACCCTGGCACTCTGAGTGGCCTTGTAGAACAACCTGGGAAAAGCATTTTATGTACTCAGCAGATTTTAAATTTCTCCCCCCTTGACCAGAGATCAGGGGCTTGATATGAAGGAAGGACTGCTCCCTGCTCTTGGGTCAGTGCTTCATTTGGGATTTCCTGCTTGAGATCCAGCTGTCTCTTTGACACCTCTCTAGTTATTCAGCACTGCTATGACTCCTGGACTAGAGCAAGCTCTTCTGAACTCTTAGACTGGCATCTGCATTGCAGCACTCATAGGCTCCTTGAAGTGCTCTGTGCCTCATGTGGGCCTCAGAGGGCAAGCTGGAGATTCAGGCATAAGCAGTGAAAGTAACTGACAAGTCAGCATCGGCAGCAGTAGACAGATTTTGTTAGATATTGCCGAGATAGGCTTGAACCTTGGGCTGAATGAGGCCAGGATCTGCTTTATCAAAGCACAACTCAGTCTCAGGGCTGAACAGGACCCTGTGTCGGGGCTTTGAATCAAGGGTCTCCATCTGCTTCTGTCAGATGCTTTGAATCCACGTCCGACATTTTCTGTCTCTCTGCTCAGCCAGCCGAGATGAATCACTCAATTAGGAGCCTTCTGGGACCCTTCCTGTCCTTCTCCGAGCTGGGAGGCAGTGCCAAGCTCAACAGAGCCTGAGAGTTTATGGACTTGCCTGTGGTTTTAAGGATTAACCAAGCTAATTTGCTTTGTGTTTGATGTTCCTGGCTAAAAGGACAGGGGAGTAGTTGCCATATCCAGTCCTCTCACTCCTCCCCTTTTTGTTCATCTGGTGGGAGATGGCAGCAAACGGTGCCTGTGAGGACAGGGCTCAGTGATGTGAACCTGAACCCCCACTCCAGATTCAACCCTAGGCCAACAGTGCGCTCCTGGTGAGGGCATCTCAGCCCTCAGCTCTTCTGCTTGTGGCCTAGAGAGAATGCATTGCAAGCCCTAATTGCTTGTGGTATGTGGAGCTGTGGGAAATTGCAAAGTACTGGGCGGTGTCACAAGTGCTCACGTGGCTGGTGTCCATCTCCCTGCCCTGCCTCACTCAGTGCCACCCGAGGGACATAACCAAAAGGGAAAGCCCATGTGAGTATCGAGCACACCAGACAAGAATTTGGATTCCCAGTCGTACTCTCATCAGTTAAAATAAAACATGCAAGACATCACAGACTAGGGAAAATGTTGGGTGAAGGCAAAGGAATCTGAACGAGGCAGTATTTTAATTTTCAAGGCCACATGCGTAAGCTGAAGGGAAAATAGGCTGAAATATGGGGGAAGGAGAGAGAAGAGAAGGGTTCAGTGATGAAGGGAAACAGAATTAGAACAGCTTTGAAGGGTGCTGAGAGGAGGAGGGGGAAAAAAAGCCCTTTATTTTGAGATACTTCATTGTCCTTATGTTGAATCTGGAAAGAGCTTCATGTTTCAAAGGGTTATTGCGATGCTAGCGGGGACACCTCGCCTTTGGACAAAGGTGCTGGGCACTTGTGTGCAAGAGAAGGGGTCAACCAGAAGGGCAAACTGGTCAGGGGGGCTGAACTGAGGGAAAGGCTGCTTGGATAGGTAAACCAAGCTCTGAGGTACTTGCTGAAATAAACCCTTTTTCCATTCACAAGCAGTGGGGTCAGGTTATCACCACCTTTGCCTGCTCTGTCCCCTTTGCTGGAAAGGCTTTACAGAAGAGGATACATGTGAAGACAAGGGCAGGACTGAATCCTGCTCTCTGTCAGAGCTGCTTGCTTGCAAAGGAGAGACAGTGAGGTGAGACTGGGTCCCGTGTGGGTTCATACAGGAGAAGCTGGTGTGAGGATGCCCCTTGGCAGGGATGCTCACTGGTCCAGGGGAAGCAGAAATCTTGAGCTGTGCTTCATCTCCTCCCAGGGGCTGCCCTACACTCTGTTTCAGAGCACTGTGGATGTGTGGTCCTTGTTCAGAGTTTAGACTCTGCATTTTATCAATGCCCCATTGACACTTAGAGATCTGCAGGGAATAGGCACCAATCAAGGAGTCATAGCTTTTGAAAATTATTTTGGACATAGTTACCAGCCCTTTTATGTATTAAATTCTCATCATATTGAAGCCCAGGATTTATCCAGTATCTATCTATCTATGGATAGATCTCCTAGTGGAAATTAATCTCTAATTTCATTATATGTAATATAGAGTGAGTTCATTTTGCCTCCAGACCTCTCAGCACTAAGAAATCCTTTCTCCATTTTATAAATAGAAAAACTGAGGTTTAAAGGGAATATGCAAAGTTGTAAAACAAGCCTATTAAACATTTGGGCTTCTGTATGGAGAACAGGGAGAACTTGGCCATTTTGTTTGCTCTTTCTAAGAAGTTGGAGGTGTGTTTTTTACAGTTTTTGTGTTTGAAATGTGAAGCCTACCTAGGCCAGAGGACAAGTTAAAGAAGAGCTAATATGATATGTCTTGTATCAGAAGAAGAGGAAATAAGCAAGGAAGCATGGTTTTAGCAAACTACTCAGTGTCCTTCTAAAAGTCATTCGTTTTTGTAAAATCCTTTTTAATTTCAAGAGCTCACTCATTTCAGGAAAGTCCCATCTGCCTATATGGAGAATTAAGGTGCAAATGGTAGAAATTAATAATATGCCCCAAGTATACTGATATGTCATTAAAATTATCTGAGAATACTGATATTTCTTCCAAGAGCTGACGACTATAAATGGCAGTGCATGATTTTTCCAGTGATAAATGAATAAGTAGAGAAGAAATCAACCAAACTGGTTCTCTGTCTCCTACCTTCTATTTAATACAAAGGAAAGGGAAAGAAAAAGTCCAGTTTTCATCAATCCCTTTGTATGTAACTTCTAAGTGATTTGCTAAGGGTCCCAAAACCTGCAAAAAGTTTGACCTATTTCCTGAATTTCAGTGCATAGCTTTAAATTCTGCATGGAAATGATGTTGAGCGAGGTCTCAATACCAAGCTCATGCACTCCTGGCTTTCTCTGAAGCCCTTTCTCCATATGCAGAATGATTCCCACTCCTCTGTCTGCCCCCAGTCACTTTCCTCTCCTTCTCTCCTCCTACATTCCCCCTCCCACATGTTCTTCCTCATGCTGACATCGGTCCCTTCTTCTCCTTTGCTGCTAGGTGGGCTCCTTCTTCATGATCAACCTGTGCCTGGTGGTCATCGCCACGCAGTTCTCGGAGACCAAGCAGCGGGAGCACCAGCTGATGCAGGAGCAAAGGGCTCGGTACCTCTCCTCCAGCACCGTGGCCAGCTACATGGAGCCGGGAGACTGCTACGAGGAGATCTTCCAGTACGTCTGCCACATCCTGCGCAAGGCCAAGCGCCGCACCCTCGGGCTCTACAACAGTGTGCAGAACTGGCGCCACGGCCACGTGGAGGAGCCCAGCGACGTCAAAGCCGGCGTGAACAGGAAAAGCCAGAGGCACTACAGTAAGGATTGCACGGGTAGAGCTGGAAATGCCAGCGGTGGAAGTGTGAGAGTAGCTGGGAGCATCTCCGTGCACCAGCTTTCCGAAGGACCTGTGCCTGTAAAGCACAGAGTTAACATTGGCCATTGAGCGTGGCACACCAGACCAGCAAGGTAGGGGTGGCCAGCAGGGAACATGGATAATCCAGGTCTGAAATCCAGAGACCATAAAAAGATAAAGACACTGAGGCTTGTAAAGGGCTCCATGTCTGATATAGCCGGGCGTTGATAGCAATTTGGGAGAGAAAAGAATTAGGAGATATAACAAAGAGGGGCAAAGGATTGGACCTGGTGGCACAGCAGGTCCCACAGAGCTCTCCTCCTGAACTGAGTTGCTGCTGGACCTCAACAGAGTGGCAAAGAGAGTGGAATTGCAGCAAGGTGTCGCCTGAACCTAAGGAGCCATGCTGAAGGAGTCTGGTTGATATGCAAGGACAACAGAGACAATTTCTCTTGACGGCAGCACATGCTGTTGCGTAAAATTAGACGTGAGATATCATTTAAATTGGGTTCCTGGCTGGAAAAGTAACTGTAAAAATGGTTTTATAGAGTTAGTATTAACTGCCTGCTGATGCCTTTCCTAAGTTATGCTCCCATTAACAAGTAAAAAGGCAGATCTTCCTTCAGCTGGTCTTGCATACTCAAACTTTGATTTTCTTTACTTGCTGGGGGAAAAGTTTCTGTGGGCTTCATGTACTGTGTTAATGAATTAATTGCTTCATTTCCCTCAGTGTCCATTTGATCTTCCAGGCCCAAATGGAGGATCAAGGAACACAAATTTAGATTTCTCCCTGAAGTCAGGGGATCTGTTCTGATTCATAGTGCACACTGTCAGGAGGAAGTGTTCCTGTGCTACCTCTTCTGGCTTCTTGAGATGCTTTGCTAATGTAGTTTCTCTAATTTAGAGGGTTCAGTTCAGCTGGGGGATTCTTAGACCCCACCTGTAACAGTTCAGGACAAAAGCAGCTCTCGTGACCATCTTTCCCCTCAGGTCTCACTTAAAACAAGCTAGTGAGTCTCAAGCTATGATTTCTGCATGAGACAAAGCAGTTCTTTCTCTGATGGTCGTGAACCCTGTTCAGCCCAATAATAGGCAAGCTGAACAGTACCATGTGTTTTGGAAAGACAGCCTGTCAGCATAGAGCCCCCGACAGCAGTGGCTTCTATTGCTGCCCTTGAGATGATGTATCAGCGTTTAATCATCCTTACAGCTAAAAAGCCCAGTTACCCTGTCTAAATACCCGGAAGCCAAAGAGATGTCCACTTTGAATGTCTTTTTCATAGCCTCCTTCTTTAAGCAGCACCATTTCTCTTTCCAGGGCTTTGCCAGCAGCACAACTCTCTTGGCTGCCCTCCTCAGGGCTTAGTCCAGCCCATTGCTGTGACAGCAACCTCTGATCCCACCAACTGCCCCCGATGCCACAGGGCAGAGCATGAAGCATCCCGAAGGCTCTCAGTCCTGGACAGTGCTGGCTCAGACCAGGAGGATGGAGGAGCCAGTGAAGGGGAAGGAGAGGGCGGTCAAGAGGACCAGGGTGCCTCGGCGCTGGAGAAGGAGGAGGAGGTGGAAAAAGGAGGACGGCTGAAGCTCTGCAGTGACATGTGGAGAGAAGTGAGGGTCAAGCTCCGATTGATTGTGGACAGCAAGTATTTCAACCGTGGGATCATGATTGCAATCCTAGTGAACACCATCAGCATGGGCATTGAGCACCACGAACAGGTAAAGCACCTCATGGCACAAAGGTGAGCAGCGTGGACTGCTGAGCCCTGCTGGGGGTTATGGCCTCGCTAAGCAGCTGATGCAACTTGGTGGAGGCAGAGACTGAGCAATTTGGACCCCAGACTGCAGCACAGATGGTCCCAGCATGACTTTGGAGAAAGCCTCGGGATCTTGCAGGGTCTCTTACTTCCTTATACCTGTTCTAAATTGCTTTCTCTCTCTCTAAATGGTATTTTCCTCTCACCTCTTTTCAATGCCTCTCTTTTCCTCCTCCCTGGTCATTCATCCCTCTGTTTTTTCTTTTTTGCCCTGTCTCCACTTTCTGTCTTCTTCTCTCTCCGTCATCCTCGTCTCTTCTGTCTTCCTCATTTCTCTCACTCGTTTCTCTCTTCATTAGCTTACTGAATCCTTAGTCTATTTGGTTAATTTAATGTGCCCTCTGGGGATGTCACAGGCACTTCACCAGCATCTCAATTCAAATCCATCAGCTTGCTCGCCTTCCCAACTTAATTAAGAGATGTCTGAGGACATTCTATCTATACAAGAAGGCTAGGAAAGGCACCACCTCCAATCTCCAGTCATTTTGGGGGCTCAGGCTGCTTGAGCCTTTCCTTTGCCCCGAGAGTAAGAAGTGATGGATAGGTCAGACACAAACAGCAGGTGCGGGCACAGGTTTGACTTTCACGCCAGTAGTTTGCAGGCAGCTCTGAGTCAGCCATGCACTTTGTCCTAATGACAGGCCTGTGAGATGGAGAGGAATTGTGTGCCCTTATTTTATAGCTGGGACACAGAGACTGTGTCTACATTGTGATGTGCAGTGCCAACGTCAGAGGGCGTTAAGCACACGCCCATGACCTTGCATCTGCACTGCTGGTTGGTAGCTCTGCTGCACTTTGCATTGAAGGAGTCCATGCTGTACATCCATGTCTCAGATCTACATTGCCAGTCTGAATGTGACAAAGATTCACTCCTTGTGTCTGCCCAGATCACAAAATAAGAGATCCCTGCACTACTGAGATGCTGACTGTATTGGAGCTCTGGAGCCAAGGTGAAATCTACTCCTGAACACAGTGTCAGGCAGCAAAGAGACAGGCAGTGAGCCCAGTTCAAGCAAGGCACTCGGATTTGTCCCGACACGTATCAGGATGAAGATACCTTGAGACCCAGTGTATCTCAAATTCCCTGTTTGAGGCAACACAGTGTCTGAGCCGGTATTTGAAGCCTCAGATGTCTGGATCCCACCCACGTATCAAGCTTTAAACCAATTTTCAAAGCCCAGCTAGTTTCTGATACAAGGCTGTGAAACCTTAATTTGATCCCAGAATTCAAAACTGCACTGGATGCTTCAGTACCAGAAAAATACTGGCAGGAGCTCACAGGAGAGGAGAATGAAGAAGATGCTGGAGGGGTTGAGTCATGGAAAGAGATAAAAAAGAGCAAAGTATTTATCACATAGCAGAGAGATTACTAAGGGCTGGAGCCCAGGACAATTTGAAAACTGCCCACTGATATTATAAAGATGTGATCACCAAGAAGGGAGAGCCATTGTTCATCCTGGTTTAATGGACACAGCGTGAATAATAGTTTGACAGAAGAATACATGAGCTGGAGGTAGATTATTCACTCTCATGTTCTGGCTATTGTATGTGCAGATTTAAGCCCTTCTAGGATTCCTCTGCTGTGTTTGTACAGCCTGCAGCAGAGTGGGATCTGCCTCTGCAGCCTTGGGGTTTCCAGTGGAAGGTTCTTAATGACGGTCCTTAAAATTGTGCTATCACTTTTTATCCATTAGTAGCTAGGAAAAGCTTATGACCCTGCATGCTGTTTCTACCAGAAGAGATGTCAGCCAAACTGATCATAACTGAAAAAATGTGGTGCAGCCTGTTTATTCAAAATGTGTACTGAATTCTGCTTTCCTGGCACAAGAAGACTAAAACATATTCAGACCATACCACGAATTTTGGATTCTTTTCAGTCAGCAGTTAACTCAGAAGCACACAGACATTTCTACCTCCCTTTGCTCTCCTTCAGTTTCTCCCAAACTGTGCCATCAGTACATCTCAGGCTGGCACTTTATTGCATACTTTTTCCTCCTTCCTGGTTTTTTTCTCCTGTTGTCTTTCCTCTCAAAAGCACAAATTTTCACAGAACGAAATCCAGCAAAGCCCCTCTGCCCACCGAGATCTGTGATTTGACACCGTCTTTCAACTGAAGAAGCTTCTGTTGCTTCAGCTACTTTATCATATGGATGTCTTCCAACCAAGAGCTAATGCCCAGGTTAAGGACTGCAGGAGTGAGGCACAAGTTTCAGGCTCATAAACACTGAAACCCAAGGGACAGAGCACATGAGTGAGTGTCACCTTCAGCTGACCAGTCTTGACCACATCTTGTTTTTCTGTCTTGACCAACAGACAGAAAAACATGAATTTAAACTGTTTGTTACAATTTAGGGGTTTAATATTCACGGTGTTTTCCTTCCAGGAGACTTAACCTCCACAACTCAAATAACTTCACTTACATTCAAATCACCTTGGAATTTGGCTTCATTTAGCTTATTCATCCAGTCCTTCATCCTGTCCTGATTGTATGGCCAAAGCATCTGCATATATATTTTTTGTGAAGGAAATCAACTCATTTTAGGAGAAACTGCACTTCTATGAGTAATTTTTAATCCATGATCTTATAGCAAGATATCATTTGTAAATAGCTAAGTCTATTTAAATCCATCAGTGTGCAATATACCATGTAATAGTCTCAATATTAGGCCTTCAGATATTGCTGAGACATTGCATAAGCCAAACCCCATAATTTCAAGCTTTGTCCTGCTTCAAATAATTTTTGCGGTTTTTATTTGGAAGTGTCTATTTTTAAAATCCAGTGTAGAAAATATTAGATTCTTGTGGCTGTCCAGAAGAATCCTTTTAAGAGGCTTACTTTTTTCTTAATATTCACAGTGGATCTGGTGCTGCTGACTTTTCTCCCTTATTCAGCATAAGGATGAAAAGCTTGTCCCAGCTGAATGTCCCAGACTGCCTTTCTCATCATGTATTTCTTGAATGGCCTGTTGGACTCGAGCCTCTCTGCCATTAGCAGCCATTTTAGACAACTGCTGAGTAACTTGGTTTATCTTCTCCAGTATCGAGTTACAGTTTTCCTTCGTACATCAGATCAATACTTTATGAGGTCTGTCTGTGTGGATCAGATGATGATCCCCTGTTTCCTAGCTAGACGCACCCTGTGGATCACTCCCTTCATATCTTTTAGCCTGTGTGATTTCACTTTATACCAGCATTTATTGCATTCACAAGTTCGTATTTTACAGTTATTGCTTCTCTTTTTACTATTTGCTCCTTGTCAGAAACATTCAGCAAATGTCCAAGCCGGCTCATCATACTGACATTTAGTGAGGATGGAACAGGTCTCCCTGGAGTGGTAGATGAAACCACACGACTTCAGCCTTTTAGAATGAGAGTATAACAATTACAAAATCCTGCATTGGTTGTGGGGTAGTGATTAAACTTAAGTAAAAGCTAGTTGGTATGTTCCATAGCTGATTTCTGTGGCTCTTCTAATTATTGTCAAATGTCTTCAAAATTGTGAGTAAAAATAGGCTGGAGAGACCTCTTTATGGAATATTTCTTTTTCATGTTCTCATCACAGAGGCAGTGATGTGCAGGTTTGGTAGGGCTGGTCTCCATAGGTCACATCAATTACTCTTCAGTTTCTAGACACTTGCAAATTTACTCCTGGTTAAGAGAAACTTTTCCTGCAGAGGCTTCATGGTGATCTGCATCTTCTTAACCTTTCCTATGGTGCAGGAGTTTCTGTCAGCTGCCAGATAATGGACTAATTATATTTTCAGTCAAATTTGGCAAAAAAGCTCCAAAGTTAGTAAGAAATTGAAAGGGAGAAAAAAGCTGAGCTGCTGCCCTCTATTGCCCCAGTTCTAGTTTCTGATCCCAGGAGAGGAGTTCTGAAGTAAATCTGAATCATGTATTTTACTCTCAATATTTGATCTACATTGTTAGAGATGAAGAACTTTATTCCACAAAGATGTGAATTAGATCATTTAATGGGTTGGGAAAGAGATCCATACACAGGATAGGTTAACCATTCTGGTTAAAACACTGGTTCTGGGCATGCCTTGCCCCCTGGAATCTCTGCCCCTTCAAGCCGTCCTCCTTACCCCAATGCTCAGCTCCCACAATTATGTCCAATTTTCACTTCTAGTGTGATGGGTAAATCAGTCTGTCCTGTCGTGGCAATGGGAACAGACTGCTTGTGGGGAGATTTCTGGTGTTCCTTCTTTTTTCTTAGACTAAAGTAGCCTTGAGTTTATTTCCATGGGGATGCTTTAACTTACAGTTTCTAGGTAAACCTGGGAGGAGGAAAGGTTTAGATGATTAATGTCTGAATGCTGTCTGTGGGAGCCTGGGGAGACCTCACAACTGCAAGATGACACATCCACTGTGTTGGAGAGCTCATGTGTCAGTAGGAAGAAAAAGAGAGAACCACTTTCCCCCTGTTTGCTTGTCCTCTTCATCAAGTTCACACTTGCCTGGCCAGAGAAGAGTCCCCTGCACCAGCCCTGTCCCAGCCACCTGCCTCATCCATTGTCACTCACAGCCACTCTGCCCCAGGAACCAGGGCATCGCTTCACAGGACACAACCCCTGGTGAACCCCACCCTGCAGCCCTGGCCCCCAGCTGATGGCTCTTTGCACTCTGTCAAATTAGCTGTATCTCCTTAATGCCTCTCCATCTGGCTCTTCTCTATCACCTCTTTTTTTCCTGTGTTCATTTCTCTTGTGTTGCTCTTCCTTTCCCAGCATTTACTTCTTTACTACACTGTCTAAAACAACTCTTTCATTCTCTACTTATTGTGGGTGCTAGTGAGTTTATTTTAATTTTTTTCAGCTTTGTTTTTTGATTTCTCTTTTTCTGCTTTTATCTCTGCCCATCTCTTCTTTCTCTCTTTCTCTGCCCAGTCTTTCCTGTCCTTCTCTCTAGGAAGGATGCTTTGCTGGGGCTGATGAATGGTCCATTAGAAACAGATTAACAGGTGAGGATTGACTAGAGAAACAGATGTCAAGGAGGGAAGGAGAGACAGAGGAACAGGTGACCATTTCCACAAGCAAGAGGCAAGCATGGTTTTTCAAACATCAGTTGCTCCCTACAAGAGCTCAAGAGAGAACAAATGGAACGCAGAGAGGAGGATAATCCACCATCATAACCTGTTGCTTTTCCACATTGCTTATTTTCACTAACATAATGATTTGATTCAGACTGAAATTGGCCTCTCATTTTAACATACAGACCTCATGTTCTTAGCAACTGTTGTTAGTGCTGGGTCTCAGTGATGTGATCTTCATCTCGCCCTTCCCACATGCACTTGCTCATTCCTTCTCTCTTCTCTTACCTCCCCTCCTTTCTCCATCATTTTCAGGGTGCTTTTGCTATTCAGGTGTAACTACGGATGGAAATTGATCCATCTCCTCTTTTTTCATTTTAAAGACATGGACTATTTTAATAAAAAGCTACAATGAGGAGTACAAGAAATTAACAAAGGGCATGGGAAGCCAGAGATGTGAGGAGCTGTTTCCAGTTCATTTGTTCACCTGGGAGGATCTTGGCCCCTGGGGGCATCAGAGCAGGGGTTAAAGCAGCCCCCAGCTTCAGGCAGAGAGCCAGAACCAGAACTGCATTCCTCCCTCACTTCCCTTTCCACCAGTTCTACAGGTAACAGGCATGGGCAATGCAAAGGCTGCCCTTCAGCAAAAGAGCAATTTTGTAGACCATGGGGAGAGACCATGACTTCCCTTCCTGGTGGGCACTAATATTGATTTAATGGTAAAAATATTGGCTCTGACCTGCAGGGACTCACTTTTTAGTTTCTGCAGTGCCAGGAATGTCTGTCCTCTCTTACTCTCTGCAACAGGTTTTTTTCAGTTTTCTTGCTCCCATCCATTTTATGTGAGGCTTAAAGGAGTGGCTTGGTGGCAAGGCATAGCTCAGACCAACGCAAAAGAAGATGTAATCTCTTTATTTTTCAACAGTCATCTTGTGTCATTCTTGGATTTTTCCCCTTGTGCACTTGCCTTTCTCCTCTTGCTGTCCATTTTTCTCTCTTCTTCACCCTGCCCTGCTCTCCCTGTCCCTTACAGGTAGGTTTTAGCAATGTGGTCCTCCTTGCTGTTGTCTTGTCTAGTTTTATATTTGCTTGGATAATTATTGAGACCACTCTGAGGACAGAGGCATAAGATCGATGGAGCAAGACCAGGAAACTAATGCATACCATGGGTTTGGTGGGGAAAGTGGGAGAAAAAATGGGGGAAGTGAAAAAATAGAGGGGAAAGGGACAGATGAGTGCAGTGATGTTTAGAGGAAGATGGGGAACTGTTTTCCTGTCATTTAAATGTTTTCAACATTTCAGGAAAAAAAAAAAAAAGTGCCAGCTACCTGTGCTGGAAACTTCAGAGGAAGAAATCCTTGAAGGAAGAGGTTGACTGCAAATCAGCCAATTGTGCTCTCCTTTAAAAAAATATTCAATTTCTTTGCACAAAATAAAGCAGCCTTTAGCCAGGGGAACGGGATATGGAGTGGGAGGTAGGATTGGCTTGGTCAGCCTTGGCTGTGTGAATGGCTCTGAGGCTCGTGCTTGCCTTTAATAAAAAGAATTGTTAGGGATATAATCTATGACGAAGGTAGAAAATCTGTGAAGGAATTGGAGTGCAAGTGCTGCTATCCAGCTCCACTGTAGTCTCACCCATGGAAGTTTGCAACTCCCTGGGAAGGGTAACACTGTGTTTCCCATCATTTCAGGGCTCTTTCAATGCTGACTCTCTGCATTTGCATTCTCTCTAGCCAGAAGAATTGACCAACATCTTGGAGATCAGCAATGTTGTCTTTACAAGCATGTTTGCCCTGGAGATGATCCTGAAACTTGCTGCTTTTGGTCTCTTTGATTACCTTCGCAACCCCTACAACATCTTTGACAGTATCATCGTCATCATCAGGTGACAAGGGCCTTGGGGATCAACTGAAATACATGTAGAAAAGAGTACCACAGGCTTGCACACTTTTTCAAAAAGGATTTAGCAACTGTACTGAGAGGAGCTGAGCTGATGCACAAGGCCAAGGATTGGGAGACCAAGATGTCTTTCCCCAATACTTGGTGTTGGTGCTACGCAAGCCACACAGCATTTCTGTCCCTCAGTTCTCTCCTCTGCAGAGGCAATTGTTAAGTTCACAATAAATATTAGCTGTGAAATTCTTTGAAAATTTCATCTTCAATGAAATTGAAGATGTTACAAAGGTTTAAAGTGTGCTAGAATAACTTGTGGAATTTAATGCTGCAATGCTTTCTTCGTTCCTGCCACATGCACTGCTGTGTTCGTGTTCTTAAGGCATAAATGCGGCTTTCAACACATAAGGACAAGCCTGTGGCACACACTTCTGTCTTGTTCAGGCAGGTTTCCCCCCTCACCCCTTTGTACTGCCAATGCCAAGGTGAAGACATAGCATTGTTATTCCTTGTTTTTTCTGTTTGTTCACTTGTCTTTTGTTTTGTCCCTCGTACTTCCCGTGCCTCTCTGTGCCACAGCATCTGGGAGATCATTGGCCAGGCGGACGGGGGCCTCTCTGTGCTGAGGACGTTCCGACTCCTCCGGGTGCTGAAGCTGGTGCGTTTCATGCCTGCGCTGCGCCGCCAGCTTGTGGTGCTGATGAAGACTATGGACAACGTAGCCACCTTCTGCATGCTCCTCATGCTCTTCATCTTCATATTCAGGTGAGGAGGCAGTCGGCTCACAGTGTTCTGGAGTAGAACTGCATGGCTCAGGGGGACAGCAGCTTCAGAGCATGACTGCATAACTCATCTTGCCCATTGCTCTCGGCCAAGGCAGCACTGATAAACATTTATTTGTTCGTAAGGGCTGAACTTACTCCTGCTTTAAATTGGATTCAGCAGCTGAAGATTTCAGCCTGGATGGGGTGGTGAAATACTGCCAGCAAATGCGGATGTTGAGCATAATGTCCCATTGCAGGATAAGTGGAGTCTCCTGGTAATTGGCACTGGCCACAGAACAGTTCAGTCTGGAGGCTGACTCTGGCAGAAGGGCAGCAGGAAGCAACCAAGAAAGTTTGTCTATGCATGCCATGGATGCCCCGATAGCAAGATGAAAAAATATGAGAGAAAAAAAGAGCAATAGAGAAAACAGATCTGAATGACGGGTTGGAGGGAATACATGAGCTCTGAGTCAGCACAGATGGAAAGCAAATTTTTTGGTGACCCACAAGGTTGCAATATGTAATTCCTTCTTCGCAGATAGGTCCCAGTGGTCTGACTGTGTTGTTGTACCCCTTGCTGCTGTGATGTTGCATTAGATTTTTGGGAGAGGAGAATTACTTTGATGAGTTCATTGTGGAGGCAGAGATATTCATATTTGACATCATCTTGTTTCAAAGCATCCTGGGAATGCACATCTTTGGTTGCAAGTTCAGCCTCAGGACAGACACAGGAGATACAGTTCCTGACCGGAAGAATTTTGACTCCCTGCTGTGGGCCATCGTCACCGTCTTCCAGGTGAGCCCACTTTGCTCTCCATGGGTGGGCCAGGGCAAAGTGAAGAGGATCAGGAGATGCTTTTTCCTCACTGAGGAGCATTGCACTGACTCCTGACAGCACAAAAGGCTGTGTAAAAGACTCTTTGGTGTGACGTTTGGAGGAAGAACAATTGCATATTGGAACCAAATGACTGGTGTATATATCTCAAACTGGGGAGCTCCTTCCTTCCTAGGACACAGTGTGCAAAGGTCACTCCTGTTGTGGCTACTCCCAAGTTTAACATCTCACCTCAGCACATGATTGCCCTAATGGTTGCTCCTGTTTCTTCTTGCTCAGCTAAGGTTTTTGGTGCAGTGCCACAGCTGGACAGTGACAGTGGGTTTATGGTTACGGGGAAGTTCAGAGGTCTGGCCCAGTCCTGATGTGTATTCTTTGACTGTCCTTTTCTGGGAATCCCCCTCATGTTCTTCCTTCACGTTTACCTGACTTTCTCTTCCTCTCTCGCAGATCCTAACACAGGAGGACTGGAATGTTGTTCTCTATAATGGCATGGCCTCCACCTCACCGTGGGCTTCCCTCTACTTTGTGGCTCTCATGACATTTGGCAATTATGTACTCTTCAATCTGCTGGTGGCCATTCTTGTGGAGGGGTTCCAGGCTGAGGTGAGTTGCCACCAAGGCTTCATCAGGAGGAGGAATAGAGGTGCTGAAAAAGGGATCCTTTGTGACACTTTGAGGATACTGGACTGGAGGACTTACCACCTCTCACTCATGAAACAATCCTTGTTAGGGTAGTCTTCAATTTAACAAAAGAAAAAACCCCAGTGTTAAGCCTTGCAAAGAAAGAGACAGGCTCTCTGAAAGGGGATTCACAATTTCTGTTCTGTGTAACACAAAAGAACCTATCTTAGTGTGAGTCCTTTACCCATCCAAAAGCAGCAATGCAGTGTATCAGCCATCCCAAATCACACAAGACTCTTTCCAGTGATCACACTGGATGCCCAACTGCCAAGGACAATTTTGCAGTTGTTCCAGAAATGAAAGACAAAAACAAATGGCGTTCTCTGTTTGAGTTCCCAGCTTCTAAATGTGTATGTTCCAGGGTGATGCCAACCGGTCATACTCAGATGAAGATCAGAGTTCTTCAAACATGGAGGAGTTTGATCAATTCCAAGAAGCCCAAGAAGGCTCAGGTACAGTAACTCAAACAGTCTTATTTGCTTGTGTCCTACTGCTGTTTGGTGAGAAATCTAAAAGCAGATTCTGCAGAAGATTCACTCCCACCTCTGAGAACTTGCCAGTTTTTATTTTGAACTTTATGCCAGTTCGTGATGTTATTTGTGGAAAAGGAGAGATATGCTGGCATCCTGAGGAATGTGGTAGCTAAGTGGAACAGTTCTTGAATGACTTCCAGAACAGCAACTGGAAGTGAGAAGTGAGGCTGTCTCTGCTTATCTTCAGGGTCACCTGAAGGGTCACATTTCAGGAACACTGTGTCCAAATCTGAAACCCACATTTGGAGAGGGGATACCGAGACGGTAAAAAGGACTCAGGCAAATCTGAAAGCCTTGCCTCATAGTGAGAGACTAATGAAGCTTAGAGAATTCAGGAAAGTTACTTGATCACTCTCTCTGTAGTTGTAGACCATAAGGAGGGATTTGTGATGGTAGGTAGCTCTTTAATTGAGCAGAGAAAAGCATAATGAGATTGTAAAGGTTGGAAGCTCAAGTTAGACAAGTTCAGCCTGAAAAAAAGCCTTATATTTTCAAGGAGAGATAATTAACAGTGGGAACAGCCTGAGTACGAACTTCCTAGTAAGGTCTCCATCCCTCGAAGTCTTGCTTTAAAGACTGAAAGTCTTTCTACAAGAGGCATCATACTTCAAACAGGGCTTGGTGGCAGGGAGCAGCAAGAGTAGCTTGCTCTGCAGTGGATGGTGAGCCAGGAGTTGAAAGGGGACAGAGAGCCAGGCAGGAGGGTAGGGGCCACACTGTACACTCTTGTACAAGGTGAGCACAGCAAGTCCACTGACACTAGTGAGGGTCTGCCAATGGTTCATTGATTACCAGGCAAGCCCACAGCGGTGAGGAAGGTCTGAGGTCAAGCCAAGAAGTCCAGTCAGCAAGACAAGGTCAGTATTAGCAATGAAAGGACAGGCACAAGCATACTCACAGCACAACTCAGACAAGCACCACAGGCACATTTCTGAGCGTAAATGCAGCTCCCACAGCAGGGAGCAGTGGCTCCAGTTATTGGCTCAGAGTTTTTTCCTGCACCTTAGCTCTTTTCAAAGCAGTCCTATCCTGAGTTACATGGCTGCACCGTATCAGAGCTTATGCCGACGGTAGGCAGTCAAACCCCTGAGATGGCAGAGGAGGAAGAGGTTACAGAAGTGTTGGTGCTCTCAGGGCTGTCTGTCATGCAGACATGGACAGATGACCTTCATTATGCAATAAGTCAAACAAAAATTATTGCTCCAGTCCTTTCAGTCATTAAAATCCAATACCCTGTCCTCTCCATGCATCTCAAAAAATGCTGATGGTCATCTACAGGACTTAACATTTCCCTCAAAAGTGTCCATGATCTTAAAGGCCAATGATCAGTCATTCGAAGAAGTAGGATCGACTGGGATGCAGTTTGTGTGTGCAGTATGGTTGCAGGAGTTTTCAGGTGACCTCAGTACACAGATGGTTGTGTAGGCATCTTAGTCCCTTGCTCAGTGTTTCAATGTAACTACTTTAAGTAGCCAATCTGACAGCTGGTGGAATTTGTTCAGACCTGAAGATGCTGATGTCTGCTCTTGGCATGCAGAAGCACGCTCTCATCCTCTGTTCGGCTTCGTGCTCTGCCTGTCAGTCTGAGGCCGCTTGGCCACCACTCTGCTTGTCTCCTTGTCCCCGAGGAGAGATGTAGTCGGTTTTGGAGGCTGAGGAAATGACTTTAAAACCTTCCCAGCTTGCACTGCCTTTGTCACCACACCTTAAATCAACGGAATTGATGTTGATTGATGCTAAAGGGATAATAATCTGTTAGCTGCTGTTAACATGCTAAACTGCTTAGGCATCAAAGCATCACTGAATAGCAAGGAACCCACCTTCTTCTTTCCTCATTCTTTGTTCTGCATTTTTCTGCTCAGATCCCAAGCTCTGTGCAATTCCTGTGACACCTAATGGGCACTTGGACCCATCCTTGCCCTCTTCCAACGCACCAGTGGCTGCTGGGGGGGTCACCAACTCTTCACGCAACTCACTGCAGATTGACCAGATCCGTGTTGCTGTTGGCTCCCGGAAGAGCAGTGTGATGTCCCTGGGGAGAATGACCTATGACCAGCGATCCTTGGTGAGCGAGAGAGTATAAATGTGTGTCATAGCCTTCTTTCGAAGGCCCAGCACTTTGTCGGCTTTCTGCCATCATCTGGGAATTTCTGGGAAGGATTGCCCCACTGCTGTAGGCTTCTAACACAACCGCATTGCCTGTCTTTAGAATCAAGATCAGTTCACATTATTTTTTCTAAATTTCCAGATTTTTGAAGTCTATTTCCAGGTTAGTTATCTATATTTCTTTGAGTGTGGGAGAGGGAGAACACCAAGAAGACAGTTTCCCTCTTACAGTGAAACACATTTTTTCTCCTTGCCTTTTCCTTGTTTTCCTAGAGTAAAGGACACAAAATGATGCCTTGAGTTAAGAGCATAGGAACATCTAGATGATGCCAGAACCAACTCCCATTACAGCTGGGTTTTGTATCAGAGCTTTTATAACAGTGAAAATCTTGTCTTTGAACTCCCCACAGCAGATTCTGATGCCCCATAGCACTTCCCCAAGCACTGCGGATTGCATCTCAGACCTGTCCACCTTGTAACATCAGCTCCTGGGCTTTCTGTCCACTGGCACACACAGCTCTGGGGAGTGCCTCAGTGCTTAAAGGGCTCATGGACCTGTTATTTCCAAACAGGGAGTGCTAGCAGCCACATACTACATGATAACTTGCTGATGGGGTTGGACTAGACTGTAACCCACAAGCCTGTTTTTCTCATTTCTCCCTTTTACTAAGACTGTGCTCAAAGATGGTGTGTCAGATGATCCATCACCATGTCCCTTGTGTTATCCTGAACCCCAGGGCAGCATAAAAAGCTGCCGATCAGATTTTTTGAGAGCTTTACTCTTGCTCTGTGCTGGTGTAAGTAACAATATCAGGCACCTGGCCTTTGGCTTTATTACTTACCTTCCCTGAAAGTGCTTTGCACACAGATGGTGCTATAAAGTAATCACAGCCAACACCATTGCTAACTCATTATCAATTTATTGTCAGATTTACCGAGATTGCTGCTAAACTCCCACCATGCAACTTGCTCAACATCTGATAAATGGCAGCCTTCTGGCTTAGGGGCCCTGGGAGAAGTCTGTGATCTGAAAGAGGATCACATGCTCCCTCTTTGTGCCCAGAGCCACTGAGTGCCCATCCCACTCTCTTACAGTCCAGCTCCCGCAGTTCCCACTACGGTGCCTGGAGCCGCAGCGGAGCCTGGGGAAGCCGTCGCTCGAGCTGGAACAGCCTGGCCCGGGGACACAGCCTGAAACACAAACCTCCCTCAGCTGAGCATGAGTCCCTCCTGTCTGGGGAAATGCACAAGGCGGCAGATGGGGAGCCGGATGGGACAGGAAGGGCGTTTCATCACCGCCGGACGCTCTCTCTGGATAACAAAGGCTCCTGTGACCTGCTGGAGTTGGCCTCGGTCCCTTCTGGCCACAGAGTGACCCACAGGCTGGGAGCACCGCCTGGGGCCAGTGAGCATCAGGACTGCAATGGCAAAATGCCCAGTATTGTCAAGGAGATCTTCCCAAAGATGAACAACCACAAAGAACGGGGAGAAGATGATGAAGAAATAGATTATGTGAGTACTGGGTGGAGGAGCCTGAGGTTACATCACTGTGCTCAGGGAAACCCCAAATCCATCCCCAAATTTCAGTCTTCTTGCGTGTGGATGGGAAAGCTTGCAAAGGTGCTTTAGGAAGGCTGGAGGACAGCACTGAATGCAGATGGGACCTTCTAGGCTTAGATAAGCTCACACCACATTGTCAGGCTGCCTGCAAGGCAGGTGGATGGTGGGAGGAAGGCAGATGTGAGACATACATGTGGTTGTTCAGGGGCTGTTATTTCAGAGCAGTGCAGCCAGTGATTTCTACAGGACCAGGCTGTGTAACAGTGTGAGTTTTGCATGAGGAACATCAGCAGACCAGAGCAGGAAGCTCAGGCACCACAGGCAAGGCAACTGGTTTTTGTGGTATCAGCCTGGGGTAAAGCAATCTGTGAGCAGATCAGAGGGTGGAAAAAGTGGAGTGAGGGTCAGTAGAAAATTGAACAGACCTATGTGTCTGTACAAAGTTCCCAGTCCAAGTGCCAACCGAAGGCCTTTTTGTTCTGGCTTCTCATTTAGCTGAGGTAGGCAGGAAACATTGCCCTCATGTAACACAGTCCCTCCAAGACTACTAAGAAGGCATCATGGACAGCATCCTACTCTAGAAAGGACACCAGCAGTTTTATTTGTCATGATTCAGGGAGGAAACCAGATGCCAAGAGGTAAACAAGCCCTGGCAAAGCATCTTCTACCTTCTTTTCCATTACTTGTTGCCTTTGAGTTGATTTTCTCAGTCAGGAGATTAAAGACAAGCAGGTAGTGGTGCGTTTGAGTCAGATGTGAAAGGAAGAACATCTCTCTCAGGCAACTGGGAAGGTCACCAGTGGCAATTGCTTCTGCTGCATCCCTACAGAGCCTGTGCTTTCGCATCCGGAAGATGATGGAAGTCTACAAGCCAGACTGGTGTGAGTTACGGGAAGACTGGTCCATATATCTCTTCTCTCCACAACCCACCTTTGTGCAGTTTTTGTGCAGTTTTTGCCAAGGGAGGGTTGAGAAGATGGGGCAGATTCTGTTGCTCTCCTGGCCACATCCCTTGATGTTAGGTTGCAACTTTACTTAGCAGCTGAGAATGTGTATTTTCTCCTCCATTGTCCCTTCTACAGCCAAACGACATTTCTTTTCCTAGATTCTGGCAATGAAAGGAAAGTTGAGCATCCTAAATAGCTATTGTGATCTTCCCTCCCTTTGGAGCATTCCATTTTTATTTTCTGTAATCATAAATATTTATAGAGAAGCAAGGCAGGGAATACTAATGTTAACACAAAGAGGATAAAGAATGTATTATTGATGACTCCATAATACTGATATTTCCTCCCCTGGTACCAGAATACTGTCTTAATTTTATTTACAGTCCCAGTACCAACTTACCAGCAGTTATATCACACCTTTTAGGGTAAAGTTAGAATTCTTCTTTTCTAAGAAAAGGTAATTTGGGTTAAATTCTTCCTGTTAAAGAGGTCTTCTCACCTGGGGAAAATGTCCGTGTACCCCAGCCATGGGGTATTCTCACCCATGTCTATTGCCCCTTGAAAATAAAGGGCTTTCATTATAGGCCATGGGGGAGAGCTTGTGTGACACCTATGCTAATGTACACAGTGTCTTTCAGAAGTGTGGTCCCCATGAATGCCAACCTACCTGCCTCTCCTGAGCTTTCAGCATCCGGCCTCTTCACTGTGGGGTGGTAAAAAGTGTGAGTTTGGGAGGAAAACTAGAATTCAGCCTCTTTACAAGGCGAGAGAGGAGCACAGAGTCAGTGCCCACTCTGGCACTGGGAAAATCAATGAAGGGTTTAGCTCACTGCTCTGCCCTTGCTCTGCTCCAGGCTCCCTGTGTGACCATGTACCACTCTGGGCTATTGCCATTTCAAGGGACATCAGCATCAGAGATAGGAAGGCTGCTATATCAGAGCCCAGTTTTGACCAGAATGCCTAATTCTGTGTCATCTTTGCTCCTAAATTCATTCTGCCCGAGGCACAAGTACCTACTGGAACTCTCTTGCAGGTTTCGCCTCCTCTGCCAAACTATCATTGCTCACAAGCTCTTTGACCACGTAGTGCTGGCCTTCATCTTCCTGAACTGCATCACGATTGCCCTGGAAAGACCCCAGATTGAACACAGAAGCACGGTGAGAACCATTGCCTATCACCCACTTTTTGGCAGAACCTCTAACAGTGGTTCTTAAGTGTTCCTGGTACTGGTGTGATCTCTGGAAGAACCTGAGCATTAAACACCAGCTCCAACTCATCTATTCAAATGCCTAAGTATTAGTAATTGACATAGATGTGTGCTTCCCCTGCAGGCTGTTATAATAGGGCAACCCACTTCATAATACAGAAAGCCTAGTTCCTTCTGTCTTGGAAAGTAAGATACTCCTCCAGGAACCTGCATATAAGAGATGAATGGCAAAAGGGACAAGGACTGGGAACTGAAAGATAGAAGTAACTTCCATGCTGTAGGAACAGCACATCATCATTCATGTATGCTGCTCGTGAGCTATCTTGGAGGTGGCTCAAGCTGGCAAGTGAAATTACTTTTTCTGCTTGTCTGCCTTAGCTGACTCCCAGATTCTGCTGCACTTGGACACAGTCTGTGGTCTGTGCTCAGCAGCTCTTCGGGAAGGAGTTCCAGGTTAGTGCAGCAGGTCAGGCCTGAGCAGAACTGATAGAACAGGGCAGGGAGTGCCTTGAAACCAGATTTGCAGGATGCAAAAAAATCCCAGCCACTATGCTCTGGCAGAGCTGCTTAGGATCCTGTCCCAGCCAAGGTATATGGAGCTGAAAGCTGCCTAGCACTGACCTCTGTTGAGGCTACCTCCCTTATTTCATCAGCTTTCAGACCCTTCACAGGAATGCAAAAATATCAAGATCATCAGAGGGGCCTGACAGTAACAAGAAGTAGTCAAAATACATTTAAGGTCTTTCTCTGTTTTGTTTTTTTGGTTTTTTTTTTTTTGTTTTTTGGTTTTGTGTTTTTTTTTTTTTCTAGGAAAGAATCTTTCTCACTGTGTCCAACTACATTTTCACAGCAATCTTTGTAGCTGAGATGACACTGAAGGTAAGTTACTGGAGGTGAACAGCTCAGAGCCTTTTTCCAGTGTCAAACATGGTTCATGTTTGCTCAGCACCCTTTTAAAATCTGTTCATCTTTTTGGTGTGCCAGTCCTTCCCTCTGCCTTTATACTGCCTTGGGTTGAGTCCTGTCTTCTTAGGCACAGAGGAGATGTTTATTCTAGGCATTAGATCCAGTTGGATCTTAGTATTCATAAAGGATAGCTGGCATTCAAGTATGGATTTCATGATGATGTAAATGTCCATTCCCTTTCTCCTGGAGCAAGACTGGAGGATATTACAGCAATATTAAACACATGCTTAAAGTTGGGAAAATTCTTCAATAGATGTCAAAGTACTTTTCAAAAATCAGAAAACCTCCTTATTCCCGTCTCATGTTTGGGAAAAAGTCCTAAAAGTGTATGCTGGAAGTTAAACCCCTAAAATTAATATCTGAATTTTGACCATGATTTGCAGGATGTTAAGATCTCCCCATGGCCACCAATTTCTGTGGCACTCCCTTTTTTTGAGAACTGCTGACAAACAAACTACCCCTTTAAGAGCCAGTGTATGGATTTTGGTGCCTGACTTTACTTCCCGGGTGGTCTCTGAACTGGGAGACCTGCCCCAAGCCTCTGGTGTGGCAGGGAAAGGTTTCCTGTATCTCCCCTACAGTGTCAGGTTAGAGGGACAGAAAAAAGATGTTTTCCTTCACAGATATCCAGGTGAAAGGAAAAGATTATGAGATGACACTTCAGTGTCATGAGGAGTTGATAACTATTCCCCCTCCTCCCATTCTCTCCATAGTTGCCCTCTACCAGGCAGCATGGAGAGGAGGCATTTCACCCCCTCTTCTCTCCCCTGTCTTCCAGGTGGTCTCTCTAGGCCTGTATTTTGGGGACCAGGCTTATCTCCGCAGCAGCTGGAACGTCTTGGATGGCTTCTTGGTCTTCGTGTCTCTCATTGACATTGTGGTTTCAGTGGCCTCTGCTGGTGGTGCCAAAATCCTGGGGGTGCTGCGAGTGCTCCGGTTGCTGCGCACCCTACGTCCCCTCCGGTCAGAACCCCACCCAGCCCTGCTCGGCCCCCTCTTTCCACTGGTTATCGCCAGGAAGGGTCCCAGAGTCAGACCCAGCTGGGCCAGGCAAAGTGTGGTCTTTGACAAGCAATAATCCACAGAGGGGTCCCCCTTAGCCACATGGGTCTGATGCTGGAGGTACCTCATCAGACAACAAACCCATGGGAGAGATGAGGCTTTTTGGTCTCCATTGAGGGGTCACTGCACAGGGAGACAAGGGTCTGCTGCTGCTGAAAATGTTTCGCTTAAGCCAAATGCCCCCACCTTGTTCCCCTGTCACCCTTCTCCTTCCTTCCCTTCCAGAGTCATCAGTCGAGCCCCTGGCCTGAAGCTGGTGGTGGAGACACTCATTTCTTCCCTCAAGCCCATAGGAAACATTGTCCTCATCTGCTGTGCTTTCTTCATCATCTTTGGCATCCTGGGTGTGCAGGTAGGTTGTTGCTGTCCATCAAACAGCTCTTAAGCCCCCACCTCTATTGCCATGGGCACCTGAACCCCCAGGTCCTATAACAATCATAGGCAGCCAAGCAGAGCAGGAGAGATAGGGAAGCCAGTCAATTTTCTGTATTTGCCCTCTTTCACAAGTCATCTCCATAATGCCACAGCCTTTGGCAAGCACAGACAGGTGCTCAGCAAGTGCAGATGTTGCTGGATGTGAGAGACAAGAGTAAATGTTCACACCTGGCAGCAGCTGCATCAGGGTTTGGGTCAGTGTCGCTGGGAGAGCCCAGGGCACAGCAAGAGGCTCGCTGGACACATCCATGTCACCCCACAGGGACAAGCAGCTCAGTGCCTGCTCGCATGAACCCTGCCTCCAGCCAGCTCTCTTTCTCCCCCTCACTCTGAGCCCTAAATCCACCCACAAACTTCTTTAATTTTTTTATTTAATCCTCTTTATTTTTGGCTGTTGCATTGCAGAGGAGCAAGGGTGTGGGCGTTTCTTCCATCTCAGGGAATGTGCTATACTTAGTTTGCTCTGATGCATCTGTACAAATGCACAATCCAGTACCTTCCATATGGGGAAAGGAGCCCTGGGCAGGAGAGTCACAGCAGTGCAGTGCAGCTTTGTGAAAAAATATATATGACAAGAAGAAGATGTTTTTTTCTGGTTCTTTACCCTCAGATGAGATCTTCTTTCCCATCAGCACTCTCAGTAACTGGGAAGCAGGGAGGGAAGATTACTGTAGGGGACTGATCAGAAGATACGTTTTCCCTTTGTACCCAGGCGGGCTGCCTTAAGGGCTGTCAGATGGTGAGCTTACCATCGCTGCTGCCCTGGGGCAATGGAGGAGGCTGAAAAGCCAAGTGTGAGCTTACAAGGGTGGTCCTGGCTCCTTTGCAATGGTTGAGCCTGTGCCCTACATTGTGTTGGTGGTGTCCCTGTCATGCTCTGCGTGGCTTGCAGCCTTGCAGGCCATGCAGTATCTTGGCAGCTTCTGTGCATCCCAGGGAGCATGGGGAACCCTGTGGGGAAAGGAGCTGATGGGGTCACTCCCCTCCTGCAGCTTTTCAAGGGCAAGTTCTACCACTGCCTGGGGGTCGACATCAGGAACATCACCAACCGGTCTGACTGCGTGGCAGCCAACTACAAGTGGGTGCACCACAAGTATAACTTCGACAACCTAGGACAGGTGAGTTTGCCCACAGCCCCTTCCTCTGATGGGAATCCATCACAGGGATTGCCTCCTCCCCAGGGAACCAACACAGTGCCTGGAAAGCCAGTGCCTGGGCCAGAAGGAGCAGTTACTTGGCCTGGGTGTCCATAGAGAAGTTGTGTCACTTGTGGGTTGGTATCAGGATGACACTTACAGGATGAGGGGGAAAGGAAAGTGGTGGCAGCAGAGAGCTTGATTTTCTCTTTTCTCCTGCTATGAAGCAGATGTTCTTCACAACCTCTCTCCTCTGGTGGGTCTGGCTGCACATGGCTTCCTGTCACCCCCTCCCTGTGCTCCCCAGGGGAAGGAGCAGGTTTTGATGCATGCAGAGACACAGGAAGACTATTTCAGTGCTGTGTGTGTTAGAACATAAACCCACGATATTTTCCTTCCTGCCTGCCAGGTGCACCTGCTCCACATCTACTTTTCTTTATATGTTGCAGGCTCTGATGTCCCTCTTTGTTCTGGCTTCCAAGGATGGCTGGGTGAATATTATGTATAATGGACTAGATGCTGTGGCTGTTGACCAGCAGGTACATGGACTTCGTTGTGAAAGGACCTTTTCCATTTTCCTTGTGCTAGTAAGGCGGAAGCATGCTTTAATGTCCTGCTTCAGATATCTCCCTCAAACCAAGAGTTCCTTCCAGGCCCCTTCTGAATCCTTCGCTCACCTCTTTCAAGGGGTCATGTCCATGGCCTTGTCTGGGTCCACGCAGGGAGGTGTAGCTGTGGCTATGCTGTGGGTGTCTCTGGTAGTGTCAGTGGGCCCTCCTCTATTCATAATGAAGAAGCAACAGTGCTGTGTGTTTTTGTAGGCATGCTGGCTCCCTCCTGCCCTACACATGGTTATTTCAATACCTTGTAAAGCAGGAACTGTTGGGCTGCTGCCTGCTGCATCCCTATTCCTCTACTGCTAAGACAATGACTGCCTCTGTTCTCCTTTCACTGTAGCCAGTGACCAACAACAACCCCTGGATGCTCCTCTACTTCATCTCCTTTCTCCTCATCGTCAGCTTCTTTGTGCTCAACATGTTTGTGGGGGTGGTGGTGGAGAACTTCCACAAGTGCCGGCAGCACCAGGAGGCTGAGGAGGCGCGCCGGCGGGAGGAGAAGCGCCTGCGACGCTTGGAGAAGAAGCGAAGGAGTAAGGCACAGCCTAAGTGTTTGGTTGGTTCGTAGGCCAAGGTTTTCTGAGCAAAACCTTTTCCTCTTCTTTTTCTTTCCCAATGAGCTGGTCTCCAAAATCCATCACTCGTGGCTGCTCTCCCAGCCTTTCTCCCCGCACCACTGCTGTGTCACCACACACCTCACTGGGGCGGTCTGGGGAAGAGAGGTGGCTGAGGAGGTCTGCTTTGACTCCAGGGAAGGCACTGGGGAGGGGTTTTAGCACCCCATTCCAGAGGAGACAACGTACCAAAAGCACCCCTGTGCACATGCCAACAGGCAGTGTTGACATGGGGCATGCACACATTGATAACATTTCCTGTGCTCAGGGTAGAGTCCCACCTGGGCTTCCTGCAGCTCAGCTTGTGGTTGAAGAAAGATCTGCACAGATCATTCTTTGTGTTTAAACCTAAATTTAAAGAAGAGGGAAAAAAAAAAAAAGAGGAAGACCCCTTGTTTTGTGTCTCAGTGACCCCAGTGTTGTAGTGTCACTCCTTGGGATCCCAAACCCTCTGTGGTGAAGGAAACCCTTTATTCCTGATGTTTCTGTCCTGTTTTGTGTTACCTTTAGACAAAAATTGCTAAAGCATACTTGCCTCTGGAAACCATCCCTACCACCCAGACTTCCATTCACAGCCTATGGGCATGCTTTCTCTTCCTCTGCTCCAGTTTCCCCCTTCTCTCTCATGACACCCCAGGGCCTCTCCTTGAACCATCTGCTCCCTTTTATCATAAGTGATCTTAATTTGTCAAGACATGAAATGCTGATTTTGCACCATTCCCACAAACACAGACTAACAGATTTTCTTTCTAGCATTCTGTTCTTTGTCTTTTTTTCTACATATTTTTTCCCCGCTTCTTCTTTCTTTTTTTTTTTAATTTTTTCCCCTCCTCCCTACATCCTTTATCTTTACCTATTCTTTTCTGTTTTTTCTCTCTCTCAACTTAATTCCATTTTCTTTCAACACCTATCACCAACCTTATGCCTTCTCCCCCCTCAATGTTTCTTACCCATTTCTCTCCTTCTTCTAATTTCTTCCTAACTCTGCCCCTATCCCTCTTTCCACTGAAGAGGCGCAGCGTTTGCCGTACTATGCTACCTACTGCCACATACGCCTCCTTATTCATTCGGTCTGCACCAGCCACTATCTGGACATCTTCATCACTTTCATCATCTGCCTCAACGTGGTCACTATGTCCTTGGAGCACTACAACCAACCTGTGGTGAGTGAGATCATGGAGATAAGTCCTGCCTCTAGACATTGTTATTTTGGTACAGCTCTCTGGTGACCACTGCCCACCAGCATAAGTAGGACACTTGAGTGTCTCCAAAAACTACTGTTAAAGTTTTGTAGGAATTAGTTGTGTAGTAGGCAAATTTGTGTGAAGAATTTCATGTGTATCCAGAAAGGTAGTTTCTACTCAGACACTTGTTATCCATTAAAATCGTTAGAGAGAAGGTATCTGAGCAAGAGTCAAGCCCCTAGAAAGCATGGTGCCATTAAGTCTCTGTGCTTTATATTAGTAAGTGGATATGTGGGTCACCCAAATTTAGCTACCTGCTCTGCTATTTATGTTCCCCTGGATCCTAATAGGAGTAGTGGAAGCAGCAGTGTCCTCGGAGCTTCAGGCTTTGCATCAGATTTCTGAATGTCAGCCCTACTGCCCTGCCATATGGCCTCAGCTGAGAGAACCAGAGTGGCTGGTTGTATGTCATGGGATGGGCCGTCTTTACCAAGCCACCTTTTCTTCATAACAGAAGCTGCAGGACCAACGTGCTGAGCAGAGCCTCTCTCAACTGCAGGGTGTGATTCCAAATACTGCACCTTGGAGGCCAAATAAGTTTTACATTTTGCTTGGGTACAGACCATGTACCTCTCAGTGTTCCTGGCAAAGCTGTAGACTCCTTTGGTGGGAAAAATATATGCTGCACAGGTCAAAGGAGCCTTCTGTCTCCAGATGTAGACAAAGCATTCATCATGACATCTGCCCAGTAGCATTTCAGTTTTCAGAAGACCCTTGGTTTAGGTGACAGCTCTGGTGTCTGAACAGGTTGTCTGAGGTAGCTCAGGCTTTGATCAGGAGCTGAATCTGTCTCTCCTCATTCAAATCTACTGTCAGGCTCCTCTGTTTCTTGCCCACCTTGCCCAGCTGCCCAGCTTTCATCTTGCCCTAGATGGTGGCCAGCTTTGTGTTCCAGGAACTCTCAACATTTATCTGTTGGCATCCTCACATCAGATCTTTGTTCCTCAACAAGTCACTTCTCTTCCTTATTCTTCAGCTCCTTTCCTTGGAACACAGCTCCAGCCAAGCCAGCCTGCTGTCAGGCTCTGTTAAAAAATCTTCTCAAAGCACTTCAAACCCTTCCAGCACAAAATGCCACCAAAATCTGCCCACTGCTCGTGCTGGTCCTTGGTGGTGGTGAAGGGGCAGCACGTAAAAGAGCCAGAAGCCAAACAGCTCGGAGATGTGATGTGTCAGCCTCAGACCAAGGCACAGCAGGGTTTCCTCCTGTCAGTGATGACCCAAATCCACAACCAGAGTAACCTCTGTGCCTCACTCCTGGTTGACAGCTATGCCAGTGCCATTAACAAGCTGTCATTCAGGTGGCACAGGCTACTGGCAGAAGAAAAGCCTGATGGCATTTTGTGGATTCTCTTGCAATAGCCTCCCCCTCCTGATTATGCTAAACAGTACAGGAGAAAGGAGCTGGAACTGATCCTGAGAAGAACATGGGGCAGAGGGGCTGGCTGGTGGTTGCCATTAGTAGGCAACCTCCACATTCAAGTAGGTGTGAAGCACGGGGCAGCTTCCCCAACCCACAATGAATACCTGGGGTAGGTCCTGCACCCCACAATGAATACCTGGCACTTAAGAAGGTCCCTGCACAGGGGGGTTATAGCTTTGATGTTGCTTTTGCCTCAATTCTTTATCCTCTCTTTCTGTGGCAGTCCCTGGAGACCGCCCTAAAGTACTGCAACTACCTGTTCACCACTGTGTTCGTGTTTGAGGCAGTCCTCAAGCTGGTGGCGTTTGGTCTGCGACGATTCTTCAAAGACAGGTGAGCAGAGGATTATCAATCGTGGCTGTAGGACAGCTGGGTTTAGGGTAGAGGTTTGAAGATGGTGCCCTACCTAGACTGTGAAGTGGTGGCAGAGTGCTTTGACTGCCTCCCATATCTGCACAGCATGGACCTAACCTCATCCTCCACAAACTGCAATGCCTAGGCAATAGCAAGAGCTGTCCAAAAATTTCCTCTTGGTTGGAGTCTGCTGGTTGGGCTAGAAAGCAAAGGAGATGAGGTTAGAGAGAGGCCTTTTTTTCTTGCCCTTGAGGCAAACTGTGAGCATGCTGTAGCAGAACATATATAGCAAAGCTGATTCGAGGTAGTACGGCCGTAAAAAGAGGAGCCCATTAGTCAAAGCATAGTGCCATAGTAACATAGCTCCATGCTTTCAAATCAGTCTGGCTTGCCTCTGGCTGCTCAGGGTGTGTGCAAAGTGAATCTCTGTTTCTCTGGAAAAGCCCATCTAGGCTGACTCAGAGTGGGGCCTTGAACTCATACATAAGGAAAAGTTTAGGATAAAGTGGAGACAATTACCTTTCTTTCTCAGGGAAATGAAAAACTCTATCTTCGTTTATTCTCTTCAATTTTTCTTCTAAAGGTGGAACCAGCTAGATCTGGCCATTGTGCTGCTGTCTGTCATGGGCATCACGTTGGAAGAGATTGAAATCAACGCTGCTCTCCCTATTAACCCCACTATCATCCGGATCATGAGGGTGCTGCGTATCGCCCGGGGTGAGAGAGACGCTGGCCAGAGCAGGAGTAGATGTGGCCGTGGAGTGCAACTTGGCACTGTGACTCATTGAGCACTGGCCGTAGAGTCGTGAGCTCGTCCTGTCCCCAGCCCTTGAGGAGCCTCTGGGGTGTCCTTCACCACATCCCAGAAGGGATTCTAGGATATAGGACATCCTAGAAGCTCAGGCTTTCTGGTTCCCCGGGAGGTGAAGCACTGGGAGGGTGGGCAGATCATGTGAGAGCTGAACCTCCTCTGGTACTCATTCACGGGGCAACTAAGGTAGTGGCGTGGGGAGAAGAGGCCACCAGGCAGGTTGAAATTTGCACAGGTAAGGGCCTGAATCTTCCAGGTGCTGGCCAAGGTGTGCCAAGATGGCATAACAATGATGGCTGAAGGAAGAGAAAGGGACAGAAAAATCAAATCTTAAGGACAATTAGGATATATATACTCTTTTTCCTGGGAAAAAGAGTGTCTGGGTGAAGCAGAAGCAGCCCAATAGGCATGGGTGGCAGAAACAGAGTATTTAGTAAAAAGGATATGAACTCGAGGAGAAGGAACTGGGGTTGTACAGTCAAAAAGGAGAAGAGAAATGAGGGGAAAGTCCAGTTTTTCTAGGGCAGTGGGAGACAGGATATCTGTCTTGTACTACTGTCAATAGTAAGTCACACAATGGACGCCTCTGAGCTCAGTCTGACTGACACTTCTCTTGTGCTTGTTGTGGCAGTCCTGAAGCTACTGAAGATGGCCACAGGAATGCGAGCGCTGCTGGATACAGTTGTTCAAGCCCTGCCACAGGTAAAACATCTTCCCAAAAGACTCTCCTCTTCTGTCCCTTTTTCCAAAGGGTTTATTTTTGTGGAGTCTCGGAGGTGGTGTCTGCTGTGATGTGCAGGCAACTGCCTGAAGGTCATGTCCAAGTTCTTATGTCCTTCAGGGGGTTACAGCTCACCTTACCTCTCTCTTCTCCAGCACATGAAAGAAATGAGGCTTGACCCCCGGATAAAGGTAGATTTCCTGCAATTATGTCTAGCTAGTGTCTAACTGTTTGCAATTAGTTCTTGGCTCCCTTCTCCCCTCTCCATAAGAAGGGAAGAGTGATTGGAAGCCATTTCAGGAGGAAAGGAAATCTTTCTGTCACTGTACCTCTCACCCTTCTCTGAATGCGTCCCCTTTTCCCTCCTTCTCTTTCATTCGCACTCTCATCACTCCTCTTAGCCAGTGCTTCCCCCTTCCTACTTTTTCTTCCTTTCTCCTCCTGGGCCCCTTTGTGTTTGTGAGCCTCTCATGCATGAGAAGCAGTGACACGCTCTGTTGTGGCTCACACAGCCGGCAGTTAAGCGTCTGCTGCACGACATGGAGACAGAAGGATCTCATGAGCTGTGAGTGGCAGCTGCTCCCAAACGAGATGCTGACACGGTGCTTTACACAGGCTTCAAGCCCACTGTGAGCATCCTCCGTGATGGATGAGCAGTCATGGAGTCTGGTCCCCTTCCTTTTGGGTTGTTGAGGGAGAATTGTTAAGCAAGGAGTGATGGCACCAAGTAGCTCTACGGATCATACATCAGACCAGTCCCTTGGCAGGCCCTGAGAAGGCAACTCTACTGCGTGATATCAAAATGCACAGGCATTTGTCAGTTGATTTATCAGCTAATGTGCCAGTGCTGGTGAGTGATGATGAGCTGGGAATCAATCTGAAAACAGCATGAGTAGTTATCCAGGGAATTTAGTTCTGATGCTGGTGACAGTAAATGTCAATCTGAATTAGAGGAATCTGATGGCACAAAAGTGAGAGGGAAACTCTGTGATCTTTTATGGATCCTGAGCTCTGTCTGGTCTCCCATGCTTTTCATTAAGCAATAATTATTTGTGGTTTATTATAATAATAGTATATATAGTAATAACATAATAATATAGTAATAACATCATAATAATATAGTTATAACAACAATATTAATAATTCATATGTAGGATATACTACATCATTCAGGACAGTTGTGGACTGAGATACACTGGACAATAGAAGGAAAGAGAGATGAAGGATGTTCTTAGTGCAGGCAGATCTAGACTGCAAATTTTTATTAGTTCTGTCTCTGCTGCCGCAGACTGGCTCAGTGCAGATTCTTTGCACCTTGCTCTTTTCCATTCCAGGAGCCACAACAGATGATTTTTCTCAGGCAAGGATCTGGAAAAGAGCAGGTCTTCAGATCCAGCATCTGCATGTCTGTGGCATGTTTATTCTGAAACCCAGATAAATGCACACAGATATTAAGAGCTGGATGAAATAGTATCCAGAAACTGTTGGTAAGAGGGCTCTGCAATATATTTGCACTTAAATGATGAGATTCAACTTCTATGCCCAAAATATATTTCCTCCTCTCTTATTTATTATCTATTCGTATCTGTCATGTAGACAGAGAAACTGAGTCATCAGACAGTTAAGTGTTTTGCTCAAGATGGCAAAGAGCACAGCTGGGACCTGTGAGTCTCTGTTTCTGGTCCTAGCCACAAACCACAAGTATATTCTTCCATACTTTCTCATTTCTGATTTTTCTGTCTCCTATTTACCTACGGCTCCTTTGCTAACCAAGTTGCTGGGTCAGGTCTTTTTGAGGTCAATAATATCTGCCCCAAAGCAGATGTCTGAAAGTTTGGTCTCTAGGTATTCCCTGGAAGATAATAACAAGCAGTACTTAATCCCTCCAGCATGAAAGCCTACGACTTCTATTGACTGGCTTTTGCTACCTCCTATAACAGGTTGGCTTTGTTTAGTAAAGTTGTGTAGCAGGGATAAAAGATAATTCCATACTTACAGTTGTGTAAAAATCTGAACTTAAAGGTCTAAAATCCACCAGTTTCACCATTAAAAGAATTAATCTAGTCTCCATATTTTATACACTGGGTCTTCAGGAGACAATTGAATTACCTGTAATATTATTCTCTAAGATTTATTGGCTTTGCCAAAAGAAGTAGTTTAAAATAAAAATTGCGCTTTATCCTCTTCCTGACCTTTCTCTTTTTGTTCCTAGAACACAGACTCAAATCAGGGATTCTGGCTTGCTAATGGCATACAAGGCATCTCCAGTTGTCCTGTTTTAATTCCCTTCCTGTCTTTGTTACACTGCAGCAGTTCTTAATAGTGAATAGAGCTTTAATTTTAAGGAGCCCTTTGGAAATGAACTCCTTAGCTAAGTTTTATTAACTTCCTTTTCTTAACGCCTTGTAGACACAGACCCAGCACTGTGTTTTCACAGCATTTACTATGGTGTCTAATTTAGTCATCAGAAATAATTCCTTCCAGTGAGTGTGCAGGGAGCCAGGATGTGGCAGTCCAGGGGAGTGGGTGGGCTGAATCATTTCTTTTTCTCCTGAATTTGGATGGCACAGCAGTTGCAATGACTAAATTAGACTCCTGAAGTGATGATCCTAAGGTGGCAGGCCCAGTGACCACATGCATTCAGACCAGGAACTGTTTGGCGTTTCAGAAAAACCTGTTAGGTCCTTAATTTTTCCGTGCCTTCTCTTCCCACCTGTCTGCTCCTCCCCCAGCCCTGATGGCAACTGGAGCCGTCACTGAAGATTTCTCAAGTGTTGAGCAATTGTTTGGCTGTATTTGTACACCAGGATTTCACTGCTGTTCTCTTCAGACTTGGAAATGCAGAAACACTCTCTTACAGATGAAATAGGCTTTGGGATAGGCTGACAGTGCTGTTTGCTTTCAGGTGGGAAACCTTGGACTCCTTTTCATGCTCCTCTTTTTCATCTACGCTGCTCTAGGAGTGGAGCTCTTTGGAAAACTGGGTAAGTCTCAAGAAGACCATACTCCAGTGTGAGCTACAGACATGCTGGTTGGGGTTTCTCAAAATCAGAACTCTTCAATAAAGGGACTGAATTATTTGATGGACTTTATTCTCCCTTATGCATAATTGATGTAAGAGGAATTTCCCTCTAAATTGTTGTTTTCCTAACAGCCTAACAAAATAAAAGCAGCCTCCATTTTCTCTTATATTGTTATACATTTGCTTTTCCTGCACTCTGTCCCTGACATTGCCTGCAAGATTACAAGAAAAAGTTTGTGTAAGTTTATTTACACGTCTTTCCATGGAATATTGATCAAGAAGAAAAGCAGCACAATGACATGTTGGGAGCATACCCAGGAGCAACAGAGTTACACTGTCTGATATCCTGGGGCTTGGCCAAAAGGAATTTTTCCATATTGATGGCCAACAGCCAACCATTGGGCGGGGTGCCCATACCATTCATTCATTCATTCATTTATTACCTGAGGTCTCCAGGCTGCGAGTTCATGCTGTTGGTCTCAGGGCTGGTAGTGTGTCCTCCCCTGAGCACTGCATTCCCCTTGCTTTTCAGTGTGCAATGACGAGAACCCCTGCGAGGGCATGAGCCGCCACGCCACCTTCGAGAACTTTGGGATGGCCTTCCTCACACTTTTCCAGGTGTCCACAGGTGACAACTGGAATGGGATCATGAAGGTAACTGGGCCTTAGGGGCAAGGATCTCCTGCTTGTGGGGGAAGAGAAATTCTGATGCGTGGTCTGTTCAGCAGAGCTTGGGCTAGCAAAGGGAAGGAACACAGAACACAGAAGCTGGGTTGCTAGATAAGGTCCCTGCTTGGTCCAGAGTCTCTCTCCCCACCATGGTAACTCAAACCTTGGGCTCATGTAGTCCTAGAGACATCTGATAGAGAAAAGTGCCAATTTTCCTTGGGATGAACAAGAAGATCATTTAGGCTAAGAGAGACTAACTACACTGTAGCCAGGACTGTTAACAAAGCTGAGCATAGGACGTGTGTTGGACACGGCACTCATCTGCAGAGCTACCAGGAAAATACAAAATAAATACTTCTTTCGGAGGACATGGAGAAAGGAAAGTTCTTTCATCACATGTGGTGCTTTTGAGTATAGATGGGAGAAGGAAGTACCAGCCAGCTCATTTTTGGTCTTGTTCACATGTGTGGGGCTACAGTGGCAGCTTTGGATGGTTTTGCTCTGAAGCAGACAGCATATTAACAGAGAATGTCCCAGATTCTTTGGGGACCTCATTATGCCAAAAGGTATGGGGTGATAGAAGTGTTTGCTTTGTTCTTTTCATTGGCATCAGTGTTTTTTGACAGAAAGGAGCCAAGCTTCTGTTCTTACTTTAGTCTTTCCTTCCTTCCATCATTCCCTCTCAATCCCAACTTCCCCTCAAGGACACCTTGCGTGACTGCAGCCACGATGACCGCAGCTGTCTCAGCAACCTGCAGTTCATCTCCCCACTGTACTTTGTCAGCTTTGTGCTCACAGCCCAGTTTGTCCTCATCAATGTGGTGGTAGCTGTGCTCATGAAACATCTTGACGACAGCAACAAGGAGGCCCAGGAGGATGCAGAGATGGATGCTGAGCTTGAGATGGAAATTACTCACGGGCTGTGCTCCCACAAGTCAGGCTCTCCAAATTCAGGACAGGGAAAAGGAGCAGGAACAGGAGGAGGTGGTGGTAGAACAGATCCTGAAGGACATCTGTGCATGAGATGTTACTCTCCAGCCCAGGTGAGTACACCTTTGAACTTACTAACCAGACTGCCGCAAGTAGCTGTGGGCAGTAGCTGGACAGCCTAGGTGACTGAGGGCTTAGTGGTAGCAGAGTCTTCCACCTCAGGAGGAAAGGTTTGCTTTCAGCAGAAGACTTTTGAGTTGATAGGATTATGTAGGGACAAGGCTGTGACAGCAGTGTGTCCTGTTCATTGTCATCATGGTGTAGGAACCTGAGGGCCAGCAGAGGAGGGATGGAGCAGATCAGCTAAAGGTGTGACAGGAGCAAATTTGAGAGGGGAGCTCAGGAGAAGAGTTTTTGCAGGAGAAATGGCAGATCAAGAATGAGTGACTCCAGCAGAGCTGGGAGACATGAGCACTGGAAGTGAGTGAAGACTGTCCCTCCTTATTTTTTTATTTTTTCATTGAACTCTGGCACCTTTACACACCCTGTGGAGCAAATGTTCCTTCCAGTGACCCTGTGCAAGTACCTGCAGAACAAGATGCTGCTCCAGATGAGTCAGGGTGAAGAACCCAGCCCCAAATTCACGTGAAACTTGAAAGCAAAAAACTCGACATTCTTAAAATGATCTCTCCCATCCTCCCCCCTTTCTTGTCCCCTAGGAGAACTTATGGCTGGACAGTGTCTCTTTAATTATTAAGGACTCCTTCGACGGGGAGTTAATGATCATCGATAACCTATCGGGCTCCGTCTTCCATCATTACTCCTCGCCGGCCATGTGCGAGAAGTGTAACCATGACAAGCAAGAGGTAACCTGCGTACGAGGATGTGTGAGGGGACTCTTCCCCCCCAGACCTGCACACCCACACCCACATGCCCGCAGGTCGTCCCATGTGTGCTCCTCACTGTAGATTGTGTAGACAGTAGAGCTTGTTGACTTGTGTTTGTTATCTGTTGTGAAGTGCTGATACTGCCTCTAGTACAGGCCTGCCCTCCTCAGCCACACGTGGATGTTTGAGGTGGTGGAAAAGTGAGACGTGACAGGACACGGGTCAGGAGGGACTGAATGATCCGTGGAGAAATGACTATGAAGGCATCCTGGCAGCTCTTGTTGTGTTCAATTCTGCAAGAAAAGTCAAGGTTCAGGCTCATGTTGGATAGAGGACTCTAAGGATCTCACCCCAACGAGAGCACTCAGGAGCAATTCACTGGGAGATTCAAGCTGGTGTTTTGTTCTCATTTTAAGCATGTGCTTGCTTATTCCCTATTGAGGTCTATCAATTAAGCACATGTTTAAATGCCTTGTTGAATAGAGTCATGTCTGTGAGCAAGGATTGGTTTGAAAACCAGTAAATTAGTTTGAGCAAAAACGAAATAAAAATGGGTCCACCGAGAAAAGTTTGTTAGCTGACAAATGGGTCGTTGCTAAGAGCAGGACACCAAATGGCTTAGACTTGAGCTACTAAAGTTGGTAGATGCTTTGGAAAACTATTTCCTAAGCAATTAGTCTTTTCACGTTCTGAAACTTGAGAAGCAAAATAGTCTGGGAATGGTTAGGTGAGTAGCAGAATTAATTTTATTTCTGAAATAATTTTATTGTGTTTAGGTGCTCTGATTTTGTGTGGTCAGACTTGTAGCAGTAGTGTGGCTCTTCTGACAGTAAATTGGTACATCAGTGGCAAACTTCACCCTCTCCTTCTCCTTAACTAACTTGATATGTTGTTATTGCTTATAAAGAAACGAGGAAACTTGGGGAAAGAGCTCCTATTGGCAGATCATTCTATCCATGTTTGAAGAAGGCTTTATTTTGTTTGGCCTCAGATGCCTAGTCCTGATGCTCTGATACTTTTTCACCTTCTCAGCTGTCTGCTTGTCCCCATTGCTTCCTTTTGAAAGTATCAAAATGCAAACATTGGTGTAGTTTATCGTTATTGAGAAGCTACACAAATGAATGGTGCATTAATGCAACCAAATAACTAGTTTTCAATTAACTGCAATTTCCATTGCTTTACTTAAGTCTTTATGTTCAGCAATTGGTGCTCAGCTTTCTCAGCAAATGAGATCTCCTAAGGCATTCCAGAATGATTACTCCCAAGTTGTCATTTGCAGCTAGTTTGCTACATTTGAAAACCTCTCTGATAGTCTTCAGTACCCCGCCTACGAATGAAAACAACAACCCATTTTCTTACCTTCCCAAGGAAGAAACAACGCAGCAAAATCAAGTGGAACCCCCAGCCAGAGTAGATTTTGATGTAATTATCACAACTGCAGAATTACTCTTAGATGATACTTTCTAATTGCTGTCATAGAGCCATAAATTACTTTCAAAATTGGTATTTCAATACATCTAAAAATGTGGAACTGAAAAGAAATTATCTATGCAAGAATAAGTTTAGTAATAAAATACCGATGTTTTATTTTGGATCATATGAATCAAAACTATACCTTAGGATTTTAAGCCATGACTGATCATGATGTTCTGTTTATATTTCAAAGTAAAAAAAAAAATTGAGGAAATTTCAATAGTAAATCACTATATGGAGTCATAGCTACCTTCAGCAATACACAAAATCATTAAATTAGAGTGTACTATGGTACATCAACATATCCAAATGAGTATTGTACACAGACAAAATTGTACAGTCTCAGAAGAAATTGACAGCAAGTTACACACGCAAAACTATTTATCTAGTCCTCTCCAGTGTGTGTATATCACAAAAATCCAGTATGCTTCCTGTCCACCCTTTCAGCCTTAACTCTGCCCTTCTGACAAAAATCATATGTTAGCCAAAAACGTTCCCTCCAATTTCCTTGGTAGTTTAATTCATCAAGATGCTGGGCACAGTGGATGGACACAACATTTAAACATATGCCCAAACTCATTAATGTGTGCTAAGCTTTTTGTGGCATAGAGCAGAAGTGTTCAGTGCCTTTCCCAGTTACGCTCCTGATATTTTATTTTCAAACCAATTATTTGTACAATTAAGGTATTTGTAATCATGGGTCTGTTTTTAAAGATCTATCTGCAAGTAGTTGTTTTCTAAGGGATATATGTGCATGGTTCAGTGTCTCAGGTTGATGTTCCTGGCAGGTTTCATGGACTGTGATTTAGTGAACAGCTCCTTCTCCCCTACTGCAATTTAAAAGCTTTTTTTGTTCCTCATCTTTAGTCAGCAGATTTTAAAATATTCTACAGTAAGGAAAGCAATAAGAACAAAACCTAATTTTTGCATGGTGCTAACCTCTTCTCTTGTCATTTCCATCCTTTCACTTTTGGGATGGTTGACAGACATCTGTATATGGATGACTGAAGCGTGTTTAGCCATGGTAGGAGTTTGTCAGTGAGCACCAGTGAAATGTGTTTCCACACCTGCAGTTTATTTAGTCGTGACTTTGTTGATTGTGGGTTTTGTGTGGATCCCAGGGTGGTCAGAATTTTCGAGCAAGTGGTTCCATGACAAACAGACTGTTCTGGCTTTTGTTGAAATCCCTTTTTATGGATGGCAAATGTAGTCACAGATGTTACCACAGGTCATGCTCCTGTCTCTACAAGCAAGGCTGTTGTGGTGTAGCAAGCACTTGGGAGAGTAATAGATGAGTACATTAAGTGGGACTGAATGAAGACTGTGCTTCTCTACACAAGTAGTTGCTGACTGGTAGTTGTGTAGCATCCCCGGCATAAGTTCATTGTGGGCTCTCTGTGTGTTCGTGCTCTGAGCAGTAGTTGTTGGTTTTGGGCTATCTCCATGGTTGAACAGCACCACATTCCTGTGTCAGAAAAAGATCTCAAATAAGGATGTCAATTGTGCATTTTATTTAAATCCAGCTCCAGTTTTCCGTTCTGTTTGTTTAAAGTGCATTATCCCTCAAATGGAGTCCTCTTCCAGTCTCTGGCATTGCCACAAGCCACCAAACTTCCAGCTCGAAAGTCATCTCTCCAAATGTTTCACCTGCTGTCATGGTGCAAGAGCTGTACCTGCCTCTTGCAAACACAGACACATGGCCACAAGCTGTCCCGACTGAGACAACCCAAAATACAGCTCTCAAGAGTTAGCTCTGGTGGTGCAAACTGATGGCACTCTAGAGACCAGTGATAGAAACCCAAGCACAGGAGGGACATAGAAACTGCTTAGGCTGGTAGAAAAAGATGCTTTTCAGGCATTGTGAGAAAGAGTTATCAGGCAGAGGGGGTTTAAAAGCTTGGAGGAAAGAGGATAGGAGAGGGGCATATGTGGTATGAAACAGGACAAAATTGAAGCAAGGTCAGGCATGGGATTGGAACAGAGCTGAAGCACAAGAATGGGAGCAATGCAGTGGTCAGACTTGCTTTCAGAAAGCAGGAGAGCTCAAGTGTGGATGTGTGGGAGGGCTGAGTTTAGAGAGGGAGAATAGAATGGAAGATGGTGTTAGATGAGGTCTTCAGTAGGTTAGAGGGGAGGGGAAAGGCAAGATGCAGTAAAGGTGGAGAGAAACAGGGTTTCAGTAATGAAGGTAAGAGAGTATGAAAAGCATGATACTGGCATGGACTGCAAGAGGCATGACTTTCCCTGGAATGAAAGCACCTTCATCTTTAAGCAGGGCTGTCTGTGGTGCCTTCAGAAAGAGGGGTCCACTCCTCACCCCTCAGCAGAGCTGGCTGTCCTGTCACCAGCCTGAGGGACCCCTCTGCCTGCCTGGCTTTACTTGCAGGGCTTTGGGCCAGCTGTATCACTGTGACAGATACAGGACTCAATCCTCCAATTCTGGCACTCGAAGAGCATGGACTGGTAGCGGGCTGCTTGCAGATTGTATATTCAATCTTTCTTAAAAAGTGAATTCTGCTGCCTAGCCCAGGTCTGGGTTAGGCAGTTCCTGATGTATCCAAGGAATATAACCTAAAATTGATCTTGGGTCTACAGGCTCTCACTTATCCACCATAAACAGTGTGACTGCTTGAAATGTGGGTCCCAGGCAAGACCTGTGATAGCTCCTTTCCCTTCCTGCAGATCCAGCTGGCTGAAATGGAAGCGTTATCCCTCAACTCAGACAAGTCCTCTTCCATCCTTCTAGGAGATGAGTCAGACAATCGAAACGCTGCTCAACTGAGTCCTAAGGAGATCAAGGTTAGCCCCAGGCAGTCATGGGCATCTTACACCATGTGCTGTACTTATGCCCTTGCTCATTTCAGGTGCTCTGTATCCATCCAGGTGTCCCTGCTGGCGAATAGAATTCTGGCCATTTTTCAAGAGCTTCTCCACAGAGGCATACTGTGGAGTAGGATTTGAGAACAAAAGAATACATGTATTTGAAAGTTCCCTTCACTACTGTTAGTAACTTCCTCTGAATTAGTCAAAAGCTAGGTGATTTGGGCTGGAAAATGGAGCATCTCTTAGCTAGCTTGAAGATATTTTCAGAATCAGCTCTTCTTGAGGCTTCAAAAAGTCTGCTCTATCATCTATTAAATGTCACAAGGCTTTCTCCTCACTTATTTTTTCCAGCAGGATGATGAGAACAACCCTGACTCCAGTGGGGCAGACAATCTGGGGGAATGCCTGCTTCCAGCATCCAGTGAGGATGGCTCTACAAACCCAGACAGTTACCTGTGTGAAATGGAGAATACTCCTTTCAACTCAGTTCATTCTTGGCTAAAGCACGAAAGTACCAAAGGTGAGCAGGGCTCCCATTCTCCAGGTCTGCTGAAACTATGGGTTGGTTCAGCTCTGTTTTTCCCCTGCTTTCCCTCTGCCAGAGGGAGAGTTAATATGACTTGGGGTTACACTAACCAAGAATTAGCTTTCAGTTTGCTAATTTGCTTCAGGAATGGAGGAAGGAGCAGTTCCTTCATTTTTATTGCTAGCTTTTATATCTTCCCTCAGACACGACTGTGAAATATTGTGAAAATGCTGATCCCCATTTGCAGTAGTACAGCCATGTTAGAGAAGAGAGGGGACAGATCCTCCTGACATGCAAGCTGGATGAATTGTGCTCACTCAGCACAGAAAAACTCTGCTGTCCCCTGAGACCAAGTACAGATTCAGAGAACACGTAACATGTCTGCCCTTGGTAGAAGTGCTCTGGTTCTACTCTTGAGCATGCCCTTGTCTCCTGTGGTCCCCACGTTTCCCAAACCACCACTTCATTTATCTCCCTTCATCCCTTGCTCTGCAGATGAAAGTCCCTGGGATGAAAGTCCTCAGGCAGTGATACACACCTGAGTCAAGGCCCTTCAGCTCAGCATTTCTCTGGGAGAGCAACAGCAGGGCTGGCCTGTTACCTTATGACTCTGCACTGTGTTAGGTCTTCCAGGTCTGGTGCAGGTTTTTGTGCCAAAAGTGAGGTCCTTAGTCTGAACATGAGACTGAGGCTTCTCAGCCAGGAGTGCATGTTCCTGAATACCCTTTTTTCACTGGACTTGAGACTTTGCTCAATGTAACAGCAGCAAAGGCACCAAATAAAATCAGAGGACTCTTCAACTTTTCTCTTTTTTCCTTCTATTTCTGTTCTCCTCTCCTTTCTTTTGATGCTCTGTCAGTCCGTCCCAGCCCTTTCTCTCCAGGTGCATCTTCCCCTCTGTTACCTGTACCAGCAGAATTTTTCCACCCAGCCATCTCTGCCACCCAGACAAGGCCTGAGGAAGTCTCATGTCCACGCAACCTTCCTAAGATCTCTCTGCAAGGCTCATGGGCATCACTGAGATCTCCAGGTGTGAACTGCTCACTTCTCCATCAGGTGAGGAACCTTGCTTCTGTCTGCTAGGAAAATTCAATTTTCACATCATACCCAAACAGAGGGGGTTGAACGACGAGGAGGGCAAAGGAAGGAGAGAGGCAACTGTGCTCTTGGGCTGGGTAACCTGGATCTGTAGGAGGAGCACAATGGACTGCAGAATGCAGGAGAGTAGGGGAGGAGAGGGGGTAGTATAATAAAGTGATGTTGGATAGCTCTCACCCCATGAAGTCACACATTCTTCTGCTTTGGATCAACAAATAGTTTGACAGCTGCAGTGAGCCCCACATGACGATGAAATCACATCATTCTGTAGTTCCCCCCCGGGGTCCCTGGCACTGGGTGTGCTGCAGACACCTGCATGCACAGCAGCTATGGTGTGAGCCAGGGAGGTGACAGCTGCACAGCCTTCTGGGGTCCTCTTAACACTGTGACTCCAGATCATGCACCTCCTTGGTTGGAACAGGCTTCTTCCCACGTACATCCTCCACAACCCTTGGTGACCCATCCACACACTGTGTCCTCACTGTTTTGCTCTGCCCACTTAACTCTTGCACGCCAGAAAGGTGCCATCTCTTTCTGAAAAGGCAGCTCAGCTATTTCTCGCTAACAAAAAAGAAGAATAAAAGAATGGGGGAAGGGGGGAAGATCAGGTGTCTCTGAAGGGCAGAAGATGCAGAGATGAAAGCCCAGTAGAGATCCTTGTTATTGTTCTTGGAAGATACTTCATGAATAGGAGCACTCTATTCCAGACAAACTAAAAGATAAAATCAGATGTTATCCAGCTATATATGACAGACACAGTTGGCACAATACAAATGTGTATAAATTCACCAAGGATAAATTTAGCCTTGGTCTGAGACCACTGAGTTGTCACAGTTTTGAAACTTCTGGTGTAAGTTAAGACACAAAGAGGTAGAGCCCTGGAGCTGGCACACCACTGGGAGAAAATTACTGAATTGTTGTAAAGGAGAAATTGGTAAAATTCTGATTATGTGATGCAGACTCTATTGAATAACTACAGAGACTGCTTCAGGAGACTGTTTCCTGTCCTACGTACATCATCCCCAGTGCAGTGTCCCCGTGATGATCTCATAGTGCAGATCAATTTCCTAGAAACAACTAAAATTCAGCTTAACTAGATGAGCCCTGATACAAGGCAATTAAGGCTGTTTCCTCTTCCTGCTGGGAAGGGACCCCAACTTTCTGCTCTAAATGCCATCACTGCCACTAGTACTGGTCAAAAGAACCATGGGGCCTCTTTTCTCTCCCCAGATATTGCTGATTTTTTTAATGAGAGGAGGTCTGCATAGAAGTCCCTTGATTCCTGCCCAGCTGATAGATGTGTCCACAGTCTGTGTGGCAGGTTTATAGGGCAGCCGTGAGTGAGGACCCATGGGGAACCTTTGCTCCGCTGCCTCCTGGACCATCAGTGCTCAGGGAGAGCCTAGCGGTGGGGGCTGCACGGCTTCACATGGGAGGGGTAGGTTCATCCTGAAGCAGAATGAAGTTAGCTCAAAATATCGAAACCTTTCCTCCTCCTTACCCAGAAGGAAACTCCCAGGGCAAGCTGCACGGCTGGTGCTTCGTAGCATTGGTTGGTTTATAGCTCCCTTCCCCAGCAAAGGAGAGTGAGCGAGAAATAGGAGTTTTTCCCCTTTCTGTAATCGTGGCTTATTTTCACACCCCAAAGCACCCCCAAAACAAATAAGGCAAAGTCTCTTGCCCACCGCCCGTCTCCTTCCTGAGAACCGTGTTTTCTGCTCCCGCTCCCCAGCGCCCCGAGAGCGACACGTCGCTGGACAGCCGGAGCAGCAGCTCGGCCGGCAGCCTGCAGACCACGCTGGAGGACAGCCTCAACCTCAGCGACTCTCCCCAGTGCGCGCTGGACCTGCCGGTGGCTCTGTGCCCCGTGCCGGCGGCGGGCAGCCAAAGACCCCTGGCAGCGGCCCTGTCCCCCGCCTCCCGCCGCCGGAGCCTGCGGGGCCGGGGCCTCTTCACCCTGCGGAGCCTGTGCCGCCACCAGCGCAGCCACAGCAGCGGCGGCAGCACCAGCCCCGGCTGCACCCACCACGACTCCATGGACCCCTCGGATGAGGAGGGGGCGGGCAGCGGCCTGCGCGGGGGTGGCAACAACAGCGAGCCCTCGGAGACGCTCAGCAGCCTCTCGCTGACCTCGCTCTTCTCGCCGCCCCCGCCGGGGCTGACCCTGGTGAAGAAGTGCAGCAGCACCAGCAGCCTCCACGCCAGCCCCTCGCCCCGCCGCCCCGCCGCCCACCACGCCAAGCCCTTCTATACCGTTGACCCTCGGGGCTTCCTCTCGATGCCCTCCTGGGTGACGGACTTCTGCAAGGACAGCCCCTCGCCCAGGCAAGGAGAGGAGCCGGATGGCCCCGGCAGACTGGGGACGGGGAACCGCAGCTCCCCGCTCCCTTCCGAGCTGGAGCTGGGCGACGGAGTCAGCAAGAGGAACAGATGAGGGTCCCTGAGGTGCAGGGAGGGAGCATTCGGCCGCTGGCATGGGGAGCACGTTTCACTAGCTTCTCCCTGGCAGCAATTCCAAAGNAATAAATATTCTGGTACCGTACCTCAGAGGTGTGGGAGAGTGCAAGCAATACGGGAACAGTCCTGCCTGAGGGCAAGACCTGGACCAACACCCCAGAGACTACAGTGACAAGAAAAGGCCATGGGGCTGGTAGGGACACGACCCTCCAGCCAGGTGACTGCCACGTGGCAGCTGTTTAGTTATATACATATACATATATAGAGAGATCGATTTATTTATTTTTTTTACTGAAAGATTATGAATTTCAGAAAGTGCTAAGGAGGAACAAAAGAATGGGGGGCCTGAAGGAGCTGCTACCCCAAACCATGGGAGTGGGGCGAAGGGAAGGGAAACAGGGTGAGCAGCAAGGGAAGAGCATCTAGGGCTTGCCTTGTGTGTTTCTGAGAACTTCCTTATTGTCCATGCTTCCATTTCCAAGGTTAAAAATTGTGGGCCAGATCTTCAGGGTGAGCGTAAATTGGCAAAACATGCTGTTGGTGTAAAGCAGCAGAGCTCTGGCTTGAGGTGGATTCATGCTGATTTACAGCAGGTGAAAATCTGGCCCCAGCAACAAAGAAAAGCAAATAGCCATGGAGCACAGGGAAACGTTTTGAGGTGAAAAGCCTTGCTTTGAAGGGAATGTGTGAACACAGCGGGCACGCTCGTGGAAGGAGGCTACATGGCTTATTTTTGTTGTTGTTTTGTTGGGTTTGGTTTTTTTCATTTTCCAAAGAAAGAAAACTACAAAGGAAATAAAATTACAAGTTTCCTGGGGATATTTGGTGTGGGAGAGGCAAGGTGGAAGGGAGAGGTAAAAAGGGGAGAGGAAATGGAACTTTTCCCCCTTTTATTTGGAGTAATTGTGATATTTTATTTTAGAAGCCCAAAGGTGCAAAAATTATCCCTAGAGAAACCTATCTGTTATTTTTGTATCTATAGCTATATATATTAAAGGAATACAAAACCTAGAATATTAAAAAAGACATAAAAGCAAAGGGGGCTTCAACAACACAAAACACAGTCCCTTGGCTGAGGGCTAACCCTGTTCCAAGTTCCAGTGGGAAGACCCTACAAGGACATCCTCAGCTTGGTGGTGGCTCTGTCTCCTGCCTAGCATCATCCTCTGGCACTTCCCTGGTTTACATTAGTGTAACTGGGACCAGAGTCCTGCTCAGTGCCAACCACGGACGTGGAGAGGAGCGTGGATCGTGTGTGTGTGTGTTGGTGTGTGCATGCCATTGTAAGGATGCTGATGTGTGTTGTGTCCGGCCCAACCAGCTCACCAGCTGGACAGATGGGTGAGAGGGACAAGGAGAACTGCAGCTCTCCTTGTCTCTGCCTCACAGGGCAGTGGGAGTGGGGAGGACTGCAGTGTGGAGGGCGAGGGCAGAACGACCCCTCAAACCATGACCTGCCTCAGGATCCAGGGTTCTGTCCAGCAAACACAATCCTCTCCCAGCATGGTTGCAGCAAGGCTTCCAGAGGCTGCATCCCTCCTTGGTTTTCCAGTGGTATAACTGCACGAGTCTCCTTCCTGGCAGGGGCAGCCTTCATCTCCTCCTGCAGCAACTCCAAGGTTTTGTACCCTTCCCAGATCTTCAGGTGGGTAGGAAAACCCACCACCCAAGGGGAACAAAGAATTTTGGATGTCATGTACCACCCCAGGGATGTTCCACTCAGGTGTGTCAGAGAAGACAGACTGGGAAGGGCAGTGGGGAAACGATAGCAGCCCAATGGAGACAGGAATGTTTAGACCACTGAGGAGAAGGAGCAGGGTTCCCTGTCCCATGTTTTCCATCAGAGCAAGAGGGCCTCTGCAGCCCTCACAGAGGTCTCCCAGCTGGCATATGAGGCATTGTGAAGAGGGCAGCACAAAAGATGTTCTGATTTTATTGTGACCTGTCTGACTTTAAAGCAGGTGCTGCATCCTACGAACCAGGGTTGTAAACAGCAAGCACATCACTTGGGACCAGCAGCCAGGAAAAGGATAATTACTGTGTGGACTTAATTCATCTGCTCTGTTGCAAGCGTGCATGCTGACTGCAGGGAGGTCAGACCTGCGAGGAGAGGACAGGAGAGCCTGGGTCCTTGTCCTTGCAGAAAGGATGCAAATACAGATTTATTAAAGCAATAATAAGGGTCTTTAAATGCTTTTTTTGCACTGGTGGTTCTTTGGGTGAGTTGCCCCTGCTTGCTGTCCTGTGGGCAGAGAGGAGGGGCATGATGCATGGTTTCACATCCTCAGGGAAGGAAGTCAGTCCCTAAATGGCTGAACAATCAACCTGGGTTGCACAAGGCTTAGACCCAAACCCAGATCTGGGTCTAAGCCAGAGGTAAGGCTTACCAAAAAACCCAAACAGCTGAAACCCATCCAAACCCCAGGCACTTCAATGCACAGAGTGCTCCTCAGAAGTTTGCCATCAGAGAACGTGGAGGTGGGACTTCAAGCTGTCCTGGCAGTTGTATGGGCTGTGAAGTGTTTCAGCTGAGGAATGGGAGAAACATCAGAGATTGGTGGAGTGCTAGAAATTACCTCAATATTTGGTCATGAGAGAAGCATGGCCTGCACTTGGGGTAGTTGGGGGGGAAGAAGGGTAAAAAAGATGGTGGTGGTGACCTCATGGGGTGAGTAAAGCCCCTAGGATGGATGATCTCTAGGCTTATTCCAGGTTGTCCCTGGATGTGACATCTTTGTTTCCCCTGTGGTTTGGTGTTCATGGCAGTCCTTCTGCTCTGCAGGATGTTTCCCCTTCGCCTCCCAGCAGGGTCACACCACCTCTCCCACCTCCCTGCAAAAGGGCTTTCGCCCATTACTGGAGCAAAAGGCTTCTGGCTTAGGAAGGAGATTGCCATGGAAACAGAAGACTAGTTTATCTTTAAAGAATATTTTGTCTCTCTCTTTTAATTATTTACTAACTGTTTCAAGAAGAAGCAGGAAACATCTATCCTTCCCAAAGAGGAAGCAGAACACTAAACCCCAGCAAGCACTTTGTGTTTTTGCTGGGGATTTCTGCAGCGCTTCAGGTTGTGCAGTTTCTCCTGGCAAGAACTGCCTTTCCCAGCTATGCCTGGCTGTTGGCACATGGAAAAACCTCTGTCATCACCCACCCACCTACCAGACAGCACCTGAGGGCAGCTTAGGATTTGCCCAGGCATCTGTTCAGCCTCCTGTACTCCCCGCTTCCCACAGGGGACTGTACCGCAGGCAGTTCCTGCCAAGGTGCTCTTTGCTGTCGTTAGCCCGAAATTGCTCTGTTTTGTCCTGCTGCCACACTATCCTTGTGCCCAGCTCTCCCCCACGTCTGCCACTGAAAGCAGTCCCTCTCCCTGCTCCACGCTGAGCCCCTCCCCGATCTCACACCTCGCTGCTGCGTCCTCCTCTCGCTGCATCTCCACCAAGAAAGGCGTATTTAACTCTTTTCATCTTGGCTCACCTGGTGGTTCCTCTACCTCTTTTAAGCATTCTTCTGAGTCATTTTTTTCTAGGGCCTCCCTATGAATTTTCTTCTCTCTCTATGAACTCTGGGCCTATTGATGTTGTTCATTGCAGCTGCAGAGCAGAGCCCATCCCTCGTGCTTCCCACCTTGTCTTGAACATGGAGTCCTCAACCACTCCAATCTGCCCATGGAAGACACACCTGTATTTAGTATTTTTTCTGAACCCAGAGACTCTGACTCAGCGCAGCCAAATGAGTGATGCATACCACTAGAGGTACTTTTCATGGCTTCTACATCTTCATCTGTCTTCCTTACTACCAAAAGTTCCTTATGAAATTCGGTATATAGGAATCAATTGCCAATGTGACCACTGTTTTCTTTGAAGGAAAGTTGGCATTGGTGGTTCATTTGGGCTTTTGGGGAGTTTTTGGGGTTTTTTTGGAGGTTTTTGTGAGGCCTGTGTAAAGGACTGCACACCACCAGCCCTCTGTGAAATTCTTATGAGCTGAGCAGGACTGGGTGGGAGGGGAGGAACTGAAAACATGATTGAGCAGGAAAATTGTTTTTCAAATAGAAGAAACATAAAGCAGAAAACTTTGAAGTGTTTCAAGGAATTTTCTACTTTTCCCACCAAAATGGCTCTCACATTCAAAATGCTCCCAAAGGGCATCACAGAGGTTATTGTGGCCTGGTTGGCTTCTGGTGACTGAATCCTCAAGATCCCAGGCCAGTTGTCCACCCCACGGGGCACTGAAGATGGGTCCCCAGGTAATGAGGTGCCTGCAGGAAATATACCATACAATGAGAGAAAAAGTCGTCTTAACACTGACTCGGGAGCAGAGATTTAATTTTAGCCAATGTAACTAGAAACTCAACATTTATTATGGAAGATATGGAGGTAAGTGGCTTTGGTTCACTTGGGTTCATCACAAGAATTCCACAGAGAAGGGAAAAATTAAACCCTGTGGATTTTTTAACTAGCTGCAGTACAAAACACACAGAGCACCTTGTAGGAAGAGCTTGGTGCCTTGCAAAGTCAGGCACCTGGATGTCTGCCACCCAGTTGAGTTTATCTCTATGTGACCTGACTTTCCAAGTATCCCCTTCCCTCATCTTCACAAATACTTTATGAGATCTGCCTCGCTTCTTTTTTTCCATGTTATTTTTGTTCCTTGCTAGGGACTGGTTTCCAGTAGGAACTCACTATCTCCATATCTTTGAGTTATCACTCATTTCTTCCATCTCATTTAGATATATACATATATATATATATATATATATATATATTTCTTCTCTAGTACTTTTTCCTTCTTCTGCATATTTCCAAGCCCCTTTCTGCATTTACTAAGATCCTGTCACGCAGGAGCTGGAGCTGGCAATCTGCTATTCAATATTTATGCCTCCCGGCCACTTCTAGAGCAGATGTGCTCAGTTTACAAGGAAGGAGCACTCACCCCCACCAAAACTGGCATCCTAGATGCTGGTTTGCAGTGCTCCTCTGCTTTTGCTCCAACATCAGCTGCAGCAATAAGCAACAACAATCTGCCCTTCCCCATATGTCAGCAATGGGATTGCAGATATGAGCTGTACGGCGGGGCTCGTTCTCAGCCTCACTTTGCATGTCAGCAGCACTGCTGAGCGTCTTTCAGGCCCATGACATCAGTAAGAGCAGGAGGACTCCGTACCTCATGCAGTTGCTCCCATGAGCAGCTGGGCTGTTGCCATGAAAAGCACAGCAGGCTCCAGCTCACACTCCCCCTTTGCTGTGCAGTGCTGTGGACACAGAGGAATACAAATCTTTTTCCTTAGTGGTTTTGTCTGTAGCCACCAAAGTTGACAGATACGCCTCTCTCTTTGTCTCATGGTCTGCAGAGCAGAATGATAGCAGTGAGAGAGGCACTGTTTTTCCAAGGACATTTTCGGAGACCAGAGCCTTCTGTCTTTAACCTTCTGTCTAATGCTGCTTTAACGATTTGTGTTATTTTGGAGAACTTGAAAGATGCTGCGGCTGAGTTTTGTTGTTCTGTTTTGTTTTGCTTCTGGTTGCTGGGGCAGTGTAGGTGCACATTGTGCACCACGCAAAATGAAGCAGCTCTTCCTGCAGCTCTTTCCTCCAGCTGACTCATGCTGGATGAAATTTTTGCACTCTAAGTTACCCGCTTGTGCTGACCACAGTGAGGTGGGATTTTTCATAGTTCTGCTGTCACAACTTTTTTTCTGTTCTTCTCTTTCTTATGCTGCTAAGGGAATAGCACTGTTCCTTCACCGAGTCTGGCAGAGTATCTTCAAAAAGGGGTCTGGCAACCACCCAGCACAAGCAGGCAGGGCAGGCACCCTTCCTTCAGTCAGAAACACTCACACGGGCTATGATACTGCTTCAAAATAGATAATCAGTGATACCATGGGCTCTGTGGATGGCAATCTGAAGAGAAACTATTTTCTAGTGAAACATCTTTAATCCAAGATTTGCTCTTAAATTGAAAAGTGCCTTTTTAGGAGAGAGCCACCCACACACAAGGAGGAGAAGCATCATGCAAGAACTCAAGGTACGTGGTCCATGCACAGGCAAGCATTTTTATTACTTGGCAAGTCCTTGGGATAAGACTTGCTTTTGAGCTATCACAGCTTTGAAGATGAAGTACCAGGTGGACTTTCCTCTAAAACTACCACTGTCATCCTTAGCTGCATCTAATAATCGCTGGGATAACAATGAAAGTGGATGATCCCATTTCCCCTTTCAATTACAACTTCACCAACACAGTTAATTTACCTTCTCACTTACACACTTCTTTTCTCACCTCCTTATCTGAATCATATGGAGGGTTCATTTCAAGATGATCTACGCACGGAAGTACTACACATATTCTAGATAATAATAGATATTTCTAAGAAGAAAAGCTGAGTGCAATGTAAACAGGGTGGTGTGGGTAAAAGATCTGCTTTTGTGTGTATAATCTCTCTATATACATGCAACTGCCCCTTCCTCCCTGTGCATTTATATTTCTTGGCACAGATTTTTGAAATTACCTTACCTTGAATGTAGCGTTAATAACACATGAGAGATTTAATCATCATTGGCCACTGATTAGTTTCTGCTGTTATTGTAAGCTCAGACATAGGAAATAAATCAGGAAGGTAAAAAAAAAAAAAAGGCAGCCAACAACAAACAACATGGCATTGAATAAAAAAAATAGAGAGACTATTCTGAAAATCCCTCGGTGTCTGCTCAATATTTATTCGTATGCTTCCATAGTCACTGCTGCTTTGCGTCTGTGCGTGGGTGTAGGCATATACTTGTTTCAGGGTGGTTGTGGCTTATAAACAGATCTCCCACTGGTCTCCTTTTTCAAGGATATATTAAAGCAGTAAACAGCCCAAACTGCTGACTCGGGACACTGCTCACCAGCAGTGCCCACAGCACTGAGACAGGCAATGTCTGGGCAGAGCTGTCTGTAACAAGTCACGAAGGTCTCTGCTTGCCCCAGGGCAGTGAGCCCCATCCAGTCCAGCTGTGCACCTGGGCCTGGGACAAGGGGCAGCCTCAAAGTGTGGCAGCCTGTGGGCAGGGGAAAGAGGGGCACTGGGTTGGCAGGGAGCTGTGGCACGTCACGTGGTGGGGCATGAAGGGACCTGGGGCTGTGGGAGCCTCCGTGTGTGTGTGTGCACATGCACATGCACTCGTGGGGACCAGCGGGACCCTCCTCATGCATAGCCATGTGAATTGCTACTCCATCTGCTATTCAGAACTCAAGCTGTGGCACTCAGCATCATTAATTTGCTCAGGAACCCAAAGAGGTCACAGATCCATGTCAAAACATGTTGAAATACTCTTCCTTTTGGGAAGGATGTTCAAACACCTAGGCAGAGGAGGCCAGGGCAGTGGCAGCTCTCTCTACAGTAGAAACCACCTGTGTGCAGAGCCCCGGCTGGGGTGGGAAAGCATGGCAGTCACCTTTGTGCTGCTCACAGACTTGCAAGGTTAGTTATCATCTACCAGATGATGGCTGAATCCCAGCCTGATTGATAAAAAGCCAGTCTTTTCTTTTAGACTTTTATGGACACAGCATTTTAATGTCTATTCATGTCCAACCAACCTAGGTAACAAAGGAGGTGAGAGGGCCTGAGAGGAATTTGCAGTAATGATGGAGAGAGCTAAGGGTCTGGAGGAGATCTGACTCCTGGCTTGATATGGATGATTGACCTTGAGGGACAGGACACCCCTGGGGTGCAGGTTTCTTTCCTCCAGCCTCACCCCCGCTTGCTGCTGCATTCTTCTGCTCTGTAAATACCACAGGAATCAATGCAGCAGCTAATGTGGCATTTTTGACATCTGAGGGAGGATTATTTCAGCAGGAGTGTATAAACCTGCTTCATCAAAAGCTCAGAGTCAGCAAACAGATGTCACCTTGCAGCCCCTGCCTGTCTCCTGGTGGCAGCCTCAGAGGGAGAGGCCCCAGGTGTGTGGAAAGCAATGGGGCTGTTGCAGCACTGGATGAGTCCAAGCATGCAGGTAGGGAGGGCAAGAGGCAGCCGGGCTGGTTGGGTTGTTTGCTTTGCACTGGTGATGATGCAGTGGTATCAATTTCATGCTAAATGCTAATTTTCTGCTTTGCTGGCCTCAGAATCGCCTGCATTCATATCCTTCATTGCAGCAATTAAAGGGCTGGGTGCTCGAGCTGAGGCACTTATGATGAGCATGATTTTAATCAGTGTGCACGAGAGAGAAGGAGGAATGTGATTGCCTTGCTGTTGCTGTGGGAACGTGTGAGAGCCCATGAGGGGTAGGAGAGCCCCTGCCCTGGTATGAGCATGCATCAGCTTCAGCTCAGCGCTGGACCCAGGAGTGCAGGTTTGCCACATCTTCCATTTCTCTGTCTGGTCAGGAATTGCTGTTCCACTTCAGCAAACCATTGGAACAAATCACCTGCCCCCCTGCCTCACGTTTATACCCCGTGACACCACCCTCCAAGGTGCCATGCATGGCACAGAGATCCCCAGCCCCTGCGAGACAGGCTGCGCATCACTTGCCTGTCCCCTCCAGTGGGCAGGGCAGAGAGAGAGGGCCACACTGCACATGCAGGATTTCCAGGTGTGCTTGTAAGCAGAAGGATGGAATTACACAGGTCCTTGTTGTGGGATGGCATCTGAGACTGCTCCGCACGGCTGGGCAGGAGAGTCCATTTGTGAGAGTGCCAGGAAAGGTATTAGATGTAAGTACTTAAGCATTTACTCTGTTTGTCTAAATCATAAAGCTCATCCTGCTGGATATGCTCACACATCCCCTCTGCCTCTCCAGCTGGCTTAAATGTCCCTCCAAAGGGGAACAGGGACTGTGTCCCTTGAATCCTTACTGCTTTGCTTTTCCTCAGTGCGGCTCAGTGACCGTGTTTGTGGGGAAGGGACCATCCTGCCGGGGTCCCCAGCTGAGCTATCCCTCTCCCTGCTGCTGCCAGAGGGCGGTGGGAGTCACAGCAGGTGACTTGGGTAAAAAACTCCTGACAGGTGGAGTGGGGAGGGACACTGGGGCTTGGTTTCCCATATCAAGGGATTTGTACATGCAGAGACAACTGCAGGAAAAGAATATCCAGGGAGACATCAAACTTATATCAAAACTGCAGGAGCCAGTAGCAGAGAAGCAGGGGATAAAAGTATTTCTGGGAGTCTGCCAGCTTGTCTCTACATAAACTTCCTAGGTCCTATTTCGGCTCCTCCTTGAACATATCCCAATTCTTTCCTACTTGGGCAGGGACACCTTCCACTTAGGCCAGGTCGCTCAAAGCCATGTCCGACCTGGCCTTGAATAATTCCAGGGATGGAGCAAGTCCCTGTCTGTCTCGTTTCCCCATTCCACGGCCTACCAACTATATTGGCAGCCAGAGGTGGTAATTGCAGACAACACAAAAATCAGAAGAGTGGCTAGTTTTGTTCTCTTCACCATTTCAGAGAAGATTCTTAATCTTTTCTCAGAATTAGCCACCATATCTCAATGCCTGTCCTGCTCCTACAAGTAAACTTTATCACAGACATTTGAACACTTTCCCTGTTTTTCTGGAGGTTTTAGCCACTGCCACTGCTCTCTGGTCAGGCAGAAGGCTGGGTAGCCTTTGTAGTCAGTGGGAAATCTTGGGCAAACGGCCCACACACACCTACAGCACAGCTCCACAGAGAAGGTAGGTTCTTTCCCCCACTGAAGTCACAGCTCATGCTCAGCAGGACCCTCTGTCAGGCCCCATCTGACCTCTCTAAAAAGCTCCTTTTCTATCTAGGCTGGTATTCAAGAGGGGAGGACAGACACAGTTGGCACAAGTGTGCCAGAGGTGTATGTTCATTATTTAAAAAAAAAAAAATCTGTTTTTGACTAGCAGCATCTGAAGCAAGCTGCTATTTCTCTTTTCGTCATGGACAGGTGGGCTTCCAGGGCTCAGGTACCTCCAGGACTGGGGGAGGAGATGCTCACAGTGTGGAGTGAAGGGGCCACATTTGGACCTGCTGCACATCCCAAAAGGCCATGTCAGTGAGGGCTCCCTACTGCAGAGGGATGGACAAGCAAGACCCTGGCCAGGGCAGACACAGGCTTGGACAGATAGGCAGTGTCCTGCAGAAGCTTTGGGGAGAAGGGAGATTTCTCCCTCACACTGGCTGGGCTTTGGACTGTGTCCTAATGACAACACAAGGAAGAGAGGAACTGATTGACAGCCACGAGAGATTTCTGTTGCTGTTTAGGACAGATTTCTCTCCATCTCTTCTTCTGTCTTTCCATTTATTCTGCCACATCCCCCTTTTTCCTTCCTCCAAACCCATTCCTCAAGCTCAGCCCTCCTCTCCCCTTTGTCCTAGTTCTCCTTGCCTTTGCAGTAAGCGAGGAATTAAATAAGCCTCTGTGGAGACAAACCCAAGTCATAGATCCTCCCTTGCCTCCCTGGCTGGATATTGATGGGGTTAGAGAAGAGACATCTCCTAAGGATGCTGCTTTTAGTTCGCTATTTAGTCCAGCATGCACCAGGTCAGGATTTTGGGAGCATTCTTAGAGCCACATGCATGCTTGCTATACAAGAGCTCACTGTGAAGTCCCAGAGCACCCACATACCCAGGTGCCTCACACCTGAAGTGACAATAACCACCTTCCAGACACTACCCCACGCACAGGAAAGGTGGGGTCTGACCAGCACCAAGGGCTCCCCATCACTCAGATGAGGCCCACCTGGAAATGGTGATAAAGAGGGGTATCAGCTACCAGCCTCAGAGTGCTTGCATTTAGCAGGTAATGAAGGAACCTGGGGAGCAAATTAAAGAAGGAAGGATGCAGAGGCAGAGTTTCTCTGCTTTACAATGTGCTTGGCTGGGTTTGTCCCTTGGTGCTGCTGTCTTGTATCTGTGCCATCAGAGTAAATAAGCCTCCTCTTGTAAATGCTGACCTCAAGCTGTGTAGTAAATTCTGGTGCCAGCCAAACCTGCGTTCGGTCGCTTGCAGCCGTGTGTTCTTCCCAGTGTGGTGCTGCTGTATTGCTTTCACCACGAGCACCAAAGGCTGTGAGGTGCTTTCCTTTGGGACTCAATTCCAGGTACAGTGCAGCATCTGGCCAAATTTTTTTATTGCTTGTTCTCACTCCTCCCATTGCAAAAGCAGCAAAGTTTCCTGTTATGTTTTTTGCCATGTTTTTACTTCAGAGCCGACTTAATCTTTGTGTTTTCCTTTCTCTGTTAATCTCAGGATTAAGAAAAAGCTGTGAAAGTATGATTTGAGCTTTTAGAAATATTTTCTGCTTCAAAATAAAAAAAAAAGAAATTAACCTGCAATGAGCAATCCTTTTTATTTAGAACTGAATAAATGAATTTCAACTGAAGATGGGCATGTTGGGCATTAATATATGTATAATTATGCAAAACCACTGTTATGCCTCTAATGAAAATTAGATTCTACCACTGAGGCTGTGTTTGGCGATAGTGTATATCTTCATTTGTGCTATATTTATTCTTTTTTCCTAGCTGCATGACCTAGGATTACAGTTGCTATGGCGATAAGACAGTTAGTGAGGGAAGGAGTGAAAGGTAAGTTTGTGTGTCTGCCTGTGCTGCGGGGGTGGCGGGGGGGGCTGGCAATCTCCGTCCCCTGTGCTGCGTCTGCCTCCTGCTATTGCTGGCACTGAAAAGCTCTATTGCACAACTTATGGAATTTTCTCAATAACTCAGGGATGGGTGCTCAAGCAGTAGAGCAAATTGGGCTTTTCTTTTTTTTTTTTTGCCAGCAGTGTATGTGCAAAACCAGGCCATGGGTTTGCTGTGCTGGGACTGTTTTAGTGAGGTGGGGGGAGCTGATCCTTTGTGTGCATCTTTGCCCCTGGTCTTGGAGGAGTTTAGAGATGGGGTGCTGGGACCACTGGGGCCCAGAGTAAAACCCTCCAACTACTCTTCTGTATTTCTTGGCCTGCATTTGTGATCTTGTGTGCCCTGGGCTCGGGGCTGGAGGTGCTGAGCAGATTTAAAAGATGTGTAGCTGTGGTGAATTTGGCAGTGCTGGGTTAACAGCTGACCTCAATGGTCTTAGAGGTCTTTTCCAACCTAAGTGACTCTCTGGTTCTATGAGTGGCAGCTTTGTCTCCCTTCAGCTGAGTTATATTACCAGCTCTTCTGCTGGGGTTTGCTTTGTGGTGCTCGCTGCAGGAGATGCAGCATTTCCCAAACCCTTCCAGAGCCAGTGCCACCTCCAGACCTGAACAACAGGCTCAGGAGTGCAGGGGTTCTTTCAATAAATAATTGATAGTGGAGGAGAGCCTGTCCTTGGTGCAGCTTTCTTTGTTGACAAGGAACATTACATAGTCATGTTTCCCTGAGCACAGCTGCCCAAACCTCTGTGTCTTTTTCAGCCTTAGCTTGCCCTGTGTGTGGGGGAAGTGCTTGCCTGGCTGCCTGCCTGCCTCTCCCATCCTGCTCTGTCTTTCTCTGCACCCCTCCATCAAAGCTGCCATCACCATTTACTTTAAGCTCCTGGTGGAAATGTTTACCATGGAAACCTGGGCTGACCAGCCTTGGTGATTGCAACACTGATTCAGGCAGATTTTTGGGGTTTTTTTGCAATTGTCTATTCCAAAATAGCTGAACAGTTTCTTTTTGTCTTTTTTTCTGAAAGAACAACGGCTGCTATCGCCAGCAACTTGAGAACTTTTCACTTGATCATCCCAGAAGCAGTGTCTTAAACACTCTGTGCAGCTCTGGGTCATGTTCATCTCTGGGAAACATTGTGAATTAACATATTAAGGGCTAGTGCGTAAGTCTCAGGCTCCCACCAATTGGTTTCTGTAGCCTTGACAATCTCCTTGGACTTGCTAAACTTTTAATTAGGTATAGATTTTCCCCCAGAGGTCTTACAACTTTGTTTAACAAAAGTGTTTTAAAAGAGTCTCTCCTCTCCTTCCCCGCCATGCTTTGCATTTTTCCCCAAGTGAACTCTGCCTGTTTGCAAATTACCAACAGTGCAGCCACCTTAATGCAGGCAGACAGTGCTCTCTCACTCTCATGAACAGGGGTAGGGAAAACGAGCTGACAGGGACAATCCTGTGCTTGTACTACTCTGTCCCCTTGAGGAAAACTCTTGCAAGCCACTGAACTTTGCTGGGGTTCTCTTCATGCGCAGTCACCCTCTCATCCACAAAAATCAGCATCCATCAGTGCCTGCACAAAATGCCTGTGCTCACAGAGGACTGCACAGCTGGGGGAGAAGGTGGAAAAACCCCATGGGCAATGCTCATTGGTGATTAGAGAGCAGGGAGAGTTCTTGTTAGCCCTAAGCTAAGGGTGGGAGCTTGAAGGATCTGTATTTCAGCCTGTTGGAGAGTTGTTGCCACCCTCTCATGGGAGAGAAGAAATCCTTGGGGCTAACACTTTTATAGCTCAAAAGTTGGGGAGGAGCCGATCTCCCTGCTCCTTCAGCAGGAGTCTGTCTTCCTTCCAAACCCCAAACATCATGGGGCTGAGGGCAGAACAAACCTGTGGGACTGCTTAGCACAGTAAACTCACTTGCACCTTCTCCAAACCACAGCAGAGCCGGCTGCCCAGCTTTCCCCTTGAGGACGGTTGTAAAGCGATGTTAAATGTAGCCTGGAGATCAAGAATTTGATTCTGTGTGCACAGCCTGAAAAACAAGGAAGAATAGAGAGCTGTACAAGGGGATGTGCAGCTCAGACAGATGAGAAGGAGCAAAACAAGCTCTCTCACATTTTTGACTCCCCTTCCTGAGATGAGGGAAACAGCTTTTTCTCTTGGGAATCCATCCTGGCTAAGGCCTGCTTCAGCTGTGCCGTATCTCGAGCTGCCCTTGCACAGCAGCCACAAGGCTCTGCAAGTGGAGCCAAGCAATAATGAGGGTTGATGGCTCATCTGGTTTGGAGGTGTCAGTGAGGCTAAATCAGCCTCCACCCTGCATCAAAACTGTTTCTCCATGAAAGACTTGGTCATTCTCATAGGACACACTCCCTCCTGAGGTACAAAATCATAGAAGGTCCCATATGCAAACTGGACACACTTCTAAGGGAAGTCTGCTGCCTTCCTGGGGCCCAGGTTAAAGATGTGAAGAGAAAGCTTCCTACCCTGATACTGCTTTTGGATTTTCTTCCATTATTGATTTTTCAGGTAGGCAATGACCAAGTAACAAACCCGAAGGCAGTCAAGAGTTGCTTTGGGGCGACTGGTTAAGGGATCAGGAGCACAAGTAATGTTCTCATCTATCCTTCCAGTTGCAGGGAATGATGAGGGAAGAAATGGGAACAGCATCACATCAATACCTGTCAACAAGCTTGCTGTCACTGGCAGAATTTTGGGATTTTGACCATGGACCAAAAACCAGGCCTGTCAGTGATAGACACAGTACACCTGACTCAAAGGGGAAAGGATCTTTGCACAGGAGTTAATCAGACTTGTGGAAAGAGATTCAAACCACCTTAATGATGGTGACAGTAGGGTTGTGTGTTGATGGGTTGGAGTCAAGGGGAAGGCCAAGAAGTCAAATAACTGATGCTTGTGCCTTGTGGGTGGGTGTTCACTTTACTGGGTAAAAAATCTGTTGGATGGCCAGCCCTAAAGCATGCTGGTGAATGGAATTGCATCCAGCTGGTGGCCAGTCACCAGTGGTGCTCCACAGGGCTCAGTATTGGGGCCAATCTGTTTAAAATCTCCACTAGTGATCTGGAGGAGGGGATTTGAGTGCTCCCTCAGTCAGATTGCAGATAACGGCAAGATGGGCAGGAGTGTTGATCTGCTTGAGGGAAGAAAGCACTAGAGTGAGATCTGGGCAGGCTGGAGAAAAAGAGGCTCAGGAAAGATCTCGTTGCTTTTTACAATGACCTGAAAGGAGGTTGTAGCAAGATGGGGGTTTATCTCCCAAGTGACAAGACGAAATGGTCCCAAGTCATGTCAGGGAAAGGGTAGACAGAAAATTAGGAATCATTTTGTTACCAAAAGGATTGTGAAGCACTGGAACAAGCTGTCCAGGGAAGTGGTGGAGTTGCCATCCCTGGTAATATTTAAGAGACATGTAGATGTGGCTGGGGACATGTTTTAGTAGTGGACCTGGCAGTGCTACATTAACAGTTGGATTTGGTGATCTTAGAGGTCTTTTCCAACCTCATTGATTCTGTGATCTCAGCTATGAGATGAGGCTTGCCAAGCCATGGTTCTCTTGCATCCAATGTGTGAGGTGAAGGTGAATGCCCAGTAAAGGCAGATTTATTGCATGACCCCTGGGGTTTCTGGTTAATGCATCCCTACTAGGTTACCTTCTAGTTGGGAACTGTCAGATGCTAAGTCCTTAGAGGGGAAGCATTAAGCTTGTCAGGTTTCCTTATGCTGTGGGTCCAGCCCAGGTCAGCAGTATAACAAGTCATCAACACTGGGCTGAGATTTGGCAGTGGTCTAACAGCTTTGGGCTTCAGTTTAGATGTGTCACTGCCAGGTCAGAAAAATCAATGCAGTATTGAGCAGTGTCTTCATCAGCCTCTGACTTTTGTACCTCCTCCCTTAGCCTTCTGCAGGGCAGTATTGAGGTGGGTGAGAGGTGTAGACACAAACTGGGTATAGACAGAGGGCTGCAGGCAGCCTGGATGCTGTCAAGCTGGTCTCTTCTCTGGAAAAAAGCCTGCTAAAAAAATAAAAAAATCCCAACAGGTAATTTCATTATTTCTCCTCTTTCTGTAAAAATTAAAAATTGGCAGTTAAAAGGGAGCAGCTGCAGTGGATGAATCCTGAGCTGTCATTGTCCTTTCAGGAGGACAGCCTAGTCAGCACTCAAATACCCTTTGCCTCTCTCCAGCCCCCTGCTACCTCTATGTGCTGCCTCCTCGTGCTGCCAGGGTTCCATAAAGAGCTTACTAGACAGGGATGCAGCAAATATATGCTGTGACTGTAATCCCAAATGAACTAGTCACATGCTGAAGGACAGAAGCTCTTACCAGGGTAGGAGCAGTTGGACTGCTGCAAGGTGTTCATGGGGAGGGATTGCGTTGCCATCACAGGTTTGGTCCCTTGGAAGAAGAGGTGGGAAATGGGTCCAGAAGAGGTTGCCTGACTTTTACATCTTTAGACATCAGTGCAGCAGCATGGCTTCATCACAGCCCTTGTTTTCAGTTCCCACGAGTGCTATCAAATTACAGGCAGGTCACATGGAGGGCCAACAGGTAGCCAGGAGCTCTGTGGATGGAGCCATGAGGGTCCTTGTTAGAGTGTGCTTGTCAGAGAGGTGAGAGAGCTGGCAAATTCTCCTCATTGCAGGACAAAAGGAAATACTGGCACATGGGAGGATGCAGCTGACTGATGAACTGCCCACCTGCTTTGTAACTGCAGTGTTTACAGGCAGGTTAGCAGCCACAGAACATATCAAAGAGGTGGCAGCTTGGGGCATGAAGGTGTTTTGGCATTTTTGTTTTGTTTATTTCAAGATCCACATGATGTTTTGATGTCCCTTTGTATCAGATGCCTGTACTCACTCCCAGGTTGTTTCAGGTCATCAAGCTTCTTCCTAGGCTCAGTTCTGGGCCAGCAGGGATATGATGTCTCCTTACCCTCACAGGATGATGGGGGGATCTGTGTTGTTGGAGAGCTGCAGTGCAGTTGTCAGGAAGGACAGGCTCATAACTTGTGTACTTGCTTTTGCATTTCTATTCCTTCTTAGTTGTCAGGAAAGAGTAGGTGAAATATCCTAACTTGGTGATTTTTATAGTGCATCCTTTTTCCTTATCATGTGGAGAGACGGGAAGAAGAAAGGGATGCAGAAGGGGCAGATGGAAAATGAGGACTGCAGTCAGCTTTAGTCCTCTTTAAATAGCACTTTGCTGACTAGGGCAACTACTGTGGCTCTGTTCTGTCTCATGAATTTGTTTGTGGTTTGAGGCACATAGATTACTTTGAGTGCTTCTTTGTTTTTAAAAATTGGAGTAAAGTTAAATCCATGTGAAAGATGGAGAGCCTTTCTTAACCCCAAAATCAAGGGAGAAAGCTCAGAACAGCCTACCCTGCAACATAGTAATGTACTCTGTAACCCTTGGACTCACTGCTAGTAAAAGTGTTCAACACCCTGAGACTCCTGCTGAAAGCAAATAATTCATGCTTACACATTGATGGATGTTGGGAGCATTTGGTATCTCTTCTCTTGTATCCTTTTAAAGCTCCTATTGTCTTTGCTCTTTGGCTCTTATGCCTCAGGATAAATTCTAGTGGTGAGCTTTTCCAAAAGTGAGAGAGAAACAGCACTTCAGCTCTCCCTATATTAGCCTCTTTGACATGCCTAGAATACAGCACCTTATTCAAAGGACATCTGATTAAATTAAAAGACGGCAAGCTTGGAACCAAGCTCCAGATCATTGCCAACTAAAAGCATGCTGTAAAACTAACTTCCTGCCCCACACACCACTGCTCTGCAAGATCCATTTGTGCTCGGCATGTGAGAGCTGACTGAGAAAACCCAGAGATTTCAGAATACGTAGCATTTACTGTTATTATGTTAAGACCTCTGCTTCAGGTCCTCAGGCAATGCCTGTTTATTAGGAGCCTGATAAGACTAACACAGAAGATCAGTGCTTCTGCATCATTTACCTTCTCTGTAGCATCTGGTAGTGGCCACAGGGAGACCAAGCTGTGTGAAGGGCTTGACCTGGGACAGTAAAGCCATGCTTTGCCAGGGACCTGTGTGTCTTCTTCCCTTGCTCCCTCCTCCCTTGTTCCTGCCAGAGATGTTTACAGGAAGACGAACTGAACTGGGGGTTGGCTGATCCATGACAAGGCTTAGAGCTTCCCGTTACAAATGAGTGAGCAGCTGACAGAATAAATGGAGATTACAAGGTTGCAACCAGGACCCTGGGTTGGATAATTTTTACATCTCCCCTTCAGGGGCAGGNGGGGGGGAACCCTTTTTGAAGGTAAAACCCTTTTTTTTAAACTGTCTCTCAGCAGCTCCCTGGGCACCAGAAACAGCTTCCATGCTGAGGTATCAGGGGCATTTCTGAGACAGGCTAAACCCCACCAATTCAAAAAGCAAACCAAATGGCCTGTGCTTTGGGATAGCAGTAGTTCAGGAAGGAAGGCTGAAATAACTGAGTGTCAATGGCTCCATTCATGGGTCCTGAAAGATGGCTGTAATGATGTCACACTAGTGAGGACAGTGCAAGGTGGGGAAGAAGGGAGGGAAGGGATATTTAGGGTGGTGAGGGCAGATATAACCTGGAGTAATGATGTGGGAAACGGAGCCTGCGGATCAAAAAGGGATTACTGCTTTATTAACCTCTGGATTAGTGTCCCAGGGCCAGAGACTGCAGAATAGACTGTATTGAATTATTCTTTATCAGTTGGTGCTGACTGACTCGTGTCTGTCCCAGTAAACTCCCTGGCTGAGGAGGTATTTTCTGTGTTCGGGATGGTATGCCATAGTAAGTAGCTTGGAAAGGGATGGCTTTTAGGAACAAGAAAACCTACATGGAGATGAGAAATTATAAGAGGACTTGGAGGTGAAAGAGTCACACAGCAGTTGTGCTTCCTTGAATTGGAAAGGCTCTCTTCTATCCAGATCAAGTCTCTCAAGACATAGCTGGAGATCTTCAGTCTTTGATTGCAATAGCTTTTATTCCAGCACCTTTCCATGCTCCTATTTATTCTTCAAAGGTGAATTCAAACTAGTCAAATCTACTTTGACTACAGGTTTAAAATATCTGGGGATATAATTTTAACCACATAAAACAGTCACCTTATTGATATATCTGTGAATGAGGAAGAGAAACAGCCTGTGTAAAGGAAAGAGGGCAAGTATACCTGCAGCTGTCCCGTAATTGTGCTGTGAGGCTGGAGGAGGAAAGGACAGAGACAAAGGTGGCAGAAAGTGATACTGCTTCAGGAGGGGATGCACCTCACTGTGAGCCAGTTCCTCAACAGACAGGAGTGTCGTGATGAAACACCAGCCCAAGTATCCCATTTACTTCTTGCCACTAGCGATGCAACTTTCTCAGGAAAAGGTCATGCCAAGTGGTTTGCCTGGTGAACCTCTGGTTGGGAGAACAGATTAATACTTTGTGTTTCTACTGTCTCATGTTTCTGCAGTCTTCTGAGCCTGCTGAAAATGTAAAGAGGCATGGAGCTACTTGTAAGAAGAATTCTGGCTCCAGTGCTATGATAGGCCATTAGAAGTGCAGTGTATTGTAAGATAAAGGAAATTCCCAATGCAGGGCTAGTAGCCTTGCTCTGTGAAACAGATTTAGGTTCTGCATATCACAGGTCATGTTATACTAATGGTTTTAGCCTTTATTTGCAAAGGAAAACCTCTACATGGGAACCACTCACAACTCAATGCACTTTGAAGCTTGAAATGGCAAATCACCATAATTAGGGCTTTTGAGCAGATTCCCTCAGACATCCATCATCAAAGGTTTCTGAATAAAATGCTGGTCACTTGAATATGTGAAATTTGTTATGATGCAAATACGTGAGAGCTGGGCACTTGAAGAGCCACCTGAGAGCAAGGCTCCTGCCTGTAAAGTGCGTTTTGTGATGGAGAACGTAACAGAAACTTTCTCTATGGATAACAACAATTAGCGTTGTGGTTTTGGTTCAGTGTGGTGGCCTCTCAGCAACCTTTGTGCAGATCTCCAACTCCAGAAGCTAAAGAGGGTCACACACCTTAACTAGCTAATGTGATCCACAGCTGGAAATACAGTCCCACCTTCTCCACACAATCACACTGGCCTGTGAGGGACTTCATTCCCATCATACTGTTAACCACAGTATTTAGAGTAAAAGCAACCATGTCCTGTAGCCTGACTGGCCTCTCTCTGAAACTCTACTGAGTGCTCCTGGCCTAACGGAAGTGCAAGAAGCAGTTTTGTGCTCAGGTTATGCTCATACTGCCTCTTGAGAAATATTAATCTTCACTAGGCTTCAGGGATTGATGCTAAGATGAGAGACCTTTGAGGGAATGCAGGTGATTCAGAAAAGAATGTTGATCACTCACTGGGTATCACCTGACCCCCCTCTGATGCTAGTAGAGACATTTTGCTGCCAGAGATACTCTATTTTCATTTGGAGGTAAACCCAAAGGCCGGGTTGTTAGTGATGCCATGATATCTTCCCCTCAAGTTTGAATGCAATCCTAAATGTTCTTCTAAATTTCACCCAGAGAGAGTGGCATTTGGCTGACTTGGAATTTTTTCTGTAATCCAACTAGAACAGTTGCTTTTCATTTTCCTCTCTCTGACTTTGCCATATAGTTTTATTGTGTGCGGTTATACAACTTAGTTCTGAAGTGAAGCCAGCTATATTTCAGCTAGATGAATGATCCCTATATAATATGCATATATGGCTGCAAAGCACTTTGTATAAAAGATACTAAAACCCACAAGTTATTATTTTGCCTTTTCCTGGGTTTTGCTTTGTCACTTGTTATTTAGTAGCTCTGCTGGGGTTCTGTCTCAATGCATTGCTGAATTAAGTGTTCTGAACAATTTTGTGACTGCTGGTGTGTTTTATTAATTGCCTTTTGCAGTTTGTTTTCCTGTCTGGTTTTGAACTCCTTGTTTCACAGACATAATGAAAAATAAAAGTTTTAAGCTAAAGTTTTAGCTACCAAGGCAGGGAGGGAAAGAAAGCTCAGCAAAATATTTCATCAATCATAAGCTCAGTGTTGGGGATGATGTCAAACCAGTGACTCCTTACAGTGGGGCTTTAGGGTACAGGAATAATAATAACTGGAAAGGAGCACAATGCACAGTGTTCCAGGAAGGACAGAATAAGCCAGTAACCCATCTGGGTCTCTGACAACTTCTCAAAGAACGGTTTTGTACACTGAGATTTGTCCTGACAACAGTGTTTTGAAAATGTTTAGGACCCTTGCCATCACATTTCTTTTAAGTCTGATTGCCTTTCTCAGCTGCTGTAAATTGCTTCCACTTCATCACTCCAATGACAAAGGATTAGCCCTCTACTTCCAGACATGTTGCTTTGAGCTGGGCTGGGATCTCACCACAAGTCATTATGAGTGCGATGAGAGTGTGCTAAAGGGAAGACATAGGCTTGTGATAGATTGTGGTGAGGACTGACCCTCTAAGTGGAACTCGTTTATTTTGGATTTATTACTAATTCCAGTTTCTCTGTATGATTTTTGTCTCAGGACACGTTATCTTCCGAGACAGGTCATCTTGTAGCTACTGAGACCTCTGTGCCACCCTTTGTAAGAATTGGGATGATATTGGTTTTGATGTTCTGGCAGAACCAATGTGAGAAACGGCACTCATCCTTCCAAAATTCCCTTTGTAGCTATTTAATATTCATCTCTGCTGCTTGTCATAAGGTTACTGTGAGATACTTATGTGTGGCAGTGTTTTGTCATAACTCAGGTATAAGACTTTCTCTGTGAAAGACCTTTTGAAATGTCCTTTGGTATCCATTAGTGTGAAATGTGCCATAGAAATGTAAATCATGTCAGTGGCTGTCAAGGAGCACCTCGCCTTCAAAGAGTGTCCTGCTACATTACTGAGTGAGGCGGGAGAGGAGGCCAGCAGGGCAAGGCAAAGGAGAAACTGGATTTTTCTTTTCACTTAGAGGACTCTTACTGGCAGAATGGCATTCAATGCACCCCTGGGACTGGAGAATCAGAAAGCAAAGGCTATAGTGCTGCTCAGCCAGTGGACTTGGAGAAGAATGTACTGTTGCCCTTGCTCCTGTGACGCTGCACAGGGAGCACTCTGTCACCTGTTGGGCAGGCTGCTCTCCCTGTGGAAAATTATGCCCACAAGTACAGAAGAGGAGAACTCTCTTAACTTACAAGGACTGTCTTACAGTTTTAGGATCTGAAAGGTTCTTCCCTTTGCTGGTAGCACCAGTTGGGGCAGTGATGGGGCTCCCAGCCTGGCTGGGTAGAAGTGGGCTCAGGCATGCGCTCATTCATCGTGGTGGAGTTTTCCTTTGTTATTCCAGCCCAGAGTGAGCTCATCTGACAGCACACAAGAGTATCAGTGTCTCTTCTGGTGTGCAAGGTAATATTTCCAAAGGCTACTAACCTTTTGTGTAAGGGCATTGGGTGACTTGCCCAGGTAGATCAGCTATAAACCTCTGGTACGCCTTACAGTGCCCCTCTCCAAGCCAGTGAGGAGCTAACACATCTCCTGTGAGGATCCAAGGGCAGCTCACCATTAGATGGTTGGTGTTACAAAACAACCCGAGAGCTACAGTTTGAAAATTTTATGATTCAGTTTTTGATGCAGTTTAGCCAATTGCCAGGTTCCAAAGTTCAGACTGGGGCATCTCTTAACCCATGCCAGAATGCTGAGTCATCTCTGTAATAAGTTTAAAAAAGACACTTGTATATTTTGTAAATTTTATATCATCTTCATCCAGTCTGAACTCCAACTCATGATATCCACCCAAGAAGTGTTATTGCTGAGCAAGCCTTTGTGTTGACATGCCGCATCTTTCAATGAATTGTATCCTATTCCCATCCTTTCACCATATTTTTGGCTGGCTGTAAGTCAGGTGAGTAAGTTTGCTTCTTAGTGCATCAAGGATTCCAGTGCAGATATCGGTTTTACCAATATGATGTGCTGCAGTCTACAGCGAGTCTGGCCATCACAAGGATCATGAACTGAGGATATTTGCTATGTGGCCCCAGAAAATAAATCCTAATCTTCTAGGGTAGACCCAGGCTTCAGGCTGTCCTTAGGCTAAAGGAAATATCTTCAAGTCTTGCTAAATGGAGCGTTTCCCAGGGACATTGGGAAAGCAAAGAGTGGACTACTTTGCCTTTATATCTTGCATGTCTTGAGCCTGCCAGTGCATGCATGTCAAACAGGAAATGTGCAGGTCTTTAAGCAAGAATTGGGATTCACTCAGCCTTGCAAATGTCTCCCTAACAGATTTTACTTGAAGCCGTATGACCTTGAAAGTGGGAGCTCCTAAAAACATACTGCCCCATGTCTAATAATTAAATTCATATAGATGGAGACACGTGCAGACTATGCTATGAATGCAGATTGTTCACCCCATTAAAACCCAAGCTTATCAGAGAAGGAGCCTTTTCCCTTGGCAAAAGTGTTTTCCACCAATTTTAGGCATGTCCATCTTACAAGAAGATGTCACAGCTGAGAGAGGATTTGAAAATATTATTCTCACTCACATATGTGAAGTGTGTGGCATAAAGATTTTGGTGCATCTGCAGTGTTTGCTCATTGATAAAGCTACACAGATTATTTAGCAAAGTCTGTTACACTCTTGCTAATACTGTGTGTGCTTCTAATATGTCAAGTGCTATTAAACAGCTCTGGTGTTGTCAGACCAATTTTTATGAGAGCTGCAATGAGATACTCCTAATCACATGTGGTATAAACCCTCCTTGTCAGAAGAACATATTGTGCCTCTGAAGTAAACATTCCTGAAAAGTGGAATATTGTCTTACACTTTCTCTCAGCCAGCTGGCCTTTATGACTGCACAACTGGGGTACATGTGCATGCAGCGTGGAGAATTGGTAGTGCCTATGTAAGGATTTTAACTAGCTTTGCATCCCATTTTGAAGCCTTCTAAATCCCCTCAGTAACAAAGTCCATTCTCTTGATTGTTTGTTTGTGTGATATGTGGCAAATAAACCATATTTCTGGCAATTGAAAGCTGTTTTGATGAAAGGAACCCATAATATCAATTGTGCTGTTTGCTTTTTGCAAATGCTTCTTTCTCAGGCTCTATCTGAAAAGTGACTTGAACTAGAAGTGCAGTTTTGCAAGAATCCTTGATGATATGCTGACATAAAGTGTGACTTCAGATCAACTTGAGAAATGGGTTTTTTTAAGCACTTGCCAAGGCCTCTTCAAATTTTTGTAATACTGACTGCAGACCTTAAAGGTAGAATTTTTCAGAGCATCTTGCACTTATCTAACTTTTCTCATCTTTGCCTGCTTAGCTTTCCACAGAGCAAAGTCTGGACAATAGTAAAGCCTCATTCAAGAACCTATCCAAAAATTGTTCCTTAGGCTGGTAGTGCTGGGCTATGGTGGAGGGACTGATGTTCCCAAACCATAAAAGCCCTACCTCTTGGCTTAGAGAGATGGCAGTTGTTCCAGCTGCACTCTTGCAGGCAGTTAATGTCAAATTCCAGTAGCTGAACCACTTGGGTAAAAATTGGTTATATGTTCTCCTAGCACAGCCTGTGAATTTGGGGAGCTCTTGCTGAACCCTTCTCCCTTGACAGGGGACTGCTGCGCTCTGCCCAAGAAGCAGTAGAGTTTGTAAACAATCTTAGCCCAGTTTTACATTCAATGGAAAAATTAATATCTAATTTCAGATTTCTCTTGAGCTCTAATTTCCTGCACATAATTTTTCTGCAAAGTAGATTCAGGGAAATGTTCCTTTTGCTTTAACAGTCTCAGAAATAACTTCAACTCTGTACAGCAATTCTTCAACAACTGTATGATGGTACAAGGACCAGCACAAGGGTCTGAAATGGTGTGAAAATAATGTTTTTTCCTATGTGTGTTACTAACAGTGTACATTGTTGATGTTGCTGGACCAAAGAAAGCAATGTTATTTTTAAAAAGGAAGTCATTCTGCAGGGAAAAAAAATAATTCTCCTTTTCCTCTCATGCATTGACTTCTAGCCAGGAATATATTGACTAAACTGGAGAAAGACGGCTAGGGGAGTATAAAGAGAAAGTCTGAGGGTGTACACATTGTATTCTGTAACTCTTGTGCCTTGGATGTTGCCCTTCACAGCACTGCTTTGTGTCCCCTGCAGCTGTGCTCTGTGCTGAATCAGAAGCTGCTGAAAGCAGCCTGGAGTATCTTTTCTCTTTATAAGAACTGAAGCATACCCAGCCTGCTTTTCTCTTGCTTTCCCTACCTCCCCTTCCGAAGAAGAGAAAACATGAAACTGAGTGGATCTTCTTCCCTGCATAATGCCCTGCAGCCTTCCTTGGATCTTACTGATTAGCCCACTCACACCACTACTGCAGTTTAGATGCAGGAACAGTCTCCCTTCCCCCCCAAGAAACAGGAGATGATAGAAAAAGCTTGTGGTATGACATGAGGCAAGGACAGGGACTGCAGGTGCCACCATGTCAAGAACCTAGAGGACATCCCCGGTGCAGTGTCTGTGCTCTGCTCCTCGCCCACACATGGCTCCTGCGGGCGCGGTCGGTGAGCTGTGGTCAGTGAGCCACTGGTGACTCCAGCACCGCCACCTCAATCCACCCTCTGTAGTGCGGCTGAGATTTCCCTAGGCAGTGGGAGGAAGCCCAGCTGCAGCCCATAAGGCATACCCCAGGTAGATTAAATCACAGACAGGAAATATCTGTGACGAGAGTGCAGCAGTCTCCGGGTGTCCCGGTAGCTGTAGCCTCTGTGGAAGCCAGGCCTGCGTGGATGGTGGCCACGTCCCGGCTGCAGGCCGAGCAGGCCCAGGGGAACAGGGAGCTGAACAGGCCTGTACCACATCTGCACAGGTCAGTGGAAATAGTGGCCACTGGGCCAAAGGCAGGGAGGTTTTGTTCCGGTCTGTGCTGCTGCTGTCCCCTCCTCTGGGGATGGCACTGTCACTGCCATTGCCAGGGCTGGCTGATGGCTCATTGCAGCAGTCCGTGTGTTGCGTGCTGCAATGCAGCCCTTTGAGCCTAGACATTGGGGAAGAGGACTCTGAAGGGAAGGTCATCATTGTTGGCACAGCTAGGGCTGAAAAAATGTCAGCAGGAGAAGTGGCCAAAACATGGGAAAAAAGTTTTTCTTCAGTTCTTTGCCAGGAGATGATGTGGTTCTTCTAGTGTGTGTTGACCTTTGAGAGAGGGTGACATCAGAGGCTGAACTTTTAGACATGGTTCTCCTCTTTGCCAAGGGACACCCAGCTGTGCTGTTCTTGGACCTATTCTTTCAGCTCCACTCATCTCCAGGGTATACAATGAGATATACTTCCCACATGGAAGTGCTTTGTCAGGCTAAATTCAGTGATGCCAGTGATGGCACAGAGATGATGGAGGGCATTAAAAGAATGTGGTTGATTCACCAAAACTTGTGTAGCACAGGGAAGCTCAAGGGAAAATCACCCTGTTCAGATGGGTATGTTATGGCATAACTCTGTGTGTATATATAGAATATATATATATGCTATGTCTTTATATGTATAATTTATTTCAACAATGTGGAAAAATGAACAATGTAGCTGGATATATCTAGTGTAGAAATCTATACAGGTTTCTGTCCTTTTTGCAAAGTAAGGACATTGGATTTTTTTTTCTTCCTCAGAACGTTGCTACTGGTAATCTTCCTCTTGTCATCTTGACAAAAAAAATCTTCTGTTTTGCTTAGTAATTGAAATTGGCATTTTTGCTTCTGCTGCTCATAGGCAGTGCACCACAGGAATCAATACACTATCTGACAGTAACAATTGATTTGCAAGCAGTGGCACCCACACTGAGGATTTCAGGCCTCAGGGATCAAATACCTTGAGAGAGGAGTAAAGTCATTTTAAATTGAGAATTACCCCAAGTGTAACTTAATTATACTGTAACTTTGTGGTCCCGTGCTTGTTGCTTGCATTGATACTGACAGCTGAGGAGTATAACCCAGGCACATCCTCAGTGCACACAGGCACAAGGTAGGCAGCAGCTGGCTGGAGGTGAGCCTGAGCTCAGTGCTGGGCTGCTCCTTTGCTCAAGGAGTTGTATGTGGATGAGCTGGCAGGGGCAGGACAGTCCAGCCTCTGAAGAAACTTTCTTAACCCTTTCAGTCTATCTTTTGACTGAAACCATACATAAAGGTCCATCAGCACTTAACTATTATTAATAAATGAATGTCAATGGCAAGGTCATTACATTTACAGATGGTGGATCCTGCTTCCTTTGTCATGGTAGCAGCAGCTTTCTCTGATGAAAGAGAAAGCTGAGAGAGAATAGCTTTTCATTAAACTTCTGTTTCTATTCTCAATGGGATTGCAGTTCACAGCATTTGGTGGTATACTCCAGGCTTCTTTAAACTGGCAGGGGGGAGTCATGGATAAATGAAAGGTGGAGAGAGCACAAAATGCTGCCTTAGATGTCTAGATCAAACCACGTAATGCTTCTACTGTTTTCAGCACTTCCAATCTGAGATGTTCCTGGCGTGCTGTTCTTTTACATATATTGATACTATGCAACAGGGCCTCTTCAGATGAAGAAGCAGGGATTAATGAGCCGCATGGAAACACTAATTTGTCTGGGTTAGAGGCGATTACTTTTTGCTTAGACCATTAACGTAATTAATCTTGAAACTAGAAGTGTTCATCTGGTATTGCAGACTCACTGGTTTTTTTCAGAAGTTGTGGCCCAACACTATTAATGAGAATTTCAAGATGTGTTATATTTCAAAATGTGATCTCTGTTCTTTTAAAGCATTTAGAAGTTATGTATGCTCTACAGTTATGTAGAAAAAAGATGTCACTGCTCTAAAAATTTGTCCCACTATAGTCTCTTGAGGAACCCCAAACTGGTCAGTTCTTATGAGAGCTCCAAATCAAGAGCTGCATACAAGGTTTACTATGTTAAGGACAGAAGGGAAGGAAGAACCCCAAGTAACTTGCAGAGCTGTAATACTTGGTTGACTCAGTGCCCTTCTGTCCCATCACATTGTCTGGGGAAACATTTATGTCTTTTAACATCTCCTCTTTTCCCCATTGCTAAGTCTTTTATCCCTCGTAATAAAAAGGAGCTGAAGTCAGGCCATGGGAATCATTTGCAGGCATCAGAAGGGGACTGCTATGGATATCAAAGTACTCATAGTGAGGAAACTGCTGCCTGTAAGGGGCAAATAGTTAAGGTATACAAGGTTCTTGTCCAGCCAGGGAAAGCTGTCTTCCTTGCATTTTGTGGAGCAATAACTGGCTTGGATGAAAACTAGAAAAAGAAAAAAGTGGGGCTGATGAGAGAGAGTCCATCTCTACCCCATGAGACTCCTAAGAATGGATATGAAGTTACATCTGTTTCTGTAGTTTTGCACCTCCAGCCATGCAATAGTTTTCTTTCCTTACCCTTCTTGAGGTTTGGGATCAATGCAATACAGTTAGCAACAAGCTTGGCTTTAAAAATTCTGTTTCAAGAATTTTACAGTAACAAATCTATGTGAAAAAGTATAAAATATTAAGGCACTGGTGTTAAAATCAGTGTGCAGACTGAGGCTGCTATGGGAAAAAGCATTTGCGAAAACAACATTGGGATATAGCTTGTGTTGGTCTTTGATTTGGTTTGAGGAAATTCAGAAGCTCCTTGGAAACATTTTTTAATGTGGAGCTGTTAAGCAAACTTGTTCTAGCATTTTTCCAAAATGGAGAGTTGAGCCTTCATAACCTAAGGCATGGAGTTTTATTTCCAGCTCTTTGAGAGGAATGGGAGGAGCAGCTTTCCTTCTGACATTTACTTTAATTCATGAAAATTACAGGCATCTGCCAAAATATCCTAAATTGTGGAGGAGGTAGAAATTGGGTCATGGAGAAAGATTAATGTTGAACAAAAATATTTGCCAGTAGTTTTACATGAGAAGGGGAAAACTATGTGTGCTGCAGAAGAACAGGCTGGCCGTGGGGGTTTTTTGCACCACCACATCTGGCTTGTTGCTTTAACAGAAAATGAAGAGAGGAGGCTAGAATCAGGATAATCATCATTATGCTTGTTTGCTCTTCATCTTTTATGTATAATTAGATCCCTGTGTCCTGCCCTGTAAATGAGCTTTACTTGGATTTATTTTGGGCACCTTTTTGTTTGGGGAGAAGAGAGGCCAAATCATCATCAGACATACCTATCACAGGAGTCATATTTTATAAATGCAAAAAGCTTTAGACAACAAACTAGCAGTGGCCTCAGCAGAAACCTTTGAGCTGCTCCTCTCGGTGGAAGGAGGGAACTCTCATAGGCTCCTTCAGATGGAGTTTTGTAACCTCCAGGGTGGAGTGTGCGATTTGACAGAGGTGGTGCTGCTCCACCAACTGGTGACAGCTGTGGGATTCAGGGCCTGTCACTGGAGAGCGATGAAACATTCATCTCTTAAGGGAAGCCTGAGGGTATCAGAATAGGGGAAAGAGGGCTGAGAGTTAAATGGGAGCTGCTGTCAGCAAAAGTGCCTACAGATTTAATGAGGATTTGGTTTCTGTTTCCCAGAACAGCCATTCACCAACAGAAAAAAAAGAAATCCTCAAAAAGTCTAAGCACAATAGTCTCACTTGTCACAGCATGCCACACTGACCTTGGCACAGTTTCAGACTCGATGTTGGCCTCACCTGTGTCCCAGAAAGCGCTTACCCTGCCCACAGCATACTAAACAGTAGCATACCGAGGTGCAGATTTGCAGGCAGAGCAGCTGCTAGGCTTCAGGAGTCACGTATGCTTTCCTCTCCCTCTCCACCTGTGAGTTTTATCTCCTACACCACTCTTGTGAGCACCGCCTTGCAACCCAATGACAAGATTACACTGAGGACTAGCTGTGCAAGTGGGAACACCACCTTTATATCCTTCCTCTACCTCCTAGGGCCATCTGGGGATGCATTCAGCCACTGAGCTAATTAATTATGCTGGCTTGAAATAACCCTTCAGTCATTTATTACTGTTCGGAATATTTCTTCTTTGGGATGCAGGAGCGTGTCTGAAACAGGCATAATTCCCTGCCTGTGGATGCATGCAATGATGTCTCTTTTCTAAAAGTTTTATGGCTCCTTTTCACTAGGAGACATGACAAAGAGTCCTTGTGGGCAGTGATCTGCCCTTGTCCCACTGTAACGTGCTGATGTGAGATACCAGTGCATAACAAGGCACTGGTCCGACTTAGAAAGCAGATCAGATGCAATCATTTTGTGAGATTATGTCAAGTATTTTTAATTTATACTATGCCTATGAGAATAATATTCATACTTTAACTAAATTGAAATCCATATATTAATTTCAAAAATATTTCAGACATATGTGGATTTAAACTGTTACACTGGGCTTTTCCAGCAAGCAATATCGCCTTTTTGACTGTGTACTTCCAAGTGCCAGTAATGGTGCAAGATACCTTTTTTCTTTTTTTAAACAGTCTGTTTGAGACAAAAGCTTCTCTTCTTTTTACTTCTATGGTAATGTCCTCTTTTTTATTCTGCTTATGTACAGCATTTTCTTGCTGGCAGTAATGTCTCTCTACTGGAATAAAGTGCATCTTTCAGCATCTTCAGAGTAGCCACTTTCCCTAGGATGCTTCAAAATGATTTTCTGCATGCTGCAGAACAGCCATGTGGAGGATATGAAAATTTATCTGGCAGAGTGCTCTCTCCTCCAGCAGCATCAGTGCTCTGAGTGCCACTGCCATTCCCCAGTGGTGAGTGATGCTGTGGTGTGGCAGGGAGAAAGCAAGAGGCAGTTCCTGAGCTCAGCTAACAAAACAAAGGCATTTTTTGTTTTCATGTCAATCTAAGAACATCTCTCTCACTCACTTTGCCAAATTAAAAACAATAGTTTTGAACATTTTCAATCTTTAATGTCTAGAAATAACTGTAAGTTTTGAATTCCCTCAAGGACGTAGAGGTCTGGGGCAAGGAAGGGCTTGTTGCCTCCCTGATGAGGCTGCTTGTGTAGTGTCAGTAACTGAAGGTTTGTGTTTGTGATTGGTAAAGCAGAGCCTCTGCACAGAGTTAAAACCATCTAAGTGAATGCACACAAATGCGTTGCCTGGTTTTGAAATGCTGTTAAAGATGATTGTTATTCATTTTCATGATTAGGTTTTAGCCTTTACTAAGAAGACCTATTATTGAAAAATGATGATTTAAATTATAATGATTACTTAAACCCTGGACAGCCTGAACTGCCTTGAAGCAACTTAGCATATTCAATATTGTGCTCACCTGGGGAGACAGTAAGAATTGCCTACAGCACAAAAGGTGATACTGATAACAGACACTAAACTGTGAAGGGCTAATGTTCTTAGCTGAGCTAGCAGAGAATTCTTATTCAGCAAGCCCTGGGAAGTAGACTGGGAGTGGACAGATTTAAGAAATCCATGTAGCATTGACTGTGTAAACTCCCCTTGCCCTGGAGAAGGATAGAGAGATTTGCCAGATGCCTGCACACTGTCCCAATAGGAAGAAGCTGGCTTCAGAATTGCTTTGCTCACTATAGTGTTTCCCAGAGATTGAGAGGCATTGAATGAAATAAGCTGGACAGGCTTCTAGGCTTTGCTGCTGTGTGGAAAAAATCCCTGACTTGGGGTTTTGATGGAAATCGTGACATCTTTTGACACTTCTTTTGCTTGCTAACTGTTTCTTGGAAGGAGGATTCAGGGCAACGTAAGAAGCTGGGTTTGAGGCAATATAATTTCTTTTTCTGCTTAAGCCCCCTGCTTGAGCAGTAGTTTGGTTTGTCTCTGAAGGGCAGGAAGTGGCACCTGCAAGGCAGCAAATGCAAATAATGTCACAGATGGGATGTGGGGGATGTTTTAATCATATGGGTCATGGTGTAAGTGGCTCAACATAAAAATGATCATGTATTTTGATGTAATCTACAAATGGGATTGTGCCAGAAGAACATCTGACTTGACAAACCAGATGGCCAGCCAGCCCCATTTCTGCTCAGGGACTTTCTCAGATACAGGTGGTGCTTTTAGATATGGTGATACTGAATAGATTATTTCTCACACATGTGTTCAGTCACTTTTTGCATTTAGATAAACTTCTGGTGTTCACAACATCCTTTGGCAAGGAGTTCCACAGATCATCTATGCCTTACTGAAAGGGCTACCATTTGGGTTTTTTTAATGTCACCCTTACTTGCTTTTGTATTCAAGTCATTTCTTACTTACTATTTTACCTGTGATTTTTAGGGGTCTAATGCCTATCTGTAGCTTTCACAGTCCTGTTAGATGATTCTGAGGATAATTTGGGGTGGGGGGAATGACACATCAGAACACAATGCCATATTCAAAATGTGGACACACCATAAACATGTACAGGTGCATAATGATGATCCTCTTTGGTGACTATTCCTTTCCTTATTGGTCATGCCATTAAATTTGCTTTCTGGCCACTGAGGAGCAATGAACTGATGTTTTCACAAATCTATTACCATGCTAAACCCTTGCTTCAAAGGGATGATTGTCATCTCAAAACTACTCACAGTGTGTGTAAAGTTGTTGGTTTTCATCATGAGGGGTGCTTTACCTACACTGTAATCCCTCTGTCTTTTTATAACACTTCTGTTCAGTATTTTGGCAGCTCTTTGTGGTCTGTCTTTAATCTGATTAATTTATGCTTCTCAGAAATGTCTGTCATTACTTGATATGTTTTTCTCCTAGATCATTTCTGTATATGATAAGTGGGATGTATCCCAGCGCAGAGTCAAAAAGGACTTTTTTGGTGGCCACTTTCTACTACAAAACCCCTTTTCTCCCCTCTCATTTGCCTCTTACATGATCATTTGAGGACCATTATGCCATGGCAGGGTACTTTTTAAAAGAACATTAGCTGAAGATCTCGTTGAATTCCTTTGCATTTCTGGAGGAGGAAGACTCGAGATTCCCACAGTATCTGCTCCAGCTGTGCCATGCCATGACTGGGGAAAAACTGACTGCCATCAAGTAGTTCTTTAGAATAATTTAGGGAAACTGAGATGAACAGCAAATTGCAATCACTATAGCAAATTGCACATAAGTATAAGTTGCTAAATCTGGGTTTATTTTCCATTAATAAAACATCAAGAATCAAAAAGATTTTCTATTTTGTTATTCGGGTGCTGGATTACCTAAGGAAAATGAGATTTGATATTGCAATTCATAGGACAGTTCTTCTGATGTACTTAAATGGAGAGAAAAGGTGTCTCATCTGTAAATATTCACTGCTAAACTATCTTAACTAATCAGGATGTAGAGTTTACATGGCTATAATCTTAAGTTTATGCTTATCCTATGCATTCAGAATGGCTCTGCATTCTAAGATGTTAAACTCGGAAGAGTCTTTTTTCCTCACTGATACAATCATTCTGAAATTAAAAAAAATGTTGTTGAATCGTGAGCGGGGTGATCAGAGGATAAAGGCTGACCTGCTGGTGAACCATATGGTACTGTGTTATGTTATAATGATGTCACTCCCTTCCCCCTACACACAGTGACTGCTAAGGACTCGTTCCTTAATATTAAGTAAACCCAGGTGGCCTTGTGAGTGACCCGAGTCTCCTCCTTGGTGTTCTCCAATGATGCATGTTGAGATCACTTAGATGTTTACGCGGTGTGAAATGTGTGAGTGGAATAAAACTGTGTGACAGACTTCCAGCCAGAGAGACACTGACCCCATAGGGGGAAAGTAAAATATACTAAATGAGATGGAAATGAATCATTGCTGTCCATACATTATTGACTTATTCCAACTCCAGTGCTATCAATAGAGAATTTTGTGCAATTTTATTAAAAAGAGAGAGGTGAATGAAGGCTATTGACTGACATCAGAAAGGGGTATTGCAATAAACCTCTCTATATTCAGAAATTTAGGAGAGTGAATTTTCTAGCTTAGCTAGATAAATTACTTGAAGGCCATCTCCTTGCCTAATAAATGAAATTATGTAAGTCTTGTCAGTTATGGTACAGCTCAACAAGGCTGGAAAGGCTTAAAATGTATTCAGACTGCTGTATAGTCTAAAGAACCCCATCGCCAAAAAGTTACCTAGAAGTAGTAATATTGATGAAAGTGGTAAGTAAAAGAAAAACAGAAATTAATACAATGCAGCAGTGGGACACATCACTCTCCAACATCCCTTGGCAATCCATAGCAATACAGGAAACGTTGTGTTTGGATAATTGTTGCAGTTTCTCAAGATAAATCAATTTGGAAAAATTAAGTGCGGGGTGACATGAAGGCAATAGTAGTTTATTATGCCAGCACTCTGGGTTCTTTCTGAAACAAGGCAGTACAGATAAAAAAGGCTCTTTTTAGTGAATTCTGGTGAAGTTGAGAATGATTTAGCACTCCCTGGGATTTTCTTTTATTACTGAATTTTTGAAAAATATGATAAACCAGCTGTATTTAAGATAACTAAATTGCCATGGATTAGACTGTCTTATTCTCCTGCTAAATGGTCCGTGTTTACAGAGAATGGAGACTTTTCTTCTTGTAACTTAGTTACAGTCAGGAAGACCCTGATGGCTTCATTATATTTGAGCCAGGATAGAACTGCGCAAAATTTATGTCCAGGAGGACAGTGAGGGTTTCTTTGTCATGGGAAAATTGTAAATACAGTTTAGAGGATAGGAATCTCTTAGCAATTTTATTTAACTCTCACTAGGTCAGGGAGAATGATAAGAAATAAACCAAACACAACTATGAAACAAAAGTGGTAGAATGCTCCTGAAAAACGCATTGGTTTTTTTTTATTTGAAGACTTTTAAAAAGTACTTTGTAACTATTGAAGTTGATTTTTATTATGCAGTATCAGTATGCCAATGTAAAGATAAGGAAAATTTTATCCATTCATAGTGGCTTAAGATGTTCCCAAACAATTATTTTTGATAGAATCAGAGGATTGTTTGGTGCTAATCATTCCTGACCAGCAAAACTATGAGAAAGCTTTCAGCTTTCTTGCAATGGCATTTGGCAAAAAAAAAAAAGTGAAACTTTAACCCAATTCATCAACAGAAGAGATGCTTTCCACAGGTCTGCAATCCAGTATCTGTATGACAATAACCCTTTATGAATCATTTTTCATTAGCTGTTGAACCAGAATTGCCATTATGGTGTTCCAATGCAGTGCTTGATTTGCTGAAAATGGTTTTCCTTGCGTGTTTCAGAGTGAGAAAAATAAGTACTTACGTGATGTCACTACTGGGGGGTTTTATGATCAGTGATCTAGGAAGTGAGCTGAAGTGATCATGATCAAATTATTGGAAATTAATCTGCAGCTTCTGAACACAGGCCTCTCGTCTCTTCATGATTCATCATCCTGTGATCTTGTGAAACAAACAGATCTGCTAATCCTGGTTAGACAACAGGGATAACAGCTGATTCAATTCTTTTTTGTATCAGAAAGAGAGCAACGAAGCTCTCCAGAACCTTCAAGAAAAATAACTCTCTTAAAATGTTTAGTTTAACATTTATGCCATGAGTTACTAACTGGCTTCAAGACATTAGGTCAGCTGAGTCCCAGGAGAAGGTGAAAGTCATTCAGAGCTGTTTTTTCCTGGTGAAAACATTCATTTTAAGATTTTTATGCACCCATGGGATGACAGAATATGCTTGATTATTATTTCCTGAAGAAAATATGTTCTGCTGCTCCTCTGGGCAATAGTCTTGAAACCTTTTTCGGAGAAAATATTTCAATGTTAAGGAAGATCTCATGCCTCACATGTTTCTTCTGTCTTTTGAGAAGGTAATTCCAAGGCCCTCACCAAAAGCATTTGTAAAATGGCACATTTCTTTGTCTACCCACAGTGGCCTTGAACACTGGCTGCCTTTGCATATGTTAAGGGACCTCTTATTACTGAAAAGCCAAATTATATTTTTTTGCTAATTAATGTAATGAGCTGTGGAGTGACATGGAAACTTTTGGTTAGTTATCTTACTCCTTTTAATTCCAACTATCCAATCATAAATACTTTAATACATCCTAATACAGGTGACTTACATAAACATTTGGCATGAAAACAAATACCCATCATAGTTTGGAAATAATAAACTAAAATCAACCAGTAAAATTGATTTAGCATAGCCTCTTGCAAAATAGTTATTCTGATGATTCTACAGTGGTTATTAATGGAGCAATTCCCATCAACACACTAAGTTCCAGTGAGAGTACAGAGTATTATGCATTAGCAGTGAAGTAAAATGCCAAGATTCAGGCTACTGTTTGTTTATAAACTAAGCCACAAACATCAAAGCCTCAAGTCAAAGAAGATGTGTGTATGTGTATATATAAGAAATATCCTAATCAGTTGACAGTACCACAGATGCACGGAATGCAGTTGAAGTGTGTATGCTGTGAAATCTAATGAGCAATCTTGCTGTTGCTGATGAAGGTCTTGTCAAGACTGAACATTTATTCATCATCACTGTGTCCGTACCAGTGACAGCACAACTGTTAAAACCACCAGATCAGTTCTATTTTCCCCTAAGAAGTAAAACAGTAGAAAACATTCCACCCACTCATCCCACAGTGATCCAGCACACTCACCGAGCAGCCCTGGAAGTTAGCTGCTGGCACCAAATGGTCTTAAATGTGATCGTTAGCAAACTCAGAGCCATGTGGAGAAGGAAAAAGGTAGCAGAGATTTCCAGCCTGCACAGAAAACTCTCCCAGAGTAAGAATCATTGGAAGCTGCTTGCATAAAAAGACTAAAGAGCTGTATATAAACCCAGAGGCTGCCCCACAGCATTGTGCTGTCTCACCACGACAGAGAATAAAACACAATGTGCAGCTGGTAGGTATGCAGGGCAAGTGTGGTAAATTAAAAAGAGGAGTAACCATACCTACTCCTACTTGACATACAGGGATTGTGTGCAAATTTTGTAGGACCTGTGTAAAATTTGCGTAAAATTCTTTTTTTTTTTTCAACTGTGCAACAGAAGGTACCATCTGCAGAAATCCAAAAACCATAGAGCATATGGTAGTATTTTTTCCTCCTTTCATTTAAATGGTAGGAAGTCTGTTGATGTGGCTCCTCACTCTTACTAGGTTCTCTCAGTTGCTTTTTCTTGACTGAGACAACACAAGGTAAGAGGTACAGGCTTATCATGGCTGAAGGGCAGAAGACCCCAGTGCAAGGAGTTTGTCACACCTTCCATTGGCAGCTCCAAACCCAGAATATCCCATCAATTTATGCACCACTGCAATAGCAAAGCTGCATCTTCTGTGGCACAGTTTGGTGGTGTTCATAGAGTGCTCTGGCTACAGAAGTATCAAGCACAAATTTACATGTGACTTAGAGCTTATATTCAAATCAAGGCCTCTTTAGAATGATGAGAAAGTGTCCTGTATGGGGAGACAGCTCAATTTGTCATGCAGGAGATGACAAGTGATCCTGTGGAGTTTCTTCTGATAGCTGCAATGTAATTCTGGGCTGCACAAGCTGATGCCATGTGAGTCCCTGCACCTGCAGTTTGGGCAGACCTGAACTGCTGTTTCCTCTTGATTGCTGATTTACTTTCATTATAGGCACACACCGTGGTGTTCTTCATGCGCTTCATGAGCTTGCTTTCAGAAAGCTAGATTTTTTCACAGATTGTCTCTGTAAGCAATTTCTCCAGTAGCCTGATATGCCATATCCCATTAAAGATTATAAAGCAGAGCCAGCAAGGATGACGAGGGATTAAAAAAAAAAAAGTTTATCTCTTGATTTGAGAATGTGCAAGTGAAGAAATTCTTGCTTTCAATAATTACATTGCTGAAAGAAATAGAGCTCAGAGATAATAGAAAGACCAGTCTAGTAATTGCTTGTAATACTAAACAATTGGTTCAGTAGGGAATTTGAATTGCTTAATCAAGTGATTTAAAGGTAGATATGTTGTGTCCTTTAACAGTACCTGCAAACGACCAACCAGACATCTCATTTGAGTTTTTTTAATTCTCTCTTTTCTCTTTCTTCCACCTCTTACACAAAGATAAGGCAATAATATCCCTACAGTAATGGAAGGACATGAAATAACTGTACAAATCTAAGCATTTTGAAAAAGCTTTAAGCATCTTCAATTTGAGTAGATGTTTTCACTCTGGACCTGCATGCTTCAGTTGCAGCAGAAAACATATCCAAAGGTCTTCCAGTTAGGTAACAATACATGTATGCCAGCTGATGCCTTCTGGCTTTCTTACATGGCGTGAACCTGGTGCGAAGAGGATGAATGTAAACCTCTTTAAAGTAGAGTTCTGTCTGAGAAATGTCATAGGTACTGATCCTTTTCCTCTCTTGTGGTTTGTGGAGCTCTTGTTCTCCACTGGACTCTAGTTCTTATACTAGTACTTTGTAGTGTAGCTACCCACCCAAATCTTTCCTAAAGAATATCTGATATCAGGAAAGGCTTCTTTGATTATTCACCTTCATTTAATTTGTCTCCATCCTTTCTCCTCCTCCATCTTTCTTCTTCTCCCTCCCCCCAAACACTCATTTCCTTTGATACTTGAGAAGAGCAGAGACAGTTAAGCAGGCAAATGTGCCATCAGCCAAGCTTCTGCAGTTCCGCAAAGCTCTGTAAGCCTCCTGAAGAAAAAACTAGATTGTGTGTGAAGGGCTGGCTACAGCTTCTGTGGAGGACTATCCTGAACTTTGTCCTTAAAGGGAGGTGGCAGCTGTCACCTTCTGCAAGCAGGGGAGCGGGCCTACTGGGAAAATATCAAGGTTATTAAAGATTAAATGCTAGCAACTTGGAAGTTGCTAAATTCTTCTGTGGATTTTCAAGAGACTCTGTGGCTTTCAAGAGTGCTGGCAGTTCTTGAACTCATCATTTCTGTCAAAGCTGAGGCAGGTGGGCTCCACAGCATAGTTTGCCCTGCTTTGTGTGCTCAGACCCCTGCCTCAGATGCACGTTTGGGTGAGAACAAGTGTGTGCAGTCCTTTTGATATGCCCAGGCAGGAGGGAGGCAGAGCGTGCTGTGATCTCAACATCCAAGGGATGAGATTGTGCAGGACACTACAGGTTTCACCATGCTCAGCATTGGGACACAGCCTGAGACCTGCACTGCAGAGCTGACCATGGTATTCACACTGCACCGGGGTGAGCCAACAACTGTCAAACACTCTTGAAGAGTCGTGGTCCATTTATTCCTGCTTTTGTAGAAATACTTAGGCATCTAGTTTTAAGCTTCCATAGCAGGGGATTATGGGGGAAGGGGCGCTTGGAGGAGTTTAACTACCACTCACTTTGTTTTTCTGCAAATCTTCTCAAAAAGAACAAAAAGTGTGTTTCAATCAACACACAAAGCTTGAAGTATTAGGGCTCAGTGCATTTGTTTTGCAAATTGTCAAAATGTGGACAGCAGAAGGGGAATGGCTGAGTATTCTGCCATTCTTTCTGCTGCCTTCTAGCCCTGATTTTTTTAGTGAATTAAGAAGCTCTGGCCCAGCCACCTGAAACAATTAGGTCACTTTTCTTGTGCAGCAGCTCAGGGTATGCAATTCTAATCAGAGACTCAATGAAGCAGATCTGTATTAGACATTAAATGACAGCTGAGTGACAATAGTACTAGGAGTTAAGTGAAATTTTAAAATATCCTAAATGGCAAAATGGCACCATTAAAAGCCTCATCTGAGATGATTATTCTTTTTTTTCTTAGAATTATGGAAGAGAGCTGGAAAGAATTTAAACAGAACTTTGTTGCTGCAAGGAATGGATGCCAGAAATGAAAGGCAGTCAGAATAGATCTTTATTTTCTGACAATGGCTGGTTTTGAAGCACTAGATCTATTAAATAGTTTCAACTCAAACAGTAAAACTCAGTTATGAAACCATGTACCAGAAATTTGAAAGGTATTACTTTTGTGCAAAGATGGGAAGTCTGGGAATTCTAAGGGGGATCTGAGGGTGGGTTGCAAATGGATTGAGAAGGGGATCCATGTTTTTGCCTACTTCATGATGTCCTTAATGAAAAATCAGGCAGTAGTAAAGTTTCAAGGCCAAGAAAAAGACAGACACCAGAGAACCAAATCTAATGGTTAGAAAAAGAAGTAGTTTGGTAGCCCATACAACAGCTTATGGATCATGTCCTTGAGATTTTGATTTTATTTGGTTTGAGAGACAGGTTCAAACATATGTCTATACAGCAAAAAGTGCTGTGCTACACTTTTTGTGTGCAACAAGTAGTCATAAAGTTAGTGTCTCATTAAAAGAAAAGGTTGGGCATTCTTTCAAGAAAGATCAAAGTGCTGTAAGAAAAGATACTGGAGAAAATGGAAAAGGCAGAGTCCACACAAAAGAACCCTTTGCATGTAAAGCTATTTATGTTGTGAAAAACAAAAAAGCTGAGACAATCCCTTGCCTTTAGAAGAACGGCTGTGGTTCTTACAGATTCTGTTGTTTGGCAGGAATTTAATTTTGGCAAAGTGTACTCAGCATAAACCAAAAACACAAGAAGTGTTATTATCTCTCTGGGACTCGGTGGACAGTACTGCAGTGGAAGATTAGTGGGCTATCAAAATGAAATGTGTTCAGTTTCAGTTAAAGGCAGGACCACCAGCCAGCAAAGTGGGACATTGGAAAACTATTATAGGCAGTAAAAGCAAAGCAAAATAAAAGTGTTTATAGCAGAGAGCATATACCCTTTTTAACAGAATGTGGGGTATACAACCAGGCAGGAGAGAGGTGTATTTTGTGGTACCAGGAAAAAAAAATCTAATTGCTTGAAGATATTCAACCAATATCCTCTTCTGGGAACAGGAAACAAATAATAGGGAGAATATGAAGTTGTTTCAAAGGGATGCAGGAACTCCCACTGAAAAAGCGTCTTTTGTCTCTCTCAGTAGAAAAAGTCTTCCCTTAAGCCAGAGGTGTCAGGAGCAGCTGGGTAAAACCTGCTGCTCTGTGACCAGAAGGGTTTCGGAGCATTACCCAGTGCTCGCAGCAGGCTTTGGGGCAGCTGCTCTCAGCCTCTCGCTGCACGTGAAGCCTCAGATGCTCTTTTCAAGTACATTCACATGCTCCCCACTTGTGAGAAGCACAGGTTTGTTTGTCTATCACAAGCCAGGAGTGTGAAAGTGTTGTAAATAACACTCTGCCATCTTGCCCACGCAGGGCCCTCCCTTCTCTGGGCAAAGACCTCCCAGTGTTGCCTCCTTTCCTCAAACTGCTATGTTGCCATCACCTCCTGCTTGAGTGCTGCTCCCACGTGAGCCCCAAAGGCAGGCCCCATGCTCAAACGGCCCTTGTAGTTGTTGCAGGTGCTATGAGGCTTCAACAAAGTCTCCTGGCAGCTTCTAAAGTGTCCAGAGTCGCCTGCCTTGGGCTGAACAAACGAAAATGCAAACCCCCCACACTGTAATAGAGTGAAGTTCTTCAGTGATACGTGATGTGTCAACAAAAAGGCAGAAGTCATTGCCAATTTCTTTATTCACAGACAAGGGTGGAAGGCAGCACTCCCTGGACTGCTCCACTAAGTAGCTTTCTGCCCAAATTACCCGCCCGAATCAGCCAGCTAACCATGCAAAGTTTTCTGGTAGCCAAGGGGTTAGAAAGTGTAATAAAGAGGCTTCAGTTTTGATGTAATAAGTGACAAATCAGTTGTTCACACCTCTTCAAGCTGAACTGAAGCACAGGCTTTGTAACAGTGTGGTTAACATTGGAGGTTGGTGTTGTGCACATCACAGGTGCTAAAATGAAGTGAACACCCACATGTTTAAATAAAGCAGAAGTTGGCGACCATAATCTGCAGGGGTAAGAAAGGGTCATACACTCTGACCTGAGAGAGGAGCAACAGCTGAAAACAACCACAAGGTGTAGGATGGTATTGTGATGGACAGGAGAAGCCTGCCACAAGTTACTTATCCACGACCAGGAGTAAAAATTACTCGTTACAATAGTCCTACTATTTGAACACAAAGCTGGATGCCTGCTGGCATAAATTACTGCTTTTCCCACAGATAATGAAATTAACTTACTGATAGTATACACTACAAATGTTCCTGGGTACTTTTCCTCTTTGGTGACATCCTATTGTCTAGTGAGTACAGAGATAAAGGTTTGATGACTTTTTGTGCAGTAATTCATTTTGTCTTTTCAAAAGAGCTTGCGAATTAACATTGAATTTGCTGGGCAGGGAATTTGAAGGAATTAGTGTTTTCCATTTTCACCCAGGATCATCCAAAAAAAGAAAAATAATTTTCATACCCAAGGAGATCTACCAGACCCACAAGGGAATCCTAAATGTGAGGAAGAGGCTCTATGAGACTAGCACACAAATATGCTTCAGAAATTTCCTGATTTGACTTTTCTGCTTTGCATGGGACAACTGAAAAATTCACTGAGCCAAAAACTGGGGCTGAATTGCCTGGCACTTATCTGGGAAGTGGGATGACTGTAGTTATGTCGTGAACTGTGTTGTAGTCATGAACACTTAAGAGAACACATTTGTTAAGGTTCATAGCCGTTCCCTTCCTTTGCTTTATTTTTGGTTAAAGATGTCTAGAACAAGGAAAAAAATGTTTTGGTTTGAATTGAACTTTTAAATTTTTTTTAATTGAAAAAACTTGGTTTGGATCAGACAAAGGAAAGTACTTTTGTTCTGCATGTGGAAACAGCTGGGGGAAATTGTTCACAGAACCCTAATGCCAGCCCCTTTTCACTGGGGGTGAAAAAAAGAGAACAGGATTTATCCGTGTTCAATGATCTTTCTGTGCCTGTAAGATCCTTAGCTAGTGGTGACTTGCCCTGATCCATGATATCAAATATATTTTAGGAGCCAGGTCTGTTCCAGTGGCCAGCCATTTGTGTAGCAAGAATTCAGTAAGCAAGGACAGAGATTAGAGACAGATTTCACGTTTGGATTTTATGCACTGCCCTAATTGCTTTCTCATGCCTGGCTCACAGCCAGAAGAGACGGAGCTGTGCCCAGGAGGTTGCATGGAAAGAGCAGGGCTCTTTAGCCCTGAGACAGCTGTCTCTGATACAGCACTGCTGCTTCTGCATCCTCAAGAGCTCATCTGCACAGCGTAGCGTTGGGCTGGGTGAACTCGCCCTGCCCTGGCAGCAGCTGAGGACACCCTGCATTGCACCCTGCTGCAGATCCCCAAACACCCACAGGAAATCAGCAGGCTGAACGAATGCTCTCTGCAGACCAGATCTCTGCATTTAACAGACCTGTTAAAACTAAAGGAAGGCTTGGCTCTGTCTTAGGCTGTGAAGTATTGCTCAACAGTCAATTTAGACCTTTTTTATATTATAAACCAAAAGGTGTAACTGAGGAGAGTCTTTCTCAGAGAAGCACAGTGCTGTGGGTGTGATCTGAAAATGCATCTTTAGTCCCAACACTGAGGATGGAAGCATTTGGCTGTTTAGACAGTTATTTTCAGTTCTGTCTCTTAAAGGTACCTGGAAATTATTTTAAATGCTTCATAGTACAAGTTGCAGAGCAGCTCACCGCACTTACACTGTCAGGGAGTTAATGTTTGAAAATCACTTATTTTTTGTTTTCTTCACCTCAGAAGAAATATATTCTGCTTTATCTAAACAGAAATAGATCAGACTACTTTGCTTGCAAAAACTGCCTATAATGCAGTTGAAGAGTTTGCTACTCACCTTTTTTTCATTTTCAAAATGAAATAAAAAATAATTAATTGCTCAGCTGCTACTCTGATATCCAGGAAAACTAACTCATAGAAATTATTGCGACAGACCTTAGAAATGGGCTGGGTGCCAGCAAGGAGACATAGAAAAGCTAAAAGCAATATAACTTTGCTTTATGCAGTTCTCTTATTGCTGCACTGCTGCAGTACAGCCTGCTAGTTAGGGCCTGAGTGTCTCAAAGTTGTTTTTTCTTCCAAGGCTGTGAGAAGCTTGGGTGCATCTTGGACAAGGGTCAATGAATTTGATGCTTGTCATCATCCTTCATGTCTCATGGGCTGGGAAAATTAATTAAGAAAAAATTGCATAGTCAAATTTCACTGATGTTCCAATAAAGCCAAAATTTTTAACAAATCCATGACAACTTTTAAAAGAAGAAAAAACCCCCAGAGTATAACTAGGTCAAGGAGAATGGTAGGACAGTGGGTTTATTTAGACTACAAGTTTCAGTAGATGAATCTGGTTTATGTCAGAGAAAAGTCAAGTTGCTCTGGACATTTCAGAGATGAAAAAAATCCTACTGTCACTGCCCACCTTGAAGAAAGCCGCACTTTTAGCATCAAACTCATCTGTTCTCGGAGAAAGCTTGGAAGACAAGGCCACTGGTCTGACCACCATAATTCATCCGTGCTGAGTCTGAGCAGAATATTACAGGAAAGGCTGCAGGTCTGACTTGCCCCAGCTTGCTGTGGGTAGAAATCTGATATTCAAACACAGAATTATTTATTTAGTGTACTGGTACATGAAAAAAATTGCATCTCTAAATGCAGCTGAAGGAATGACTTCTCACTGCAGCTCTATTCCAAGGCCCATGCTTCAGGGCTATTCCTCCCTTCAAAGAGATGCCTACTGGCAAACTCGGGACTGTCTTTACAGAGCAATCACTGACGATGCTGGGGGAAAAAATAGAGGCAGAGAAGTCTCCACTGTAGTCATAACCAATCAAAAAATGCTATCTCTGTATCATGTCTGGGGGCTCTCTCCAGTGCTTGTGGTGGGTTTTCTTGAAGGTCAGGGAAGTTTAAAAGGAAGTAAAATTTGAGTGCTCTGCTATGGCTAATTTAAGGCAGGGCAGCTTGTGTTCTGGAGACTTTCTGGTGGCAGCTGGTGCCAGAGAAAGGCAAAAGTAAGCTGCTAGATCTGTTTCAGAAGTTACCCCTGGGAAATATGACGGTTCCATTTATAACCCATATTTTGTATTGTTAAAGAGGCCAGCCCTGAATTTTACTGCAATGCACCGCAGGTAGCAAACCTCCAGCATGGGAAATGCGAGCAACAAAATTAATTGTGTTTTCATAGAACAGAAAGATCCAGAAAACAAAATAAAGGTTACTTAAGTTTCCTATGACTGTAGTCATACCTTGCTTACAGTGTATCAGGAGAGTCAATTAAATCTGCAGGTTTTTTGGATGCGCCTCTGATTCTCAGCCATTCTCTCTTTGAGGTTTTAACTGTGGTTTAACTGCTGTAGCTTTATCTGGAGCTAAGCAGCTTGCACCAATTTCAGGTGGCTGCTGCTTATTAAAAATTGAACTATACCTTTTCTCTATTCTTAAGGGATGTAGCTGAGGTTCCGAGATCGCATTTGTAAGGAAATACACACAGCACTTACTACACTGCACAAGAAAGAGGGGGAAAGTCATTGGGGGCTGCCTTTGCAAAGCTAGAATGACTTGAAATGAGAGCAATGCTCATTTTCCACCATTTTGTCAGCAGAGAAAATCTGACAGAAAAAGAAGTATTCTTGTTTGTACCGTTCTTGTTTCTAGAAATGAAATTAGGTACTCACCAGTAAGCTGCAACTCAGGCAAGAACTGTTCAGGCAGCCACAGACAATTTTGCTGTTCATGAATCTAATCAAAATCGTGTCACTTGCTCCCTTCCTCTCCTCATGATTTGCTTGTTGCCTTCTCACAAAACAAAATTATGCATTTCAAAGACTGATTTTTAAATCCTGGCTCATAGCAAAACAAAGACCTCACAGGAGTCTGTAAGCTACCACAGTACAAGCCTTTATTTAAGAAAATTACTTTCCTCATCACTGGCTTTTCTCCTAGAGTTCTGGGTTTTCTACCATAGTGGTAATCAGGAACAAAATGTATAGAAAATGGTTTACTGAAGATAAGGATAGAAAATCAAGACCAATAGCCTAATTTATAACTTGCCAAAATACAAGTTCTAACATTAAGAAATGATAATAATTTTAAAATGTTTTAAAATCTCCCTATTTCTAGTAACACAAAATCACCTTTTCACATTTCAAGTGTGGATATTCATAAGTCAACTAAATTGCCTCAAAACATCACCACCACCTCTTTAAGCTAATGAGTTGGCTTCACACTGAAGCATGTGAAAAGTATTCATATATTTTGTTTTGCAAGGTTAAAGTGTACAGGTCGTCATCTCCATCAAAAAGACAGTAACAAACAGTTTGGAGAAGACAACGTCTTGATTTAATTGAGCTTTTTGCCAGGGCAATGTGTATCTAGCAGTTAGATGCAGAGCTGTTTGCTTTCCAGACGCTGATAATATAACCAGTGGTATATGAGATTGATGATCCAGTTTGCAATTAATACCAATTGAAGGCAACATATAAAATTTGGGGTATAAGAGATACACGAAGAGAAGTATTATTAATGCAGTTAGTGCTTTGCTTTTTCTATTAATTTGTTAGGTATTTTATGTTGAATCCCTTCCTCTGGCTAGATTCTGTTCTATGATTTTCTTGTGTGTTGAGGGCAGGAATCTGTATGTGATACAGGCAAATTGACAATAAGCAGAGATAAGCAACAATATATAAAACAGAGTGACAATTTCCTGTATTCGATTCAATTTATTGGAGGCTTTCTAATATGATAGAAAGATTATTTCTCTCTTCAGGATAAATGCAAGGAGACTGCAGTGCTATGTATAGTTAAGCTTTTCCCATTCTTTTGGTTCTTTAACTGGTTTTTACTGCAGCAGATTTTGTGATGACTTATTGCATTAACAGGAGCAAAAATGAACCTTTTTGTCATTGCAGCACCACCACCTCCACCCACACTTTTTTCACAGACTTTTTGGAAAGAAATTTACAGCCTGCTTTATATACACAATTAATAGTAACACATTCTCCTATGTTTTTATAGTCAGAGGAAAGGAATAAAATTCAATAGGATTTTTTTCTTCTGTATACATTTCCTGTATGCATACCTAAAACCAATTTTATAGCTATGCCAAGCCTTCAGTTTCATATCTTCAATTTCATGTCTTCATTATGAATGTAAACAGTTACTGGAATCTTACTGGAATACATTAAAAAATTCTAAATGCAATTCATTTTCTAATCACTGAGATTTCCTTCATCTGACTCCTCCTCATTTTTCATCTCTAAGGAAACAAGAATTCATTTTGCTATGAATATGGGTTTCTTGATAGTTGACTACTAGTTCCCACTACAAATACTTCTTTCACCCCATGCCTTAATTTATTATCCTTGCCATCTGCTGGTGACATCCGTGGTGATGTTCCAGAGGACTTTGACTGGAGGTGCAGGAGACAAGGCAGCAGGAGGCAGAGGTGGACTGTCCTCAAAGAAGATGAGTGATTTCCCAGTGAAGTAGAAGGAAGGAAAGCACAGAACATATTGGGGAGAAGTTGAACTGCTCCTACATAAAAAGATATTTTAAGCTCCTGTCAGCTGTTAGAAATCCATATACAGAAAACTCAGTTTCAGGGACTGCTTCCATTATGCTAGCATTATGCAAAACGGATCTTAAAAATATTAACAATAATTTATTCTCAGTAAACATGAGAATTTTCCTTTCAGGCATCCTGGCCTTAAATCCCCTTTCGTGTTAGTTGGCTCTGATCCTTGATTCTATTTTTCTGTCCTGTGTTCCTCTCTCCCTAAAACCACCTGCTTCCAAAAAAATTTCCCTTCCACACATCTTTCCCAAACCAATCTTCATTACCTTTGGAAAATGCCTCCCGTGGTGTACTGGATGTCTCTAGAGGCTGTGTCATACTTCACTGTATTGTTCTCTACTTTGTAATATGTAATGTTGTGATACGCTTTTGAACGTGAGAAGCTGGGAAGCGTAAAGCTAAAAGATGCCTACAAACAAGCAAAGAGCTCTGTGTGCAACAAAGTAATGCTGATGTAGGTGGGGCACTCAGGGACACGGTTTGGAGGTGGACTCGGCAGTGTTAGGGAAATGTCTGGACTTGATCGAGGAGATCTTTTCCAATCTCAGCTATTCTATGACTCTATGTGGAACTTCAACACTGTGAGGTAGAAACTTCAAGAACAAGCAGTTAACATCTGCAGGTCCAAAGTGCACTTGTGAATAGTTGCCTGAATCAAACCAAACCTCTTCCAAAATCCCGAGATTTTTGTATAATTTCTCCCCTGTAGACTAGACTTAACTTTTAAATAGATATCATAATATATGGGGTAGGACCTGCTTTGCTATCTATACTACTACTTCCTTAATCAATAACTTTCAAAACAGACTTATTTTGATATACTTCAGGAAGCTGAAGATCCTGCATTAAGCAGGATATATGTCCTGCTCAAGCTCTGCACATTTTAAACAGCATATGTTTGCTCCAGGCACCACTGACAGCATTGTGAAGCACCAGAGGCCTTTCATCTGCAGAGCTTCTGGCAAAACAGTTTGATGATCTTGCGGGAGTGGAAGTGTTCTGCTCACCTTCACTGAGCACCACCAAGAAAGAAATACAGAAATGATAAATGACACAGTGAACGTTCATACACAAGTCACTCTGAGTGTTATGAGGATATCTTTTCGCCCATTTTAAGCTGAAAGAGGAGGAAGAAGGGCAAGGGAGTTGCAAATTGAAATGTATTTGACTGGTATCTGTGTGTAATGAACCAGTTGGCCTAAGTGCCAGTGTTTGTAAAATGCTTGAGACAGGAGATGATTGCCTGTGCAGCCACAAGAAATTCAGATGAGGAGACACAGATATTTAACACATACACAAAAAAATGTGACTGTTTCTTTCTCTCCTCTGCAACAAGGGCTCAGGTGGACTAGTATGTTTCCCCTGAAGCATGTAGTAATATCACCAGTGCCTCTACTGCAGCCGTAGCTGATCCTGTTAGAGCAAGAATACAGCACCCTTCAGTGACCACTCACAGGCTTCTCTGATCACCTTTAAAACAAAAAGAGGACCTATTTAGTAGATCTGATCAACTAAAGGGCATCTTACATGCTTAGAAAAATTTTATTCTAAAAAATACAGAATATTGGTAATGCTTTTCCATAACTGTTATTGAAAAGCTAAGTTTTAAGATGGTCTGTCTTTTATCCAACTGACAGTTTAACTGCTGTTGATAGCGCTTCTAATTAATGCCTTGTGTTTTATCATATCCTTTGTGTTAATGCCCTTAAGAATTAAATTAAATGAGCTGCATCTCACTATTGTGTAACAAGCTATGAAAGGGCTAGAATAGCTGGAGTGGGAGAAGACACTGTGTAATCACACCCAAAGCATACCAAGTACCTAAGGAAGGGAATATAATCTTTATCAGGAAATTCATACCTGATATAGAAGCTTCATCATGTGTCAATGAAGTATATCTGAAGTCATGCAGAGACAGGTCTGATATCTCTTAACTCTGTCGAAATGGTAGGCCAAGTCTTCGTGGGAAATGAGGGGGTATTGACCTGGTGAAGTCAGTCAATTTGTCTCTGTTTTCTTAATGTGAATTTCTGGTTAACTGCCTCCTGGATTTGGTTTGGTTTTTAAAAGTAGAAACAGAAATTGATAACAGGTTTCTCTGCTTATGTACTAGCTGATAACACACACAGCTAGCACCCAGGCATGTAGTGTTTGAGATGTTTATCTCCCTTTACAGAAAAGGCTTAAAATCTACAGCAAACCACCAGTTGTTTAAATAGATTGGGTTTATCAGTGCACTACTGACAGCAGTTGAACAGGGAAATAGGGCTCTTTTTTCCTGTACTGGAATAAACATAACTTGCTTAAAGGAGGATGATGAGAACAAAAACACAATTGAAGCAATGGTAGATAACCCTTGAGTATGTCAGGACAAGGACCCTCCCAACCCAGACCATTCTATGACTCTACACTACGAACACCTGTTATTAGCAAAGGATATTTCTGTTCTACAGTCATGACGAAAACCATAAATTCTCAGAGTAGGTGAAAGTGATTCTGCTCTGGTAACAGATTGACAGCCACCCAGGGTAGACAGGGAGTAACTGTGATTGACATATAACTGGAAGCAGTAGAATTTTGAGTGACATAAATGTGTATGATCTTATAGGACTGCAATGTGGGTGGATTAACAGACACAGACATGTAGAAGTGGAAAGCTGTTTCTTGATGATGCACAGGGTGCAAGTTTGAACACCAAGCTCTTCAGGAAGTGCCCTGAAATTCATACTTGTCTTGTCTTTGTTTATCTTTCTTCAAGACAATATAACAACAAGACAAAAAGCTGACAAAAACCCCAAAAAAGAATAGCCCACATCCTTGTCTGCTTCTTTTTGTTACAACAAAGAAAGAGCATATCAGAGAACTCCAAATTCTTTCACGCTGCTCTCACACTGGCACAACTTTAAAGTCTTGATAGTTTAATTTATGTAAGCATCTAAAAGTTTGTCTGATCTCTGTTGCCCCTTCCTCTTAGCCTTGAAAAAGCAGACCAGAATTACTGGGGGAAGAGGGGGATTTGTTCCAGCATTTCTGTTTTGTTTCATATTGAAGAGGAAACAACTTTGAAATAAAAAATGAGTGGAAAACCTGACAAATCATTCTTGAGTCTCTGAAATTATTTGTTTAGGTTTCATTCCAAATTAAGACAATGGTTTTTGCTCTTTTGTTTTGTTTATAAATGAGAATCAGGCTACACTTGATAGACATATTATTCCAATAGCCATGCTTGGTCCTGTCAGGATCTGCTGGAAGAAAAAAAAACAAAGGAGCCTGCAACTTTTATGAAAGGCTAAAAAAGATAAATTAACAATGATTGGGATTGAAATCACATTTTATTTTAAGATCTGTCTTAGTGCAGAACTGTTGTAGTTAAACCAATCGAAAGAACTGACATCATTACAAAATGATAGGTGGTAGGTTTTTTTAGTTAATATTTTGCCTAATGTCTAAATTTGTTTTCTGTATGTTTGTAGCTGCTTAATTCTCGATTTTAAGTCCAAACTTCTGACTTTTCCCACTGACCTGATGAATTCTTAGAAGTCAGCAAAAGAATTCTTAGAGATTTTTAAGTATGCAGAAGCTGCAAAGCCAGCTACAAAAGTAAACAAGGAAGATCAATACCAGTGATATCTCCCATGTTCAGAAGAACATCTTCCTGCAGTTTCAGTTCTCTCCAAGGTCTTGTCAAGGAGTGAATGGTTGTCAAGAGCTGTGGAGTACACTGTCATCCATCAAGTAGCATTGCCTTCATTTAGACTGATGCATTGGGCAGCAATTGAACTGAGTTCAGCACTGTAGTTTGTTTTGCTTAAATTTGTATGTGTCTGTGGAAAGTCTCTTTTTGGAGCTATCTGGTCAGTGTTTGCATTTCTTTCTCATTCCAACAGTTTCCTAGCATTATTTCTGTTCTTCTGCCTGAAGCCTTCCTATTTGTCCACTACATCTTGTCTCATCCCCAACAGGCTTGAGAAGAAAAAGTCCAAATTCAGTTTTCTGTACATATCTGTGTTCCCTCTAAATCTAGGTGCCACACCAGGTGTGTTCTGAGATGTCTGCTATCAGTAAAAAAACTATGGGGCTGTAATGCTAATTGCACATTTGTAGCAAATTAGCCTTCTCTTCTGCTCTAGTATTGCAGTTCACTGTGGTGGCCATTTTCAGAATTCCTAAGGAGGTGTTTTAGAATTTACACAAAACAGTAAGGAGAACGGAGTGTTAGATTCACACGAGAAAAAATTGAGCACTGGCCATGATCAATAGAGAAACTCTCATTTCTTTTTTGAAGGTTCCAGCAAGAAAGCAAAGGTATGTTCCAGACAGTAAGGAAAAGAGCTGATCTGCTTCAAAATACAGCATCTGCATGGGTGATGTTGTAGGTCCAGCACTGTGTGATTGAAATGTATTCCTTCAAAGCTTGATGTTTAAGCTGAAATATTTGGTTTGCTTTTTTTTTTTTCCCCCCCTTTCTTTCTCAACTTGTCTTCTGATACCTGCACTTCTGAAGTGGAGGTTTTTATACTAAAATAATGAGCATCTCTGATATATTTTAAAATGTGTGTTTCATTGATTGGTGTTGCTAGTTTAGAAAACATTATGATTTTGCTCACTCATGCTCTGCCTTGATTGTACATCACTTTTCCAGTAAAACATGCTTCAGACTTTTCTTCATTCATTAAGCATCAAGAAAAGTTTAAACCTGGTTACAGAATTAACAACAGCTAATTAGTCACCCTACATGGTATATATATTTAAAGATACAGTGTTGTGTAAACAATTTGTGTAAAATGTTCTTTCTGTTACTTCCTGTTGTAATAATCCCTTCTCTTTCCTACCGTGGTTTCTTTTTCCTCTCTAATCTTCTACCTTTTCCTTTGTTCATAATTTTTAGTCTAGTAATAAATAGTGTCAGTCTCCAGTGGTCCATGTTACAAAACATCAGCTGAGTGTGGCACAGAGATGAAAAAGTCAAAGGGAATGTTAAGAGTTACTACGAAAAGAAAAGAATAGAACAGAAACCATCATTGTACTACTGTACAAATTCCTCGTGCACTTTCAACCTCAATTATTGCAAAGACTTAGAAAGATTACAGAGGAGAGCAAGTGTGATTTAAGGTATAGAGTAGTTTACTCATGAGGAAGTACTAAATTGTTTCATTAGCTTAGCAAAAAAAAAACTGGAGACATTATCCGGATCCATAAAAAACATGTGGAATACAGAAAGTGAATAGGAAATTACTACTCATTATTTCTTGCAACACAGGAAGTAAAGGACACCCAGGGAATTTATAAACTGTAATAAATTAGCTTTAATACAAACTCAAAACAACACCTTTCCCCACAGCATAGAATTGAAACTCAGCACCACAGGGCTTTGAGGAGGCCAAGATCAGAATGAGTGTCAAAACCAGCCTGAACAAATTCAGAGGAGAAATACTTCTGTGGCTACTGAACATGATGCTCTACATTCACCCTTTATGTCAGTTCTTAAAAGCTACTATATGGCTTGAAGCTACAAGATTATTCCAGGAAAAGATCACCCAGAATTTATCCTGCTTTTTGTAGTCCTTCCCAAAATAGTACTTACGTGCTCCTACTGCTGAACAGAGGATACTGAACTAGGGGAACCTTTGGTCTAATTTTGTGCCATTATTCTTATATTCTCTGAATGATGTCATTTTGACAAGTATGCTCAGAAACCTGTTCCTATATTGAAGTGTAGTGAGTGATTTATCTCCTGGAGATTTGGACTTCTTCCTTGACATCATTTGATCTCACCAGAGCAAACATGTTGGTCTGGAGCAATATAGGAACCACTGGTCCCAGGAAAAGTTTTGTCTGTGTGAAGTTTTGAAAAAAGATGGTTATATTTCTAAAAACTAACAAAAAAATTGAAAGAGAAATAATCCTGAGTAATCTGGAAGACATTTTTCTAACTAGACTTTATTAATGGTAGTTTCCTGCTATGGTTATTTTCATACATTTATTGAGCAGAGCTGTTTTCCTCACCCTGGTTATGTCTTATAAAATTCCACAGTATAGAACTCTCACTCATGTTTGCCAAGGATAAAACATTTGTATTGTAATTTAACTATAAGCAAAGTGGTTTAAATAGTGGTTATGGTTTGACTTTAATTGGAAGGTTTAAGATATGCATTTTTGTTTTGTAGTAACTTCCAACTTTTCTTTTACATCTTTCTTATCCCACTGCAGTAATAATTGCTCATGGGCTCTTTAGTGGTCACAGGACCATGCAGCTCCCCAGGGGGATAGGCAGGGCTCTGCTAAAACAAGAGTTGTGTTTGGGGCAGGAGTTAGCAAAATAAATTGGAGCCTGTATTTCTGAAGGCTGATTTATGCCAATAGGAAGTTCCTCGTACAGTATGAAGCAGCACTGTGTTAATCTCAACAGAGTTTCTTTGTTTGATGGGAGTTAAAAATCTGCTCCCATGTGTGCTAGATTCTCTCTTTAAGTGAATGCAATTATCAGCACTGTGCTTGGGTAAGGTTTGGCTTCTGTCTCCTCCTCTCTATGGCCCAGCAACCCTACAATTGCACTGTTTATCCCATTGCTTTTCTGGAAGGTTATCCCTGCTCACATGGCAAACTTCATTTGTGGCTGCATGTCCCTGTTGCACAAGTTTTGATACCACAGGCTTGGTGGCAGTAAAAGCAAAGCAGCACTGGCTTTGCTGCAGCCTTACTGCTGCCATCATGTGACACTTGTTGCAGAGATTTATGAGTTTGAAGGCTAAATTTTGGAAGATAAAAATCTTGTCAAGTTGATTGATGGTAATTCTTTACACTTTTGGTATTAGAGACATGGCAGATGCCAAACATTGCATCCAGGGGTGACTGATGCATTTTATGTCACTTCAGTGTGAACTGCAACTCTTGTACCTTCTTTTCCTGAAATGAACCCCAGGTTTTGTGAGGGATGGTCCTGTGACACACATTGCAGTTGGAAACTGGAAAGAAATACATGGATTAGCTTCTACCTAGTTGACTCCCTGCAGGCTACTCCATCCCCTTTAACTGACAGGACCAAAGGCAATGGGCACAAACTGAAATACAGGAGGCTCCATCCGAGCTTCAGCAAACACACTTTTACTGTGAGTGTGACCAAGCTGACACACATTGCCCAGGAAGGTTGTGGAGTCTTCCCCCTTGGGGATATTCAGAAGCCATCTGGACATGATCCTGGGCAGTCAACTCTAGGTGGCCCTGCTTGAGCACAGATTTGAACCAGATGGTCCTCCAGAGGTCACTTCCAATCTCAACCATTTTGTGATTCTGTGGTAGAGCCCCATACAATGTGAAGGCTGACATTTAGTTTACCAGCAAGTAAACAAACCAAGCAGTTTGTTGCTGACAGCATTTCACGCGTGCTCTGAGCCACACCAGGAGGGACCGTCTGGACACATTACAAGAGGCTGCTCTAGGCATGGTCCACAGTCATATCTGAAATGGGATCAGAATCTCCTTTACAAGAAGAACTTCTGCATTTGGTTCCAGGTGGAGCTTGGGAATCTGCAAGCAGGTTAGGCAGCTGGGGAACTTGGTGCAGAATGCAAAATTGGGAATGAAACTACCTGATAGTGTTCAAACACATAAGAACCTCTTTATGGTGCCTTGCAGTAGTGCTCCCATCAATAAGAACTAGGCCCCTAACCTCAGGAAGAATACCACTTAATGTCATTATTGTCAAAAAGTCAGTGTTTCCCTGCTGCTATCATATTGTGAGAAATCACAGCAATTTCCTATTTTTAGAACAGAAGTGCAAAACATCAGACATCGTTGTGCAGTACTGTGCCTTAACAACTGCTGTATTTTTAGGGGACTTAGTATGTCACAGCGATATTTAATTAGACAGTGAGCTGAAACAGTAAAGGGCTTTCTAAATGCTGAATATTAGTATTCCAAAGCATGAAAAACTAGAAAAAGGAGAGCCCTGCTTTCCTAAATTCCTGCAGCCTGTGCATGGAAATCAAGATGGACTGAAGCAGATTTTATCACAAGGCATTTAAAAAGCAAGATGTGGAGGCTTTGCCTGTGCTGACTGAGCAACCATAGAGCTGAAACCTTTACAAAATCCCCTTTTGTAATCAGTGTGCACATCTTCCTCCAGCACTATAGATCACGTACGAGTCTTTGCACAGCACGTGTGGGCATCGCTAATAAGATTTACTCTTTACCCATGCCAAGTTTCATCATCCACTGAGAAGGCAGCTTGCTGAGCAGAGGGAAGAGTTATATTGTGTTGGATGCTGCTGATACTAATGAGAAACTTGGCAAGAATATGGTGGAATATTGCTATAATACAATAAGGTTTTTTAAACAAACAAAAAAAGTCATTTCCAAACCTCTTTGAAATGCAGGAGGCACAATTTATAGGAAATTATTTGTATTCAAGAAAGTGGCAAATCAGTTATAGAAGGTTTTCACAAAGCCCACTGAAATGATCATCACAGGTAGGTAGGAATAATACAGAGATGAGTTTGCCCTCCATTTCTTTATAAGATGTTGTAAAAGATTTGGGGGCATATTCCTCCCCTCCTGAGCGCACAAAAGATTTCCTGCCTTGGCTGGAGAATATGTCCTCAGAGTCATGGAGCGTAGAGCTATAAACAGTTACAATTTGTTCAAAAAGTGCTTCTCTCAGGACAGATAAAAATCTTTTGGGTTCAAATTTTCTTCCTTTTTTTTTTTTTTTTTTTATTCCTCCCTTCTGCTGCTCTGCAATTCAATGGCTGAAAATCTCATTTACTCAATGTCTAAATTCAGATCCAGACATGGTCTGTATTCTCTACTGTAAAAACTCTAAGGAATGAGTAGCTGCTTGATAATTCCGTAGATTTTTTTTTTTTCAGTTTGCTAATTTCAATATAGGTCATACCAGTGTCCTTCCCTATTTTTGATATTAAGGCATGTTTGCCTTACGTGATGACTATTGGTTCTTCAATGCTTTGAAGTCTTTCAGCACTCTGTTATTATGCACATACCTTGAGTAACATGGATGATATATTTATGTATAAAACATCTTCTAAATTGAACATTTGAACTACCTAGGTGAAATATTTCTCACATGACAGATGTAAGACAGTGATAACTAGATACGCATTAACTAGTTTAAAAGTAGTCTTGTGCAGAAACTAGAACCCAGGCATGCAATGCAGCACGAAGGGGATAAGGAGTTTTTCCCTAGAATACCCACACAACTTTATGGCTATATATTATTATGCATTCATTCACTATTATTAAATGTAATTCTGAAAATTAGAGAGCATTTTACATTCTAGAGGGCTCCAATTCTGCTGACTACTAACCAGATGCCAGATTAGTCAACTCACCTAATCCCTTGTTTGTGTTGCTGAGTCAAATTGTGATATTTTATTCGTATTAGGTAGCACCTGGTCGATTTAAACAGGATTACCCATGATGTAAGACAGCACTAAATGTGAGTACAGGGCACAATTCAAAACAGGTGTCTCACTGGGATCTCAAAGTACAATTTTACAATGTGAAAGAAAATGAACTCTAGCCCAAGATACCATAATGTCTCAGTAAAACCTATACTGAAGTATTGTGAGCTGCACATTATTCTTTGCAGTTCCAACAGAGCAATAGAGGACTTGGATAAAGTGTTTACGCTCAGACTACAGAGTTTTATCTTGAACATAATTTTTAAATGGTAATTTTGTATATATTTTGCAATACATGTTTGATTCCTGTCAAACATGTGGAATGGACATGGACAGGGGGACGTCAGGCAGGAAACTACCTTGGTCCCTCATATTCAGTATTATGGTAGTCACTCATGAGGACGTACTTAAATTTTTTTCTTACTACATTTATACCAGAGGGAACAGATGACAAATGAAATCATTTCCTTCATTTTAGTTGTTCGGGTCCCACAGCTTTTCCCCTGAGAAACATCCTTATTTGAAGTATCGCTAATAATATCGGTTTGATATTTGTTAGTTAATGATGTGGAAGGTGGGGGAATAGAATGATGATTAAATAAATCTGTTAGATATCCATGAGCTCTTCCCTTCTAAGTATGTCAGTGTTACTTATAATATAGCCTCTGATGATTTCACATATGCAGAGAACTTGTGTGGATTGGGCTACTGCTGCTTTTGCCTGGGTGCTAGAGAAAGCTGATTTTGATATGACATGGATGCTGCCTTGGAAAATTTTCTGATGAGAAATATTTTTTTAATTACTGGGGGGAAGGGGTGATATTTTTTACACAGATGTTAAATTTCCTGGAATTAATCGGGTAGAAAAATGCCTTTGAGGCATCATTCAGTCCATTAACTGCAATGCCAACAGCCAGTGGCTGGAGTTGAATACTAACAGATTTTCTAAGTCTTTACAGTAATAGACAAGGCCAGACAGATTCACAGCTCAGCCTGGCCCTCCTGTTTTTACCTGCTGCCTTCTGTGTTTATATCCCCAGTGTCTGCAACCTGCTTCCATTTTTAACAGGAAGACATGAATATAAGAAGCTGTGTTGGTTTGCTCATTTGTGTAAAAATTATCCACTCAGCAAACCAGGATCAGGCCCTTCCCCTCCACTTCTAGGTACTACTTTAAAATTAATGCTATTGAAGCATTATGTCAGACATATGTGCCTCATAATACATGGAGCAAAACAGGAGAGTAGGGAACAGCTGAAAAAACAATTTTAAGGATGAAATTTTGTGAGAGAAATCTTTATTCATAAGACAAATGTGAAAAAAAATACAGAAAGAAAATGAAAATATGTTGGTGTTATTTAGAGTAGGCACATTATTTTGTTGGCTACAAGAAAGCTTTTAATAGTTTTGTCATTCAGACAGTGTTCTGAATTATGTCTTTCCTAGGGAAGGCAGGAAGTCTTCTTTTGCTTTGCAAAACTGAGTTCAGCAGAGAGGTGGACAGAAGTGGAGACATAGGCTAACATAGGTTGTATGTGCACCTATTTTGGATTCTTATCTCCATATTTCACTTAGGCTATTAGGACCATGCCTTGTTAGTTCTAAGCTAGGAGTCTCCAAGCCAAACTTTGCTGCAATGGGTTATGGCAATTTAGTATGGAGACTACTTCTCTATTATACCAACATCCACAGAAGATGCTGATCTTGGAATCAACTATGGATGTGACATAAACCCCAAAATGCTTACTACTTCAAGTGGCTAATAATCCCAAATTAAATTTAAAATAATAATAAATTATTTTTAGGACCTTGATAATCTCACATTATACACAATTAAAGGTTTCTCCCTCTAGTTTCTACAAAATTTATGCTATTTCTTTCCAAGACTTCCTATGGTGGATGCTCGGATATGACAATGAAGGGACCAGATAGCTAACAATTTAATAGCTTGTTTGTCTGTTTGCTATGTGTTATCCCTGCAGCAGTCTTATCTTTTTGTTTGAAGTCTTTTATATACATGCCTTTATAAGACACTCGGGAATGTGAGCAGATAAAGCAGCAAATAAATGTGTTTGGAAAGCATATGTTGTACTAAATCGGCAAAGGGTAAGGAGCTCCAAAAAGGAGAAGGGAAGAAAATGAGCTCCACCTTAAAAAAGTAATGTGAGAGATGCTGAGTGGAAAAAGAACAGTCATCCAGCTGGGATTTATTAAGTGGAATGCTTTGGGGTTTCTTTAACAAAAGCTGTGGAAGACCAGAAATCAAAGATCACTTCATATTTACCGGCTTTTTTGAAGCACCTCTTCACTACTCTCAGAGTATCTCACAAAGACTAATCAACTGATCTTCAGAATATCCTTATGAGTTTGAGAGATTTAAGCCTTGTTTTATCATTGGAGGAATAAAGAGATTATTTATCTAAGGCTACACAGGAAATCTGTGATACAAATAATAAAGCAGGCCTGCATTCAGTGCAGTGACTCAACCATAAAACCAGCCAATCTTCTTTCAGGGTTACAAGGCACTAAGGGAGGGCTGTTGGTACAATTCATAGCCAAAGGAGATAAGCTGATGAGACACTCCCTCTAAGTATAGATGGAGAGGGTTATATCACTCTGGTTGCTGGGGAAAATCCACATTTATCTTGTGTTTTGATTAAAGGCAAATCCATTAAATGGATTTTCAACTAACCCTTGCTGGGCATCTCTGATGGTAGCCAGTCTTAAAAAGCCAAGCCCTTTGTAATGAAATCTGAGACTGTGTTTTGAGCTTTGTCTTCATGCAGTCATTTTATGAAAAGTTGAAAAACTTGTATGCAGTGAAGATGATAACATGCATGTTATGGGAAGTTAAATCCCTTAAACTACAGATATAGCTAAACATCCAAAGGGTAAAAAATGTCCCACTTATTGTTTCAATAGGAGTTTAAAGCAGAACTACCAATACTTGAAAATGGGACAAAAATCATGTTATTTAAATAAAATTTTCCCATTTTGTGTTTTCCTTCAGCTTTTAACCATACACAGCTAAGGCTGTATACAAGCGTTATCTCTGTTAAAACCTTCAGCCGTTGGGATTGCTGGGTGAGCTGTCCACATTTTGTGCATAGCTCTGAAGGAGACAGTTGTCATGCACTGTGATCTGAGCATATGTCATTATTTATGTTACCTCCAGTGGGAATGACCTCGTAACAACATTCAATGTGGTTAAGTGAGATTTTTACGAAGGACTTGCACATCCATATTGAAACTGCTGTAGGACATTGAAGAAAATGGATGCAATTTTTATTAGCTATATTAGCTCACTGTAATAAGGGGTCCTCAGTCTTTCATCCATATTTTCAAGGTACATCTACCAGTTGCATCATCTGCTTCTAAGGGATCTGGGAGCTCAGAAAAAATAAGACTACCACCATCATGGTGGTATCATACTTTTTCTGGGCAGAAAACTGCAACTTAATTGCAGCTTTCTGCCCAGAAATCCTAATGATTGCAAATGCCACTGTGGAATCATTAGGACTCCACTGACCAAAAAAGTTGAAATTTACCACCTTCTAGGACTTCTGAGTCCTAGAATAGAACTGTCATTATCTAGCACGTTTTCCATAAGGACAGTTGCTCAGAAGAAGATCTGGATAACTGAAATCAACAGTGTATTTGATCTACTTCTAATTTGCACTGTAGTTTTTAACATAGGTCTGGCAATGTAAAATATTCTTAGAGTGCATAAAAAGGCAATGCCATTTACAAACATTTTAAAGTGTCTTGTCAATGCCAGAGCTATGCAAAAGGGTGCACTTAGCACTGTAGCGCATTTAGCACTACAGCTAAATGCATTCAATGTTTGACAGTTGTTGAAGTGGACAATCTCACAACTTCCCTTCTCCTCTGCTCTTCCCCAGGATGGATTCCTATGCAGCTTTAAGATTAAGACACCATTGGAAAAAACACAATTAATTCTTCTAAAAGTTATTATATTCTCCACTGGCGTTACATGAATACCACTTCCTGCACAGGTGCATAGCTGGAGCTGAGAGGAAGGAATGGGATGATTCCCTTCAGAAATTTTAATATATTTGGATTTTTCCACATAGTCATAGGAATCACAATGAAAAAAAGGAAACCTTTTTTACTCTGTTGAGAACAGCATAGATGTATCTTTCAGCATCAATTTGCTTTGGAAAGGAAAAAGTCACAGGGCTATGAGTGAGATACACATATTCTTTAAGGCATTGTGGAGCACACACTGGAGGTACTCTGGTTCTTCAGTTTCTTCGTAGTGGAATATTATTGTTTTTTCCCCAGTTAACTGCAAACAGAATTCAATGTGGGGGGGAAAAAATCTAATCATTTCGAAGATTACGGTGATTCCCCAGCAAGTCTATTTGAAGTTATTATAACAATATGGAACAGCAACAACAAAAAAAAGGGACATAAGATGTTAGGAATTTCTTGTATATCAGAATGATTTAATCTCCCATAGAAAATGCATTTCTGAAGTTTCTTCTGTTAGGAGCTACACAGTGTTCCAAACATTTGAGAAACAGATCAGCTGAAAATACTTGTGTGAAAATGTTTGTTTTCTGGAAAAGGGAGAAGGTTGCAGCTTATGTCTGATTAAAAAAAAGAACTTAGGGAGGCAGAAGGCAGAAAAGCTGCAGGTCATAGTGATTTTCTCCGCCTTGATTTAAGAAAAACGGAAAAAAATTTAAAAAAAAAGACTAATAACGAATAGCATTTTGAGTGTTAGCTAATTTTTTATCAGCCAACAAATAAATTGTGCTGAAACATTAGACTCTACTCCCGTGGTGATTAGATATTACAGTACATATGGTATGGAAACATTAAGTGGTGTTTGAAGACCTCACAACGCCTAAACACAGCATGTCGGCCAACTGGTGACCATACGCTGCAGCTGACATAAACACAGAGTTGCCTCCTGCTTTCCTGCACCTGGATTTGCTACACAGATAAATCTTGGGTGTTACTGCAGAGGAAGGCCCAGCAAGGACTTCATATATTTCTCTTTGCAATAGATGCAGCAAGCACACCATACATCCCCCACCAATAAAACCAGATATAATTTTCAGTTTGAAATGAGTTTGTTGCATCACAAAATATTTATTCTCACCCTGTCCAAAAATTGCAGCACTTCTGTTTTTCTCCTGATGAAACTAGACAACATTACAACCTTTATGTTATACTGACTGCATCTAAAATACAAAAATATTTAGGATTGATGGGTCAGGCTCAAAAGTGCAGCAACAGACTAAATGCTGTACACAGTGACTTTGGTTGGTTTGGACGGTATGTCAACTTGAATAGTCATGTCTTGTAACTTTGTATTCAATATCTGGCATTTCAGTCTTAGAAAATCAAGGCAAAAATTCTGAGTAATTTTTTTCTGACATTAAACACTGGATTGTTTTGTGAAGTTTCCTACTGCAACTTTAGCTCAAGTGAAACTTACAGCATTTTAAGAGATTATCCAAACAAAACTAATGCCTGCTATTACTAAGTATTCACAAGCTTCTCCTTCTTCCATTTTACAGTTTAAATGTTATGTAGAATTATTTACTCATTAGTAAATAGCCTTGATGTTTTTTAGACTTCTGTAGTATTCAATATATGCAAAAGCTGCACAAAAATAACTGAAAATAGGCTACAAGTGGGTAATTTCTCTTTGTTCTGTGGCACAGAGTCATACTGATTTAGCTAACACTGGCATCCTATTAACACATACATCCTGTTCCCATGTTATTCCACAGTGAATATCATCTGACATGCAGAAAGTGGATGACTTTTTTGAATCTTGCCTAGAACCCAAAGAATTAAGTTCTCTTTTTACCTATATATCCTGTATAGTCTGTGGGAATTCCAGTAGTTCAAATTATAATAAGACATCTGTAGCTGGAATAAAGCATTAAGAAAGCTGTGTTACAAATCTGCTGTAACCACTCTATTGATCTTTACCCACCTTTTCAGAGCATTTAATCTATGGTTTCTGCAGCATGTCTGTTCTTCTAGTACTTTTCAGTCCCAGTGCTATTGCACAGTTTGAGCAAGAGTCCATTACACTAATTACTTGTTATTCCCTAGTCATGTTTTCTTCCTAGTTCTGCACAGGCACCTCATTCTTGACCCAAAGCAAGTCTTTGTCTTCCTGGTTGTGGGATCCCAGTGCACTTTCTGTCAAGACATTTTAAGACTTATCATCAATAGGCCCTGCCATCCCAGTTTCTAATTAAATCTTTTGGTCAAACCAAGCTTTATCAAATACGGACTAAGACAACAGAAAAACAGGTTGAGACAGAGGAATGTTTGCTAGATATAAACATTCACAATACAACCCTATTTGTGACAAAAGAGTACTATATCAGACCCATTACTTTATTCCTAAAGGCTTCCATTTTCCCCTTTTTCTAAATCCATTCACCTATCATTTTTACTTTTTGCATTATGTGGATTTTTAACCTTTATTTTAACAAATACCACTCTTCTTAGCATGGAAAGCATTTTCATTTTAAATCAACTAAAAATTTTAGCAAACATAGTTTTAAAATACAAGCTTGAGTTGTTCAGGCTGAAGTTTGTAATGAGAAAGTCTGGTAGGAGCAAAAAGAAATTAAATGTTGGGGAGCAACCTTGGATAGCAAATCTCTTAGGGGACAGCATAATACAAGAGATACAACATCTAATTATGTTTTAGCTATCTTGATGCCTGTTTGTCATATTACTACTTCTCATACTGTCAGAAACTACCGGAAAGGGAAGATAACGCAGATTTTTCCTGGGTTTGGCATGCTGAGCAAAGATTAACATATGCTATAAAATGCCTCAAGAGACAGGTTGCAGACACTGAAAGATCTCTGGTTCCCTCCTCTCTTGGAACTGTAAACCCGAAAATTCAGTATTAAGATTTCCTTCTCTGTGTAACTTTACATTTCCTCTTTCATTCCTGGTTTTTGTTGTTAAGTTTTACAAGCCCTGAATCTGACAACTTCACACTAATTAATTCTAGTCTGGGGTAAGCTAAATACAGTGACACGATGGACAGATACAGTGGGTTTGTAGCTGGTAATTCAAGTGGTTACTTCTGTCACTGATTAATATAGGGCTTTCAAATTCTTTTTCAGAGTAATTTTGAAGTTGAGATATTTTAGTTCACAAATAGGATGGAGTAAGATTGAATGCATTGTCAGTTAACAAAACTCAAATGAAGGGCAATAGCAATTTCAGACAGTGACAGCATCTTAGAACTGAGTGACCAAATGTTACTTGGTTTTTTCTGACTCGTTCTGAAAGCACACTAAACCACATACTACTTTCAAGTTAAGCAGTGGAGGTGGAAGCACATGCCTTCTTTTGCTGAAAGATGGGGAAAAAAGGCATTGAAACCAATTCTTTTGGTACAGTTAGCGTTTTCGTTAGTTTAATCCCATAGCCCCCAGATTTTTATAGTCACTAAACAGTCTTGAATTTATCTCATGAATATAAAATCAAGAAAATCATTATGTGCAGCTGTACTGTAGAAGCCCCACAATGCAATAATTTCATTGAACAGAGCAGATGCATGCTGCTGGCGTGTCAGAGCCAATAGGAGCTGCATGCAGTTCGTATCAGCAGGAATTCACATTCACATACATCACTTGAGGACAGGAATGTGCAATGTGACAGGCCCATCACTACCCATAATTCATCTAATTTACAATGGCAAGGAGGATACTTGATTGTGTCTGAAAGTCAACAGGTCAGTGGCTTCATGCAGCAGCTCATGCTGTTCCCAGCAGTACTGCGTTCTTACTAATAATTTAATCTTGTATTCGAAGTTCAGCTCCTATGGCTTACCTCTTCCTTCACGTTTTCTTTCACTTCTACTTAAAAATATAATGTTCCATTTCAGCAAAATTAGCTGCAATTTCATGGATCACTACAGCAGGAGTAAGTTTTATACATAATACTATAATCCATCTATTTGTTCCCCAGAATGCAAATTGACTTGATAAGTAATTCCATGTCCCATGTAAATAACCCTACTTCTAATTGAGAGTACTGTATTTTCAGTGAAGATGGGGCAGGGAAAAATAGATTGGCTTTGACTTTCTGATAGTTGTTGCAAGATATTTTGTTAAATTTTTTAAAAATCTCATATAGAAAATATAGCCAACAGCTACCTTGATTACTTTTTTAACAAAAACTCTGGTGCTCTACTGGTGCTTCATTCTCCCTTATTCTTAGAAAAAGCTTCTTTAAAAAAAGTTTTCAGAATTTGGTTCTGATATAATATGCCAGATGACAATATCTAAGATGCACAGTTCCTCTAGCTAGTAGATACCAATTATCATAGGAGTGAGAATAGAACATGACTCTTGTTCTTCCATCAGTATGTCAGTAACAGGTAAGAAAAAACACTCTACAGTAGGATGAACAATAGCAAGTTTACTTTCCATGGCCCCTTTTAGGTTCAGATTCTCTGTGGGCTTTTCCAGCCACTGGAATAATTTATATGAACTGGATACTTGTTTTTGTAATGTGGATACATTTCTACTATTAATTGATTGGTATTTCCATTTCTTTTCTCTATAAAGATATTAGTAATTATCTAGAACTTCTTGCAGGTTCAGAGTTAAAATCAATGTCTAGATATTATATTGAAAATAAAGACAACAGCTTTTATATGTTGTTACAGATCTCATAAACTACCAAGTTTCTTAACTAATTTTGTTAATTATAAAGTAGAAGTTACTTAAATGTCAATGGTAAAGATATTTGAGTGGTGAACACTAATTATTGTCTTTAACTGTAAGCTTCATTGGACTACCAACTTGAAGTCCTTTAAGTTGGCATAATCTAACTTTTCCAGGAGGAACAAACTTATTAAAATTACCAGAGTTTTTAAGCAAAAAGGAGAAAGTGTTCTTACATGCCATGCATTAAGTAAATTGTCACATTTATTGCCACAGAATGTAATGAAGGACAAAAACATAGACGAATTTACAGAAAATAAATGGCTCTTAAAAATAATTGTTCAGAGACAATCTCTGGCTCAACAAGTCAAGTCGGACTTGTTGCAGTGAAGAATTCCTGGAAAGAATGTCAAGAAGGCATGCTTTGTTTCCTTTCTTCCGGCTCATTTTCTGTAAACAGATCATATTGGCACTCCCAGCTAGAGGACACTGAGCCAAGTGAGCCTTTTGCCTGACTCTGTACACTGCTGTAGTGCTCCTATGTGCATTATGGCATCTTCAGTATGATTTCTTGGCAAAATCATATTTGCTTCAAAACAGACTTGTTTCTACCTGTGGCATCTCTCAGAAGTGCAGAATGAGAAGACTTACTGGCTGAAAGTGCTTCAACATTTGCTTCCCAGCTGATATGCACTGGGAGTCCTGCTTAGTAACTTGAGTTAACTGGGTTGTCATTGCACTGAGCAGCCACATTAATTATCCTATTCTCCTATGAGTACCCATGTAACTAGGAATTTGTACACAAAAATTTCTTCTAACTGCTTTTGGTCCAATTTCCTTCATTAACCTAGGAAAACACAGCTATGGGAGAGTAATATGAAGACCAATCTATTTTAATATGTGCTCTAGAGTCAGAAAATATTAATTTGTCTTGCTTACTTTCAAGCCACTAATTTTCAGAAATGCCAAATGGATGCTAATTTCTTTTCAATTTTCAGCATTTCAGCTCATCTGTCTTTATATTCAAAAATTCTTCCACTCATATGTAAGCCTAAAACCAGCAGTGATGCCAAGTTCTTACTTGCAAAGGTGTTGGTATTTTTAAGCATTTTTTCCTGAAAATAACATGGAAAAGTTGCTTTTTCTTACACTTTTTCTAATGTGCAGCTGTAATTACTTGCTAATTTTTCCTTGAGAAATTAGTTTAAATAAGCAACTCCAAACTTACTAATTTTAATGGACAGGCTTTCTCAAGTCATCCTTGATTCCTTCTATCAGTGTTATCCATATATTGAAAATTTTGCAATGTCCCAGTGTTGAAGAAGCCCTGTTAATAATGGTGTCTGACTTTCTCTGATGCATTATTTATAAAATAGTCCAATCATGTGAGGCACTTGAACACACACCCCCAGGTCTTTCTGCAGCCATTCATCCAGTGGCATAACCATGTCCATAATCCAGGAATAGAAACTGCACTGCCCATTAGTTCAGTGATCTCTCACATGAATGAACTTGGGAGGACCCAAGAATAGTTAGAGGCTGCTTTTCTCACTTTTACCTTTTTTTAGTTATTTTTTATAAAGTTTGTTGCACTTTTTCTAGTTATTTTGCAGTTAGAGTCAGTAAGTGATGCCAGACACTTCTCACGGTGCTTATTTTATTCTCCAAATCACAAAACTCAACACATTTCTGCAAATGTAACAACTAAAATTAGGAATTAGGGTTTCTCTCCCAAAAAACGTGGCAGGATTAATAGCCCAGCCGAAGTGCATCTGCACCAACGCATGCAACATGGGGAGCAAACAGCAGGAGCTGAAAGCCACTAAGTGGAAGACTGTGACATAGCTGCCATCATAGAAATACGGTGGGATGACTCGCACAACCAGAGTGCTGCAATGGATGGCTGTAAACTCTTCAGGAGGAACAGGCAAGGAAGGAGAGGCAGTGGGGGAGCCCTGTGTGTTAGGGAGTGTTTTGACTGTCTAGAGTTTAAGGACAAAAGGCCAACAAGGTGGGAGTCTGTTACAGACTACCAAGCAGGATGAAAAGGCAGACAAATTATTCTACAGGCAGATGGGAGAAGTCTCACAATAGCTGGCTCTTGTTCTTATGGGGGACTTCAACTTACCAGGTGTCTGCTGGAAGTACAACACAGCAGAGAGGAAACAGTCCAGGAGGTCCTGGAGTGTATGGAAGATAACTCCTGACACAGCTGGTGAGGGAAACAACTAGGAGAGGCATCCACTGGACCCATGGTTTGTGTACAGAGAAGGACTGGTGGGCGATGTGATGGTTGCAAGCCATCTTGGGCAGAGCACTCATGAAATTATACAAGTTTTCAGGGTCCCTTGGGAGGCAGGTCGGAAGGAAGG
>VZRF01008470.1:497224-594530 GCA_013396875.1 Vireo altiloquus | reverse complement strand
AAATTATTCAAGGTTGCAGGGGCGGGTGGGAGGAAGGAAGGAAGGAAGGAAGGAAGGAAGGAAGGAAGGAAGGAAGGAAGGAAACCTTGAAGGTGCAGGAGCAGGCTGTCCCCATGTGCTGAAAGATAAGCCAAAAAGGAGGAAAGATTGATAAGGCTGAACAGAGAGTTTTGATGGGAACTCAGGAAAAAAGTGAGAGTTTATGATCCTTGGAAGAAGAGGCAGTCAGCTCAGGAGTATTACAAGGATGTTGTGAGATTATGCAGAGAGAAAATTAGAAGGGCTAAAGACCAACTAGAATTTAATCTGGCTGCTGCCATGAAAGACAATAAAAATGTTTATAAATACATCAGCAACAAAAGAAGGGCCATGGAGGATCTCCATCCTTTATTGGATATAGAGGGAAACATAGTTTCCCTGTGGATGAGGAAAGGATGAGGTACTTGATGCCTTCTTGCCCTCACCCTTTAATAGTAAGACCAGTTGTTCTGGGGGTACCCATACCCCTGAGCTGGAAGACAGGGACAGAGAACAGAATGAAGACCCCATAACTCAAATTTGGTCAGTGACCTGCTACACTTAGACACACACAAGTCTGTGGGGCTGGATGGGATCCACCCAAGGATATTAAGGGAGCTGGCAGAAATGCTCATGATATCCACAATTCTGTGATATCATTTATTTAAAATTCTGGGGAAAGAAGCAGAGGTAGTAATAATTTCGTCCTCCGTTTCTCATCTATGTAAGAAAGATCAGGATTCCATGTAAGCAAAATTAATGAACAGGAGAACTGGATATTGCTTTCTGCAATAACCTTTTGATTCCATTCAACTGTCCTTAACCAAAAATACAGCAAGCATAACAGACCCATGGAGAAAGCAGAGAGAATATGTCTAGCCTCTCCATTTGGCAAGACTACAGTTTGATACCAAACTAGAAGGAAAGTGGCTTGGTTCTGCTCAATAATGTATGCCATAATAATTAAGTGCTTTGACATTTATAGGTTAAAACCAAAATATTTAGGTGTTTCACCATGAAAAGTCAACTGAAAGCATGGAAGGCACCAGTAAGTAAAAGAAGGAATGGATAATTTTATTGTCCAGTAAGTTTGTTTAAACACAGCCTAACACCTTCAACTGTTAAACCACTGCTTCAGTTAGCTTATGGTGCTAATGTAATTAGCATTTTGATCACCCCTTTAACAAGATCGAAATAAAATGTCAGAGTCAGTGAAAGTTACATTACAGAAAAAGACCAATATCCGCAACTAGGGAGAAGGGAAGGAAATGTCTCATGTCAGTCCAGTGCAACCCTTCAATTTACAGGATTGCTGAAGGGCTCTAAAAAAGAGCAGAGAGGTGAAGGAATTAAAACAAGAGCCTCCATTTGTCATTGAATTGCCCTGCTAAATGGTAACACCAGTTTTTCTACACCAATTGGCTTGGATCCGTCAGCTTTCCCAGCTCATATAATCAATAGGAGGTGCATTTTGGTCATTGCGGCAGTAGCATAAAAAGGGAATACAGCCTCCAAATGATTTAAATTATGCTTGTGAATTGTTATCTTACAGCTTTATAAGATGTTCCTGTTCCTATCCCTTTCTTTTATTGGTTACCATAAGGCTGGGTAAATTTCCCAGCTGAGTCACCAGAGAAGGTCCATTTTCATCATGTATCAATTTGATTTCAAGCCCTGACAAACAACCAGCCTCAAGAAGGGAGACACTCTGTAATATACTTTATAAAAACAAAAAGTAAAAATATTAAAACTCATAATAAATTTTGTTTTCTATCTGAGCCCCCTTCCCACAGCCCTATGAACGTTTGTCCTGTGTGCTACCTACCACAGTCCAGATTGTGTGATATTTTTAATGCAAGGACTGGCATGAATTTCAAGCAAAAGATCAAAATGGTACCTTTTCAGTTTTCTAAAGAATAGAGCTAATTAACCTTTTTATCAAACTACACACATTTCCAAATTACTTAAATGCGAAATATGCTGGTTTAATTAAGATTTTGCTGGGAGAGACAGTTGCAAACACTTGGAACAGAGAGAAAGTGGGATGTTTATGAGGAAGGTGCTGCTTGCTTTACAACTAACTCCCTGTGTCTTTTAGTTGTTTGGACTTCAAATTGAGTCCATTTTTGTCTGTCTATCTCCTGCTGAGAGAATCTGATTTTATCATGTGTTTCAACCAAGCTATTAAAAAACTTCAATCACAAGATTCCTCTTTTCCATTTGTATGTTTCTCTTTGTCAGAGTTGCACTGTGACATTGGTTATATGGCAGGATACATTGATTTGCTTTGCTCTACAAGTTGATTAGCTAATCCTCCTGCAATCAAGTCTTGCTTTACAAAAACCTTGGTATCCATGTTTTCCTTAGCTGGGTCCACAGATGGTTTGATTTTTCTAGGTCTAAGATTTTGGTGTGTATGCCACACTCCCTTCTGTTTCTTTGTTTTTAGTAAATGGTGAAAACTTCAAGAGTGACAGCTTGAAGGTCTATACACATACAAAAGGAACAACATGAACAATGCCAGCACACCCCTCCTCCTCACTTCATGAGCTCAGGAATATTTCAGAGGTGTAAAAAGAATATTGTAACTGACATAGCATAACAATATCAGTATTTTGGTGGCAATATATTGAAATAGTTGAATCACACTTAAAAGAAGTTATTAGCCTAAAAGATCTTCCTCTGAAAATTTAAAAAAAAAAAACCAAAACCAACCAACCAAAAAACCTCACCCTGAAATATAAAATTTGGTAGATGTCTGCATTTAAGTAATATTCAAATTGAACCATTGAGACTATAAAAGCCTGAGGCCTGGATACAGCCATACAGTAATTTCCAGTCTTTTGCTTTTGTTTGTCAGTTAATGTCAGACAAATCATGCCATATAAATGAAGCTGAACACTGTATGAGTCTTAGTGTTAGTAGACAACATATCAGCATTTGATTGTTGCATTCTATGTCTCTTGTTCTTGAGCCAGCTCCATGTGAGCTACAATGCTACAATGGTGTGTATATAACTGATTTTTAGTTTGCTGGCAAGATTGACATCTCTAATGCAAAACAAAAAATATTTTTGGCTGAATAGCTACGAGTATTTTATCTTAAGCCAAATGGAAAGTTGTACTTTGACCAAAAGCATTTTTTATTGTTTAACATGCTTTTACCTTTTTATTCAAATCAAAGTTAATTTGAACTTTAGAAATAGAGAGTGAGATAGAGAACGGGTTTTAGCTGGAAAATCAGAACATTTCGTACTGGAAGTACATGAACTATTAAAAATGGCAAAAGAGTAATTTAATAAATTAACCACCTTAATTGGTCTCTGTAACTTTTAGAACATTTTGAAGATATAATTAAGAATACATTTTCAATACTAGATAGTTCGATATTACCAATAAAATTTTGCCTGTTTCAATTTGTAACACTTGCGCGCTTTTGAAGAACACAGATGGAAACTCAGCAACCTGGCTGCTTGTTCTACAAAGTCAACAGTAATTGGGAGTTAAAGTATTTTTTTTTTGTGCTGCTTTTGAGTAACAGGCTGGAAAAAGCATAGGCCATTTGGCCAGGCTCTGAACCATGTCCAAGGAATTGGTGCAAACAAAAGTGTCTTCAAGAACTCTGGGCCTGTGGATCTCACAGGCTCAAAAACTCAGTAATTTATGAATCAACTTCAGATGCAGCAAACGGCCCTTTCACGGCTCACAGCTACCCGTCAGAATTTAGATGATGTTTTTAGGCTACGATTTTAAGAGGTCCTAGACTGGTGGCTGCAGGGGAAAATGTCACTTGATGTCAACTCCTTTTTCTTTCCTCTGAAATGCCTCATGTTAACAACTGCAGGCACTGCACCAGGCAGGGCCAGGGCAGGGGCTGGTGTTTCCTAAGGCGGATTTCTGCTCTCCAGTAGCAATCATTTTTTCAGTCATCGGTGGTCCTTCTCCCTCTGGGGCTCCGCTGACCCCCGGCAGCCCTCAGGCTGCCTTCAGGAGGACGGACTGGAGCTCAGAGGGCAAAAAAGAAAAAATGGGAGGGAAACTGCCATTCAGAGGCGAAGGCCCAGCAGGGACAGGATGAGTGTAGGGCAGGGGTAACTCTCGCGCCTGTGTAATTAATCATTGGCGTTACTTAACTATGGGGTAGATGCAGGTGGGCTCACACCACCAGGGCCACCCCGTCCTTATCCTGCCCCTTTGCCCCAGGAGAGTCAAACTGCTGCCAATCACCTGCACACGCTCCGCCCCTTTCTCTCCTAGCCCAATCAGAATACAATCTCCCTTCCTTCCTGCAGCCAGAGGGGCTGTCAATCACTCATCAGGTCCTGCCCCCGTTACAGCCCCTGCTGTGAGGGGTGGTAGACCCGCTCCATGGTCTGTCGGGCTGTGAGCGGGGCGTTGGGCGCCGCAGCCCAGAGTGCAGCTGCTCTCACCTGGGGCGGAGAAAGTTTTCTTTTATATCCTTAGCTGCTTTACCATCTGAAAGACGGTAATGACAGTCCAGACAAACCATTACTACTCTGGGAAGACATCAGTCACTCTTGTCCAGGCCACTGCAATACACTCCTGCTAGCAACCAAACTGATGCAAAAACTAAATAAGCAAATGTACCTTTTCTGTGTTCTTGTAAGAATCACGTTTTTACAGCTCTTTTTCTCACAGCTTGAAGGCAGCCTCCTGGTTCACACTTACTGCAGAATCTGGTGAAATCCTGGTTTCTCTCATACCACCTCCCTCTTGGCCTGTGCCTACAACAGGCACGAGATGGTCCTTGCATTTGCTTGCATTTGCTTGAGGAGAGCCAAGCTTACAGGTGCTCTGTGTGTATACACCCATGGACTCTGCCTTGTCACACGGGGTGTGTGGCAGGAGAGGTGGTCCACAAATTCACGTGCTGATGGCTTATGGCCGCCGCTGTCCCCCCGTAATAGAGAAGAGGGTGCACTTTAGGACACCTGTGATGGCTTGCTCTTGGGGGTCATTACTAATATTTGAAGGGGCCAGTGCTTTCCAGACAGATAGAGTCTGGAAAGTAACTGAGCATTGAGCAAGTTAGGAGGTGCCCCAGCACAGCTGTAGCATTCAGAGAAACTGCTCTCAAGCAGTTTCCCTCGCAGTAAGAGTAAAACCACACTAAGCTGAGTCCCATACCCGGCTCAATAGGCAGCTGTGACTGTGAGTTCCTGCGTGGTTTGTGGTTTGTACCCTACCAGCTTGATTGGCTGTGCTTCACGAGGGAGAGGCTGAGATGCTGGGCTGAAGACTCGTGTCCCGCGTGTCTCCACAGACTCTGGCCCTTGCTAAGCATTTGTGCTGAAGACACAGGTTGTTATGAGACTCGTGCTATTCCTGCACTGTTTTGTCTCATCACAGATCCTGAAAGACCAGAGTGTAGCCACCTGCCACAGAGGTACAGATCTGCTTGGGTGCTTGCTTCTTTTGCTGTCAAGTTTTATGGGTAGATGCATTGGCTAAATTAGCATCGTATTTTCTATAGAGTTAAATGAGTAAGGTCTTAGCTGCTAGGCTTGAGATTCAGTATGTTTTCTTTTCCACCACAGGTGCATCAGCTTTTTCTCCTTGTCAGTGGGGGATCAGGACTGTGCTCAGGAGGAGTGTATTTATTGGAACAGAGCAAAGAAAAGAAAGAATTGGGAAATTTTTTTTTTATTAGTCACAAGCACAAAGCAAAGAAATAACCAATTTTCCCAGAAAATTTAAGGTTGCTCTAGCAGAGATCAGACTATTGTGTCTCTGAGACACCCATTGTGATCATAACGAAAGGCACAAGATGCCTAGAAAGAAAAGTGCTTCTGACAACTGGAGATTTGGCATTATTGACCCTCCTTCTGGTCAGAAGCAGGGCTCTGCTGCTAAAGTAAGCTGTTTGTCCTGATCTCTTATATCTTCTGTGGAATGTGGCAGTTTCTCAAGGGGTCACACAGGAGTGTAATTTTTCCTCAATTGATTTTTAATGTTGTTGTAAAGCTTTTTGATGCACTCTTAAGGATTACAGACAGTATTGTTATGAGACACATCTTTAGACTGGAATGCTATAGAGCTGCATGGCAAGGTCTTGCATGTGTTTCACGTGTGTTTGTGTGCACAAAGTTCATAATACTTGTCTTGTAGGAGCAAAAGGAGCAAAAATCAGTCTCCAAGACATGATTTAGTAGCATCTTATCAGTACAAAATTTTCTGAGAAAAAAGCAATAATCTAAACTCTCCTCAGCAGCAGCAGGAGAGCCTGTCACATTTATAATTGTCTAGTGAAGAAAGCTTTAATAACGATTGAGCTTTTAGTAAATGGGCATGGCAGGAGGAACTGGGCTTTGTGATGCGAAAGAGTTGCCTACCAGTTACGTTTTGGCGTGGAAGACCATAGGTAATGCAGCCAGCAGTGCCAGCCATCCACTTGAAAGCAGAGAAGAGACAGGCTCATGCTTTAGCCTCTGCTCCCAGGTTTCTGAACAGGACAAAACCTCTGGCTATGGTATGATGGCAAAATGAGTTGTGGAAAAGATAGGGAGGAAACCTGTTTCCTTAGCAGCTTCTCAGGGAACAAATGCTGTTGCTCTTGCCATGAAGCAATTCCCTTTACTTTCCTATTTAGTGACATTTATTTCTGTCTCATTCTTGCTTTCGAACTTGACAATCCCATGGATAAGAGATTAAGCACAAAATAGCACTGTCATTCCTGCTTTTATCAAGAAAGCAAAATAACCTGGAGATGGATGGATATGCAATGTGAAATGTACACAGCTAAATTTAGCTTAGTTTTGCTGTCTAGATTTTGGATTTACATTTGTCTCTACCACACCCTTCTGCACGCATCTCCTAAAATTTTTAAGACTGAAGGATCTGCCTGGGCAAAACAGGCAACTTTCAGAAAACCAGGGCTCTGATGCTCAAGTAAGCTGTTTGTCCTGGTCTCTTACACCTTCTTACTTTAGTTTGCATAAGGTATAGTGGGTCTGCAAGCTTATCTGGTTTCTCTAAGTTATAGGTATTACTCTAGTAAGAGACATTAGTTTCCTCTTCAGATTTTGTCTTCCTTTACCTGGTCCTATGATTTTTTTTACTCATGATTACATTTACTCTTGCAACCATACACCAATGCCCTCTGTTTTTGCTGATTCAAGAGCCAGCAGTGTGGTTGTAATGTCCTCTGCACAATGTTACACTTTGCCTTCCCAATCAACTTGCAGCTTGACAGCAGCTCTCTTTAGCCACAAGCAGTGTCTGAAAGTCTGGTAGGCAAGAGGTTGCTATTAAGCCACAGATCTGGAACTACTGCTGTAGACACTCTCCTTGGTTTATTTTTACTGTCTGATACAATGAAAATTGTTTTCATTCTCTTCCCTATGTTTCTTTCCTTAACAGTATTTTCACTTGAAATTCTTCTCTTAGTGGTGCTGTAAGATATATGTGTATGTGTGTGTATATATATATACACAAACACCCTCCGTAAAATACACTCACTGGCAAGTTCAGTCCCTGGTATTAGTTAGGACTTAGCCACTGTGGCCGACAAAATGCCGTATGTTTGACAAGTAAGGAAATATTACTACCAGCTTGTGTCTTTGGGGCTCATTTTAGTTTGCTTAGATTTTTATAATATAATAAGGCTCTGATTTCTTCTACCTTTTTTCCTCATCTCCAGAGTCTGGTTTTGGTCTAACAAGAATGTACCAATTCTGTCTTTTTTCAGTTCCTCAAATTGGTATTTAGAATCATAGAACTACTAAGGTTGGAGAAGCCTCCTAAAGTCGAGTCTGACCGTTAACCCAGCACTGCCATGTTCACTGCTAAGCCATGTCCCAAAGTGCCACATGTACATTCAATATAATGATTGCAACACACTTGAAATAAAGCTCAGGGCTGACTACCAGCCGTATTCCAGTCAGCACAAGTGTTGTCCATAAGTCCCTTGATATCTTTCAAAAATCCTTATTTTGTAGCTCCCATGAAGGAGTCTTCGTAGTCTTATTAGCTTAGCTTTCCACCATTCTTTGTATATTTGCCAGCAGGAAAGGAAGTGTATTACCATCAGTAACTTTGTCTTTCCTGCGCAAGCCTTTCATCTTAATGTCTACACACATTTTTGCCTATTGATGGGCATTTTCCCCAGCCTTTAAGACAGGTGAGTGTGAATGCTCTCACTTTATAAATATAATCAGGCCCATGTACATGAGTGTGATGACATTGAGATGACAGAAGCACTAAAACTGTACCAGCCTAACTTGACAATCTGCAAAAAATAAACTACTCCCCTGAGATGGCAATATTATGGATTTTGGCACCCTATTGCATTGAAATATCTCCATGTATGGCTGCACTTTTTAAATGTGTCCCACAGTACAGAGAGGTGAAGTGACTTCCCAGGAATGCATAGCAAATCTTTAGCTCAGCTGGACTTGGAAAATGGATTCCTACTCTTCTTTTTTCACCACTAAACAAGGCTGACATGTTTCTGCATTTAATAGTGATAATTTAATTTTAAAAATGATTTCAAATGAGCTCTTCTTTAAAGGAGGGGAGGGAAAGAGGCTTGCACAAACATGAGTAGAATTGGTAGTGACATCAGCTAAGCTAACAAATGTGTGTACTGTAATTTTCATGGTTCAGGACACTAATTCCTATGGTACAGCCCTTTTAGGGGGCTGATATTGTACTCAAATGCTTCTGATGTTTGATCACTACTGTCCCAGGGATGTTGAACTTAGCTGGGTAATCTGGTGGAGAGGAAGGGCATCTTTTTTCTTTTGTCTTTAGCCCAGAATGCTATCTCTGAAGCATAGTTGCTGTCAATACTGTTTCTAGAAGGATTACAGATAGATGAGAATGAAAAAAAGTGTTTTGGAAGGGTCTGAATTCTTCCCATAGCCTTATTTTTTTTTAAATTATTCTGCTAATTGGAGAACCATGCTAAAGTACCTTTTAAATAATATCTAAGCAGGAGGGACTAATCTTTGAGGAATAAGCTTGCTAAGAATGGACACATTTTCCTGGCACTAAAATCAGAGGTCAGTACTGCAAAATATTATGAGCTAGAAGAAAATTAGTTGAATGCCTAAATGAACATCGTGTGCTAACACATGATGAAATTCATTTTTACCTCTCTTGGAGCTCTAAGATCCTTCCTCTCTCTCCCCAACACAGTCTTTTTTTTTATATGGCTTTATCTTTTTGGAGCAGTGTACAGTACTAATAACATGCCATTTTTTCCCCCGAGGCACTTTATACATTCTCTAGTTTTTCCTTTCCAGTTCCCCAATTTTTTTTTTATTTTATTATCTCATCGTGAAAAATCCATCAGTAACTCATAGAATACAAGCTTAAACCCTCGGAGCTGTCATTCCTTTTTTAGTTTGGAAATCTAGCTACATAAATACCATCATGTTTCCAGGTCATGGGTACTCGGAGATACAGGACTGTCTGTCACAGGAGAATCTCTCCATAACTTTGCAATCTAAACAGGGATTATTTTAGGATGTGGATCAACTTCTGAACTTGTCTGTGTGTAATTGGGCTCTGGTAATTGTTTTTCATGCAAAGCGTGCAGTGTCTAAAGCCAGGACACTGAAGGCTTCTCTCTCACTGTATGGACATGGCACTTGCTGTGCCACATCAGACCGTTTGTCTGCCATATCCAGTACCCTTCCCTAGCAGTGGTCAAAAATATTGATTCTGAGAAAGGTGACCAAGCCCTCTATGAACCAAACGTGCAGAGCTCTACACGAGGATGATCTAATTCTGTCAGGGAGATTAGTTTACAGTTTCAAGTGGTATTATCAAGTTTCAAGATATATTGTCATAACACTGCTTGGACTGCACTTTCTTGATAATTCTAATAGTATAACAGATCTCTGAGATTAAATCCATCAAAACAAAAAAAATCTCCCAATTTACTCAGCTCTCAAAGAGAACTGAGCCTAGTCTGTAAATACTTTCCCGTCTTAGAAGATGAATCTTAATTCATTGAAGCCATCAAGTACTGCTACATTCTTAGTAGAAGGGGATGAATGACAGGCAATATTACATTGCAAAAAATTACATCAGCATTGTCATAATCATGTCTTTACCCTCATCAGGGGCCATATGCAGCACCTGCATCCTTTGCCTACTGCTTTGACATAGCATATATTGCTATGTCCTGTACCCCAAGTAATGGCACCTGTTATGTGCCTAAATGGTTTAATGCTCCATTCTCCATTTGCTGTAACAAGCCTATTCAGTAATGATAATCTCTGAATGTTTGTTTTGTCAGATTAGCTTTAAGTGATCTTTAAGAAAATAATTTTCCTTTCCCACGACATCACAGCAACACGGTTCTCAGCGGCGCTGACGCTGCTGCTCAGAGTTTCCTCATTCTGAGCAGCAGCTGCTTCACTTTGTTCCCAACAGAAGTGAAGCCAACTGTTCCTGCTGAAAGATGATGGAGATTCTTCTGTCTACTGAGAATCTTGGTGTGAAGTGATTGTCTTTTTGAAAGGACCATTCTAACTGTGGGCAGTTCAGGTGTCTTGAAAGCTCCATTTGTAGCATCATCTGAAGGAATAAATTAAACTCCAGAGGTAGTTTGAAGGGAAATTTTATAATAAAAAGTATTGTAAAGGTAAAAGAATCTTGAAAAAAATCATCATGTATTGTCTACCCAAAATTTCTGTGATCTTTAAGTGGAATAAAAATGTGGATTGATTATTCCATTATTGTGGATATAAAAACAAATGAAAGATCAAACCCAAAGTGTCAAGTCACTTAAAGAACCCATATTTAAGAATAATTTTACTTAGTAAATTAATTAACAGATTCACGTGTAACGTCTCAGGAAATTCATTATGTGCCCGTACCGTTAATGCTGTAATTCTTAATGTATGCCGTGCTTCTCATACATAGGAAAACCACCGATTCTGTATTTTAAGTTCAAAACTCATATCAGCTGAAGGTACACAGACATGGCAAATACCTCCATAGTAAGTACTAATTAATTTTATTTTTATTTTTTAACTAGTTTTCCACATTGACTGTTCCCCTTGACTGTTGAAGTCACTGGAGCAAGCAGGGTTGAAGCAAGCACAAGATGATGTCTGTAGAAATTAATCATTAATTAATAACTGCGACTGGGGAATGGGTTTAGAAATACTTTCTTAAATCTCCAGGGTTTTTGAGGGTCAGTTCTTTAAGCATCCTGAGCTTTATAATTAATTAGTTCTTTTACAGAAAAGCTTCTACTGACTTTCAGACACTGTTGACATTAGATGCTCTGTACTCCTAGAGGTTATATCTTTAGTGCCAAAAACAAGCAGTGCTTTAATCAAGTAGTCAAGTAGTTTATTCCGGGTCTATTTCTCAGTATGGAATCTCAGGGAAGAGAAGGCACAGGTGATTTCATGGCATTGTGGCTATGTGCAGCTGTGGCCAGTGCACTATGCCTCCTTAGAGGTGTACCTCTAACAGCTAGGTAATAATTCCATTGGGAATTTAATAAGCAGTAGTTGTCTTGATCTAAAAAAGAAAACCAACTAAACATATCACTTCTTGAGATGCATGCAAAGTCACAGCAGAAGAAAACCCAGGCCTCAGCAAGCTCTCATTCTAAAGAGATGTGTAAAGGAAGTGTGGGAAGTAGAAGGGAGGAAAGATGAAGGGCTTGTTTGGATGAGGAGCTCTCTCCTAGTGTTATCCCAGAGGTGTTGTTTCAGTACTCCAGAATAAAAATTCTTTTTTCCGGCTTGATTTCTGTCTCTTTGGTGTAGTGCCTTAAAGCTCCCCACACCTGCTTTTATTTTAAGTGTCTCACAGTAATACATTATCAGGGCACCACCCTTAACTGAAGGATCTTTTCCTCTCCACAACCAGCTAAACAATTTTTACCATTCCTTTACCATACGTAACTTACAGAGGCACTGGGAACGGTAGCACACTTGTAACCACGGCTTTGAGTCTTCTAAGCACTTTGTGATTTCAGCTGGTAATTTCAGGGAGATTTCTAAGGAAACCCTCAGTGCTTCAGGAGGTGGTTTTAGTGACTCAGAGTCAAGCCCTTTTCTCTGAGTCAATACTGAATGATGTGCCCAAGCACATTACTTGCACATGAGACCCGCATCTGTAGGTTGATTGCCTGTGGTCATCAATTATCCTTCAGCTAATTGCATAAGCCTAAAGGCATTTTGCCCTGATAACCCAGGCAGGCCAGTTTGATTACAGTTTGCCTTCTGCATATCTGACATTTCGATTTTAATTGGGCAGTTGTTGCTTCTGCTCCTAATCTGCTGTGCACTGCTGAAAAGCACTGGAGGATGGATTTCATTGTTAGGTGAAGGAATAAAGAGTCAGGGAAAGTAGCAGCCAAACTAGGGGTGCCCACCAGGGTAAAGCTGGGGTCAAAGGACACAGTCATCATATTTTAACGTTCAGACTTAACCAGTTCAGCTAACCCATACCAGGCATATCCAGAGAAGTGTTATTTTCAGTGAGGCTGCAGGAAGAAACACCAGAGCTCATAATAGGGCTTCTTAATTAAAGTGCTGGGTAGTTTTAGCAAGTAAAGGCAAAGGAACAGCTGTAATTCTTTAAAACACACCAGGGAGAAGCTATACAGCTTCATGTATGGTCCATGCCCAGCACTGCTGCATCCCCCCCGATGGAGCCTATCAGGATACCAGATACACAATGTGAGTCTGAATATAATTCATGATTTGTGAAATGCATTGGGGATCTCTTGGAATGAACAGTGGTTATTTTCCTAATGAATTACTGCTGTTTTGAACAGTTTTGTCTGTATGTTTAATTTAACTTTATTGCTTGAAATATTTTTTAACTTTTGAGCAGAATGTTCATTTGAAATGTTCTTCTCCTTTTCAGTCTAAATCCTGGCATGATATTTTTAGGAAGTGGTTTTGAATGCATCAACTTCTGCTCTGCAATCTTAGATGCTTAATTGACTCAAGCTTCGGAAGGGCTGAGCATCTACTGCTTTCCTTTCTGAGTTGCAGAGATGAGCGAAGTCCAACCATCATCCAAGAGAGCAGCCAAGAAAACAGTATCCCAGAATTCAGTGAATGCTTTCTGGATATTTGTAGATTAGCTTCTTTTACAAAGATGATCACTTTATTAAGTATAATCATTTTTGTAAAGCTAAACTAAAAAGCAAGGCTTATCTGTCAAGACAAAAGAGACAGCCTACCGTAATCAAATGTAGCAAGATATGCAGTAGTAATGAATCTGAATGTTGTAATCCTTAAATCTGAGTACAAGTAAAGTAGATACAAGAAACCTCTATACAAGTATAGAGACCAGAGCAGAAAATGGAAGTGCAGTGAGCATAATAGGGTTTTGATTTTTTTTCGTATGGAAGCAGAATTGCAGTGTTGAAAAAGTTTGGAAAAAATACATCTTATTCATCCTGGAAGTAATCACATTAATCCCTGCTTTGTGGGGTTAAGTCTCCTTGTAGCGGTGCACGGGCCTTGCTTAAGTCTTGTGACAAGTAATTCCTGCCACTGGCAGTTTTCTCACTGCAGAGCCCTTACCACGTTCACAATGCATCTTGAAGGGCAAGAGCTGCACAGTCCTACAGTTTGTGGCTCTCAAAGCTTTCATCTGAAGACTTTCTGAGTATGTAGAAGATGAACACCTTCTTGGAGGCTGTATGAGGTACATGAAATGTAGTGTTTTCCACTGTGCCTAGTAAAATAACCTTTTTTTCCAGTTTGGAATTTTCCCTTCTTTCCTCTTTTGAATTGTTTCCTGAATTCCATCTACAAATAATCAGATTTTTGAAACTACATAATGAGGGTCTTCAGCACACAGAAGTCAGGAAATAATGATGTTAATGATAGCCTCATTTTAGTGTGTGTTTTGATAATATGTGCTTTATAATTGGAGTCTAACACTGCAGTCAATACCATCTTATGAATGCATTTTGAAAAGAAATCTCAATTTCATGCAGATCTTCTACCTAAATGATTTCAGTATGTCTTTGATCTAGGCATGTGTACAATTTGTATCATTGCCTGAATGAGGCTTGTGTTTCATTAGAGGAGTCACTGTAGAAAGATGAGGTTACATTCTCATTTTGTGTGATTTCAAAATTAACCCTGCTGTGGGCAGGGGCTTGAACTGCAGGATCGCCACAAATCCCTTTTAATCTATTTATTGTAGGTTTCCATAGACAGCTCTGACCCAGTGGTTTTTGTTTTGGAGCACCATATGCAAAAATGCCATTTGCCTCAAGTAATTTGCCTTATGGATAGGAAAGACAGTGAAAGGCTAAGGTGAAAAGATGTAACACAGTTACAGTAAGTCGTCCAACAGACTATATAAGAGAGTTCAACAAATAAGATACCAATTTCCTAATTTTTTTCTTTCAATTCTTCTTCATGAGATGATTCTTAGATGACAACACTGATATCAGCACAGTGTGTTCTAGAGCATATCTTGTAGGAACAACTGTGCATGATGTTTTATTGTGTTGTGGAAGAAATAATATATTTTCCTCTCCTCATAGACCATAATGTGATGTTGAATGTAACACCTGGCTTCTTTAGATATGTACACACCCATTTCTCAGTCTGAGAACAAAATCAAGGTAAAACAATCATACTCTCATGCTTAAGTGAGCTGGTAGGACCTAAGCCAGTTCTCGGTGGATCTGTGAACTGGTTTGTAGCTGTTGCAGATCATGTTGTAACTCTGCCCTGATTACATATGCTGTGATATCCTCAGCACATCTGGAGTTCCCACTGCAGCTCAAGACCCTCATGGGTTTTACAAAGGCTTTTGGTGTGGAGTCTCCCCTAATTGCATCACAAGTTCCTGTGCTTGCTAGACCTTTTCCTCAAGAAGTGGGCCTTGAAGTGGACTCACTAATAAAAATTGGATTTCCATCTCACTCCATTTTATCTTCTGTACAAAGCCAATACAAGCACAGTGAGTAAATTGGAATTGCAGTAATGTGCCTGCAATTGCCAGCCAAACAAATCTAAGAGTACATTTTCTCTAAACTTTTTGAACTAGAATTGCACTCGCTACTTAATGGGACATAATCTGCAATGACTAGGTCCAGTGTTTAGGCTTTCAGATAATGAAGCATACAAGGCTTAATAAGAATACAAACATCATGAATGTGCACTTTTGTTTTCATTAAAGCACTTTTACTTGGAGATTTAAGTACCGCTCCTCAGTGGTTTGTATGCAAACTGTGTCACTGAGCAAAAAATGACTGAAACTGAGAGAGACAATGTCCATTCTCTATTCTCTCATCAAGGTTAATTGAGTGTGCTATCAGTAACTTGCAGAGTAGTGGGGGGGATCTACAGTGCTTTATGCAGTTAGCAAATCTTAACAACTTCAAGGACACAATAATTTAGACATTTAAAAAAAAAAAAATACCAACACAGATCCTGGTGGTGCTCTTTACCTATGCAGCACGCTGCAAATCTGTTCTTCTAGATGTAAATATATCATCGGCGCTGTACAAAACCAAGCCAGACTGTTCTTAGCTTCAAGCAAGATTTCACCACTTTGCTTGCCCCATCCAACTAATATTTTGTCTTCTCGAGAATTAGTTCATGTGTGGCCCACTGATTCCACATTCACAGCAAGATTATCTTCTTTTTAAAGCACTGAGTCCATATCACAGGGACTGGAATATCTCATGAAGTATGTTTGCCTTTTCATGCTCAGAAAATGTTTCCTGTGAGGCATTTCACCAGAATCTGTCTCCACAAGGAAAGGTACATTTTTCTTAAATGAGAGCTGAGTCAGTGTCTTTGTCCAGAGTTTCAAACCCAAGTGCTTGAACTGAGGCTCCTAAGTCTCAGAGGTGAGCCTGTACTTTCAAATGGCTTAATGCTTGAAGTTGCTAAATATGCAGGGATCAAACAGACTTGGGGGTGAGCTATAAGAAAACAGACTACCTGTGAACTTGTGCTTTAAACTGGAAGCATGAGCAGGAGTGAAGGAGTATAGTGTTAGGCCAGATCATACATTGAGAGATTGCCACGTATTCTTTCTGCGGAAATCTCCCAAGTAGGTGGTTCAATGATGTTTGACTAAAGTATAAATTCCAGCTTCAGCTGACACCCGCTCACGCTCTTGGGTGCTCCTTGTCACCCACATGCACACAGCACACATACCTACCCTTTAAGTGTACGCAGACCAGCTCGTTCAGATTTGTATTTGCCAAAGAAAACACAACACACATCACCTGAAGTTTGCTCATGGGACCTCTGTTCCTCTCTTCAGGCATGCTGCAAATGAATATCTTTCCTTTGTAATCAGTTCCCTAGAGATACACAGGTTCAAACATACTTTTGCTAAGATGTGTTCAAGCTTGCATGTAAAATGCCTGCTCCTCTGTGAAGGTAGAAAAGGCACTTCACATGATGCTGTTTACCCACTCATGCATGTAATCTCTTATTCTCACACACATGCAGTCTGCTGTTTTCCATGCATGTGTTGTAGCAAATAATTTAAATCTCTTTCTTCTCATCTTGCTTAATAGGGAAATGTGGATAGCACATCAAGATTAGAAATAAACGTAGCAGAATGACTTCAGTCAACCTGAAATGTCGAATGACTCATTCACACCCTTTGCACAGTGTTCCCTTTTTGCCACATGCAATCTATTGAGTAGTCTGAAGGCTGTGTGGCTCCCTGCTGCAGAGCAGCAATTGATTACTTGCTCGCTGAAGGAGTGGGACCGTGATTATTTTTGCAGTGTACAAGGGTTATGCAGAGAGGTTCCAGTGAACCTCCTTGCCATGATGGTGCCCATGCAGTGGGAAGTGTAGGATGTTAGCCTTGATCTACCTATAAAGAACTTTTTGTGCTTAATTAAGTTTCAGTCTACATGTTAGTTCAATAACCAATATTCTTAAATTATGGTATGACCCAGGTGTTTTTATTCCAGATAATAAGAACCCATTCCAATTTTATATAATTCAATTTTGGATTAAGGTAAACAAGAATGAGTTGAACCTAATTCAGAGTAAAACTGTCTACATGTTAAATCATTCAGGAACTGCTGCTGCACTTTAATTTCAGAGGTATCATAATCCAAGTGAACTAAAAAATGCATTGACAAACATGAAATATGTTCCACACTTCTGCTTAAAATGGTACAATCACTATGCAGAGAAAACCCCAGGAATAGTAACAAGTTGGCATTCACACTTATCTTGTAATGAGAAGAAAAGTTGGATTGAATGTTGCAGTTGCCTCTTTATGTGTATGAATTATTGTAGTTGATTTCTTTTAAAACCCTTTCAGAACCGTTCCCAAATGCAGATGCAAATGGGCTGACTTTAATTTATAGAAAGGCCATTTTGTATCACGTAGGCCTTGTAAAAGAGGTTCTGTGTTTAAATGGAAGCTGAGCTGTGAAGACCCATTAAGCAGAAAAAATATAGTTAATAAAACAAAGAGGCTCCAAAGGGAAATATTCAAGTTGGGCCATTATGCAGTGAAGGTATCACAACCATGCTCATTATACCACAACACAGATTCTGCTAGTAGCATTTCAGTTTCTCTCTCCTTACCAAATTGTGAGGCTTTGTATGTGTATCTTTGTCAGCTCTTCTCAGAACAAAGGTGGCTGAGCTGCGATTACATATAACATGTCCAAGATAAGAGGACCGTGAAAACCTAGTTACCAGATTTCCCATGTTTGTGTTTACAATGTCATAGCTAAGTGTATGTTGAACTAGACTTCTGTATTTCATTCTTTCATAAAAGCACGAGACAAGAGGAAAAATATACAAAGGGAAAGTGGCAAGGCAAACTTCCATTAAAAAAATGCCACAAATGGTGCAATCAGATGAAATTTTGTACAAAAAATGGGTTTATCCTTAAAAGGACAAAGAATTTTTACTTTTTCTTAGTGAGCTAACTGTAGTTTTACCATTGTGCAAAATCATATCTGTTGGCATGCAATTTAATTTTAGTACTGGAGTTCCAGATATTGCCCAGTTATCTGTGATGGCAGGACTAATCTTGCCCAAAAAAAGAAAAAAACAGCTGACCTTAGCAAAGAAACATGCAGTAGCTGGTTGGAAACATAGTATTTTGTACCCAGCTGTATATACTAGCAGATTTTCATAGCATTTTGTTCACATATCCCACTCAAATGTATTGCTCCAATACAGAGTCCAATATAAGATTAAAAACTATTTTTACTAGCTTGGATTAATGCCTTAATGTAATGAATTCTCTAGGCTGTGCTATGCCCAGAAGACGTTATAGCCTTCTGTTGCATCTTTCAGCTTTTACATAGAAAAGAGGAGTTGGATAAACACTGTGGAAATTAACCAATGACATGAAGTGAACTTGCTCCTATTTCAGCACAAATATTTACAGGTTTTCTCTCTAGATTTCCATTTCACATTGCAAAGTGCCCAATTGTGCATCGACACAGGGAATCTAACATTCCCGTGCACATTCAGTGTGTATTCATATGCAGGCCTGCATGAACACCAGAATTCCTCAGCTCTTAATTACAGCACAAGAGCTCAGATTTACAGGATAGCATGCTGAAAACTATGGTTTTTTGGATTCATCTCTCTGACAGTCAAAGTTGGAGAAAATGAATCTTGAGTATTCTTTCCCATATTTTGAAACCCAAATATGAGGAAAGCACCTTGGAATATCTGTATCTAATTGTAGGTGGGTTTTATTGCCTGCGGTTGGTTGTTTTTAATCAAATCTGATAGTACCAGCTTCTTGTTTCTGTTTTTACTCTTTTGCTTTGAAAGTGGCTTTTGAAAAGTCCTCCCTGATAGCATAAATGTGTGAAATATGTCATTACTCTTCATCTCAGTCTCTTGTATGATCGATTTGAGAAGTATAATTCTCTGTCTGACTTGCAGCTAACAGAATTCCCCGGAGCTGTTCACAGCTGGTGTGATTCAAAAAAGATTTGAAGGTACTTGAAATTATACCAAAAACCTGTTTTAGTATAAATAGTCACACGATTTCACAGAGCCTAAACATGGTCTGATGCCCACTTGATCCCTCTTGACTGCAGTCTTTTACTAAAAGTAGATCTCAGAGGATAAAGATCGTAAAGGGCTACACCTGCATAAAAGCGGGTGTTTGTACATGTGCATAGATTCCAGAACAAATTCAGAGGTGTACATTTTGCTCTTTTTCTGCCCTGTATCAATTTATCCTTCAATGAACCTTCAATATTAATGCAAATATGCTGAACGCAGACAGTTCATTGCTATATTGATATGGTGTATTGATCACAGTGGTCTGTTGTGGCCCTCAATTTTATGAATTCACAAAGTGCAAGCTCCACCTGTACACAGAAGCAGATCCCTTGCTTGCATACACACACAGGCACAGTAGGAACAGGGTTGGTTTTCTGATAACCACACACTTGCAGTACACCATCTATCAGTCAATGCTGAAGCTTGCCAAGAAAAGATGAGAGAAATTGAGGCAGTTAGCAAGATAAGGTATGAGGAGATTTAAAAGAAAGTAGTATAGAAGGAAGTGGCTACATTTTTCATACTTTAGCTGTTTGTCTGGAGGGCTTGAGAAGGAGCTGCTTGACAGTTGTGCTGAAAGAAACAATGCAGAGCAACTTCTCATCAGGCAGCATTCCTCAAGTGTCTGCTCTTAAGGAGCAGTCAGGGAAAATTCATTCTGTAGGAAGCAGTTAATGGGGCTGCATTACCGACCCCTTATTGCTCTGTCTGATAGAGAGACAGCAGGTTCACTTTGGCAGCTCCAGAGCCCTGATCAGTCCAGATTAGGGCCCATCATCTGTCTGGCTTAATCAGGCATGTTTAGATATATTAATCATGATTAGAGGGGTGTAGTGCAGGGAGAGAGAAGAAATAAAGAGTGAGATTACTTTTCTCTAGCTTCAAATGGAAGCTTTGCAAATCCCACTGAGTCAAAAGGTGCTCATCAAAGGAAAATTTAAATCCTGGAAGGGAATGTTTTGTTGAACACTCCAGCACTGGATTCAAATCACTGAAGTAGAGTCTCTTTTTCTTTCTCTCCCTTCTTTTCTCCTGTCTTTGCATGCAGCAAAGAAGAAAGTCAGAAGCTCATGCAACCCTCATTGATTTTGGCTTGATATCCCTTGCTTAGCTTCTCTGTAGCTCATATTTTAAGTGTATTTCAAAATTAGCCATCATCATAATAGCCTAGACCTCTGACTTCTGTGTTCTTGTCGTGCTTATCTTTTAGGGATGCACAGGGTACCATTGAAACAGCTCCTAGGACTTACTTTGGTACTTGTTAGTGTTCAGAAGGAATGGTAATAAATTGTAAAGACTGGGAAGATGTAAGGCCGTTGTTCCTCTCTGGACTCTTGGGCAGCAGTGCAGCAGTTAAAGAAAGTCTGTGGAAATCCAGGAGAATTATTTTGTAGTGAAGAAAAATAAGTCAAACTTCCCTTTTTCTGTTTCTACTCCTTCCTCCTCTGGTACTCCAGTCGGTTCTGTGGCAGTTCAATTCTTGTGGTCTTGTAATTGCTGTCAAGATGATAACCTGGGATGTCACAAGACTGGCTCAGTGTAATCACCATACAAATGCAGAAGGTAGAGAACCTGACTGATTAGAATCAAGAAGCTGCTAGAGAGACACTAATAATTCAGTAGCAGGAATTATGGAGTAGGGGATGTAGAAGAAAAAGTTGGCAGTTTTGAAAGGATTTGACGAAAATATTAAATATCATCAAGTTTGCCAGTACTTCCTTAGGATAGGAAAGTAGAGGATCATAGCCATAAACTTCCAAGCAAAAATCTCTCAGAAGTGCAGAGATGCTCCTCATCTGAAATGGTAGGGGGTATCTTTGGAGAACTATTAGTAGAATGATGAGAAGCATTGTATGAATTAAATAGCAAATCAATGCTGTTGTTCAGGATTAAAGCCACATCTCCTTGCAGTAAATGGTGCTACATGGATGAGACCAGATAGTTAAGTTGTACACTTTACTGGTAGATGCACAACCATAGAATTTGAACAGTAGTCTTACAGTTAAAGCTTATTCCTGTAAGAGAATTGGCTTCAGGCCTTTAATTGAAATAATTGTACCACTTGTGCAAGCACAGTAGGCTGTAGTCATATCAGCTAAACTGAATGTGGTTTGTGAGGGTGATGGTGACATGATCAGCTCTAGAATAGCAATAGCTTTGCAACTGATGCTGATGACTGAGCTTTTTGAAAATCCTGGGACATGATCAAAGAGGACTGTTGCAGGTGAGCAACAAGACAGAGCTTTCCAGACAATTTTTGCTAACAGGAAACACAGCAAATTGAGAAAGAACTATTCCCAGATCAGTTCATGGAGCTCTGCAGGGAGGCTTTTATAGCACTGCCACTCCTGTGCACTCAGTCCTGAAAAAAATAACTGCCCGCTAATGACCTGTCACTGTGGACAGCCTGAGCAGCTGTTTGCTGCAAACAAACAAAGAGCTGTGAGGGAATGAATTGAGAGCAAAGCTGTAAGAGGATGAATTGCTCTGTGTGCAGCATATCTGAATGTGGGAACAGGAATAGATGGGAGATTGGGAACGACTAGACAGCTTCCATTCATAACATTCAGCTTTATGTGGATTTACAGTCCTGATGCTCCCAATTCCACAGATGCTGAGTTATCACTTACAACAATTACTTACAACAATTGAAATCTCCCTTGTTTCCACACTTTGACTTCTGTTTCCCTTGTTGACAGTGTTACTTTCTGGAAGCAAACTAAGAACATGTGGAAGAAGTTTATCTTGAGGGTAACGAAACCTGGCCACTTAATTCTTCATATATTATCAACTCAATTCAGAATAGACAAAATATTTGATGTATATGTTCTGCTGGAAATAACCTTTTTTCCTTTTTCTTTGCTTTTTCTTTTCCCTTTGGTTTTCTTTCTGGCTGCCTGCATGCTTCCCAGATAGACGCTAAAGAGAATAAAATGTCTTGGAAAAAGATTCTTCTCTTGGAAATTTCAGGCCAACAAGAAATTACTAAGATTTTTGTGAGACAGTGTGTTCTTAGGCAATTTTCAGACATGTTTGCAGACGCATCTATTTTGGGTCTCTCACCTAACTGCAAAAGCAGGTGTAAGTTTATCTGCATCGAGCTTTTTAAATCCAGGTCTTCTCAGACTGTATCACATCCATGGTTTGGCCATCCTGTCTGGATGGTGTCAGTAGCAGATGATGACAAAGAAGTCTGCAGCAGGTAGTTGTGGAATAATCTGTCTGCCTGGGCTGGGTTTTACCCAGTTGTCTAATAAAGATTGGCTAAAACACAGATGCATGGAATCTGATGTCCTTCCCATTAGGTTTGTTTCCATTACTTATGGCTGAACTGTCTGGATGTTTCTTTATATTTTTCAGCATAGCTGTGATATATGTATTCTGCAAGGTGAAGAGGTTGATGTGTTACCGTAACTGTGACAGAGGAGGAGTATATAGAAATGGAGAAGAAAGAAAAGAGAGTTATTCCCTATTCTATCCTATTTTCTATCCTTTCTCGGTGTTGAGAGCTTGCCACTATTGAGTGTTTTGTTTATAGCATAGAAAGCTCCATCTCTTATGGCTTGACATTTAGTAGATTTAATGTTATAATGCAATAGTTCTGGATACATAACAGGAATCCATGCGGTGTTTTGTGACATTGTCAGGCAGCAAGCATGAGTGACAAGTCACCAGCAGCGTTCTTGCTGGGGGGCCCATTAGATCACATCATGGTAGAAAACAGAGAAATTAGGTCGTTCCAGTGTGTAACGTAATGTAATCTGTCATGCTATTCACAGACCACAAGAAAGCACAGAGCTTAAACCCAAGAAGACTGTGAGGATTGGTGCCCCACCTTCCTGTACAGAAATTTATATTTTTCATGCCTTGATAGCCACACGTAAAACTTCTCACAACATGGTAGAAGTAAACTGCTGTACTCTTCCTTTAGCCCCCACCTTCTGAACCTGCATATTTTTTCAGCAAAATATATTGGTGATTATCTCCTTCAGAGGGAGTTTACATTGTATCTACCCCTGACTGGTCTGAGTGCTTCATAATTTTCACCCTACCCCTGTTTTAAGTTACAGATATTCCGGGGAGATCACTGCCTCCCCAAAAGGTGGTGGGTGGGTGTGTGTGTAGGGACTACCACCTACCAGCCTGCTGCTGGACCAGTCATCTTGGTACATTGCAGTGTTTTTTGGTGCAGTGCCACAGCTCCTAAGAAAGGTCACGTTAAAGTTCCTCACGGTCCATGATGCTGTGGCCAGCAACAGCTGTTTGGAGAAGGAGAGTAAGAACAGGACAAGTACAAAGCTTCTTTCCCTATGGCCTCCCAGATTCTGACACTCTTGGAATGAACTTGTGCTTATGTTATGAGAAATGATGGATAAAAATCTCCTGTTTACCTTTTCTATGATTCTCATTATTTCCAACATTGCTTTTGTATTTATCCCTCCGAACTTTTTTTAAGGGTGAAGGATCCTAGTCTTGATTTGGTCCTTCCTTGTTCAGAAACTTCCCATTCCTTCAGTCATCTTTAGTTGCTTTCTATCTGCTATTTCTAATGCTACTGTCTCTGTGTTTGAGATGGAGGGATGAGAACTAGCTGCTGTATTCAAGTGACGTACATTCAAGCAGGTACCCCGGGGACTTGTACAGTGGCAAGATGTTGCCTTCTGGTTTGTTTTCTATCACTTTCCAGACACTTCCTAACCTGCCTTTTTGACTTCCACTCAGCTGACACCTTGGTAGAACTCAAACAACATCTCAGAGGCGCCTTTCCTGAGTGATAATTGCTAATTTAAGTTCATTGCTGTGTTCACATAATTACGTTTGCTTTGTCCCATGTCCGTTGCTTTTGCAGTCATCAACAGATTGAGATTCATCTTGAATTTCAACAGTATTTTTAAAACCATCTGCAAGGCTTTGTGATCGGATTTAATTTCTACACCCTGGATTTTTTTCTCATCAGTAAGTTTTGTCACTTTGTGTTTTCTACATAATTTATGAATATTTTGAACAGCACATTCAAATTGTTTCCTAACTTTTAATCCTCTATAGGACCTTCCTTCCTATTCTTTGAGAACTTAGGGGGCTTTTTAAAGAGTCTTTGGTGAGAGACTTCATCAAAAATGATGTAGAAATGCAAGTTTTATATCAAGTGGTCACCTCTATCCACATGCTCATCAGCTTCTTCAAAGAAATCAGATTTGTGCCATACAACTTCCTTCTACAAAAGCTATGTGAGGAGGAATCGGTATGTTATTTTTCTCTTAGGGCCAGTAATTCTTTTCATCATTATTCTTCCTACCCATTTCAGGCATATGGAAGTCAGACCTGTGCCTTGCATCCCCTCAAAACACATCTCAAACATTGGCATTGTGTTTGCTGCTTTTTTCCTAGTACCAAGGCTGAGTTAAGTCTAGCACTATATGCCACAGTTTAATTGCTCAGCCTTTATTATATCATGTTCAGTTTGGATTTCAGTCAAGATTTCTAAAATATCAAATCCTTGAATTTACTCTTGTTCATTCACTGTTTTTGCCTAAAACCTTTTCTTCCAATTCTGCATCTTGAAGTAGTTCCCCTTGCTTTTCTCTGCAAAGAAAACCCCAGTGTGGGAACCTCCTTATCCCTATGGAAGATGAGAATTCATTTAGCTTTTGTGCTTCATCCTTATCTTCTTTGAGCATTCTTTTTGCATCTCAATCATCTGTCGACCCTACAGACACACTCTGGCAGGCTTCCTGCTTCTGTTGTCTTTGAAAAGAATTTTATTACATGTTTTTATGTCTTTAGCTACTTGTTCCTCAAGATATGCTTCTCAACAGACTTACGGCTTCTCAGTTAACTTAGCAGATCTGTGCTTATTTCTGTTTTCCTTATTTGGGCAGAACTTGCACTTTTTGGGGGACCCTTCTTTATTCATCTGTTAAACCACCTTGGGCTGAAGCAGCAGCCAAAGGCAAGCTCCTTTTGAACTGACACCACCATTTTAAATATGCAGGGTACCAAATATTTCTGGCATCAGAGACTGGAAACTGTACATGCCCCACTCTGTCCTGTGACAGACACAATTCTGTTCCTCTGTCCCCCATGCCCACTCTTGACTGTCCCTGTCCACACACATGGACCCGTTACTGATGTATTACACTGACGCTGCAGGGAGGGGCCTCAGCTCTCCGTCTCTTCCGTGCCTAAGGTGGTAACGCACCTCCTGCTTTTCAGTGACGTGCCAGCGGAGAGGAGAGGAGAGCTGCTGCAAGGTATGGGCTGAGCATGGCTCTGAGAGTGGGGAGAGTGGGGGGAGCTGAGTGGGACAAGGTTCAAGGGACCTTGAAAGGGGCTTTTTGGAAGGAAAGGTGAAGTCCTGCGCAGTAGGGGCAGAGCATGGGATCCCAGGGCCATCTTGTTTATCAGCTTTCGCAACAGGGTAGTGCCTTTGCAGGACAAATCCCTATGCCTCTGCAAAATCTAACCAACTGGAATCTGAGGGAAGAGGGAGGCAAACAGAAGGAGCTGTTACCCACCCCTCCCCCTCCCCCAGTCCCCCCACACCGACCCTTCCACCATAGCAAAGATTTGGGATTTCATGCTGTCACAGTATCATGTGGTACTGTATCATCTACCGTATCATGTGCTCTTCTCTTTGGGTCTGCTGTTGCACCAGCTTTCCATATTGCTGCACAACTCAGCTCTGTCGTGATGGGAAGTAGCACAGAAGACATGGATTCCCTAGGGACATTGAGCACCATCCTGGTCTGGGGCATTTCTTACCAACTGCTGTTGGTTATAGAGTCCTGAAAGTTTGTTTGTTCTGTGAATCCAGTTCCTAGGAGGCTTATTTTTTTTGTACACAGGCTCAGCCCAAATGCTATGCATTGCCATGAGTGGTGGAATAGCCAAGACTTAAATGCAGTATTTCTGAGTGTTTTAGTGATTTGTTCTCCCTTATAAATTTTACCTTTTTATCACTGACAGTCAGTGAAGCTGTACTGTTAACTCCATAGCAAGAGCTTTGTGTTTTTGGAGCTAAATATTCCCATGCCACTTGTATGTGGCTTAGCTGGTGAAAACAAAGCGGTTATCTGCCACAGCTCTTCTAGATTACAGGTCCCCTCGCCATTGTTTCTGCTGAAATGTCATATGGAGTTTCTGTACAGATGTTCAGGGTTGAATCCTGTCCCCAGTTGCTCATCAGTCCAACAGGTTGTTCTTGCAGAGCCGAACAAAGACACAGTAGCTCATGCTATGTATCTCGGTGCAAAACCTCAGTGGATGAAGCTTCAGGCTGGAGAAGTGTGCAATTTTTTATGCTGCATGCATACAAATAAAAACTTTTTCATATGGCTCCATTAAGCAAGCGTGTTGTTGTAATTTTGCTCTCTTTCTAATGTAAATAGCTGAGACTGGGGACGGCTGAGGCTGGGCAGTCCCAGAGTGATGAATTCTTCATAGGTGGTGACCTTCCCTGGCATTGTTACTGCTGAATTTGGAACCAACATGGTGTAGGGTAACGGTGTTAAACTCTTTGGGACTCTGCTGTCATACTGTGTTGCTCGCTGACATATTTTAGGCCATGGCACTTTCCATCAACAGAGATGCTGATGTTCTTGCTCAGGGAATGGCATTTTGCCAAACTAAAATGCCTACCTTGTGCTCTGAAAGCCATGTTGCTTTTCACTTCTCATTTTGTGAACCTTCTGTTGCACCAGTCCCACAGAATTGCTGTAGCCTTATGCCCCTTGGATCCACCCTGTTACACAGGTGAACCACAGAGAAAATTCACCTGCGTGCAGAAAGCCAGTACAAAATGAAGGATACTGGTCAACTCACACTCAGAACTGAAAAATGCCTCTTTGAACATTGAGTATGTTTCATGTTAAACTCTCTACAAAGGTGATTTTCACAGAGAACATTATGCACAGTCTAAAATTGTCCTTGGTTATCAAAAGCTTAAAGGAGTTGCACCATGCAGTTAAAAGCGGAATTTGTCACTCTGTCTGCAAACTGCAGCACTGTCCTTTGGGATAAAAGGTGCTTGAGAAATGTAAGTTATGATAATAGTGAAAAATTACCAGTGTGTCTGTGTTGTGGGGTGGTGTTTGGAGTCACACGCATGCAGAGAGGGAAAGAATGGGCTCCTGGCAGGGGAGTTTTCATGAGGGCCCAGCACTGACCCATGTGGAGTGGGGATTCTCAAGTTACGAATGGAGGGAGGAACAAGATCAGAAAAACAGAACTGGTTTGAAGTTCAGGTGCTGAAAAGTAGGTAGGCTGGAGTTCAAAGACAGGATTATTGGCTAATGTTGCTTTAGTAGTTGGTGCGGGAAGAGCTTAAGGCCAAAGCATTACTGCATTGCTGATTTATCAACACAGCCAACACTGTGGATGGTGTTGGAGCCACTTCTAAATCCAGCCGCTGGCAATGAAAGGCACATTTAATCCATATGTTAGATTGTTTGAAGAGGTATCTGTCTCGTGGTCTCTCGCTGAAGCTGGGATTGCTGAAATTGAAGTGAGAGGGAAGATTTTAACTGTTTCACAAACTCTTCTCTTTTAGAGGGAGCCAAATTCCAATAGCACCTTTAACATTTAGGATATTGAAAAATGAAAGGTTTTCTACTCTCTTGCCCCCTGCAGAGAGAACACTCACTGTCTCTTGTGTATCTAACGGATAGAATCAAAGACGGGATTTGTATTTAAATAGTTTATTGTTTTTAAGTGTGTTCTTTTCCCCAAGATGGGATTAATGGTCTGCACTTAGGAGTTCCAGGATCCGTCGGCACTGTTGGCTCTGATCTCTCTGCAGCAGGCCACCACTGCAAGATAAAACACTGAAAAACAACCCTTATTAAAGTAATTCTTCTTTAGTCATTTTCTTCAATTGTCTTCCATGAAAGAGTGTAATTGTTTAACCAGTTCCCTTAAGGGTTAATTCCCCTCCAATTTAATACCCTTATGCTCTGTTAGCCTACAACAGGGCTGACATTGCCTGTGGGGAGTTACAGACTGAAGCTCCAAAAATATCCATGCGAGAGTAGAGGACAGTTCTCAAATCAGGCTCGAGCTGCACCTGCAGGGTAACACTAATGTCTTGGGATAAAAGTAAGACAGTGGGTGACCTTAATCTGCAAAAGGTATCAAAAGTAAAAATTAAAGAGCCCCAGTAGGTCAACAGGGAGAAGAGGGGCTGAAAATGTTTGGAACAGCTGAAAAGCTGAAGCCTGAGAATAAAGCACCAGTGTGCTTTAGGGTGTTACAGTTCAGTATTGATGTGTATTGAAAGCCTAAGGCAGTAGCTTGGAATAGCAGGCATACGGTGGATCTCAGCTGAACTGCATACTCAGACCTACATGGGAAGCCCTGACACTGAAGCAACCCCAATTGCTCTAGAGCAGATTCATGTTGAATAAGCAGAACTCTCTGTAGACTGCCAAAAATTTCCCTTGGTGCTTCACAGCTGTCATCAGTCACATGGATATAAAAACACCTATAAGCAGCAAAAAAGAGAGTGCTAACAGAATCCACTAGGAAGCATATAAACATCTTTTTATAGTTAGAAGTGATTGTAACAAATCTCAGAACTAATATCCCGTGATGTTATGGCCCCTCTTGTGGATCACTTTATTCAGAGATCTTTAGTCAAGTGCAAAAGGACTCTGCAAGCAGGAAATAGACAATTTAGCCAATAAATAACTGCTTTATGCAGTTAACACACACAGAACCTAGTTAGGATTTAATGAAATATTAGGCTAAACATTAGCATACTCCTCACCTGTGTAAAGGCACCCAAAGATCCTTTGCAGGCATCAATCAGAAGTGAAGAGTCAGTCTCCATGTTGCCATCTGCCACCAGGTGGATCAGGACCGATGGCAATGACAACTCAACTCAATGACCCGAATGATTCATGACAGGTCCTCAGCTAGACTGACTATCCCAACTAAACTATGGTTTTGTTTTTCCTCTGAGATTTTATATCTTCCCATGTTGGTGGTTTTCCTCTCGAATCCCTGGGCTAATGCTGGTGCAGCCCTAGAGCTTTTATCCTGCAGGTTTTCCCCAACTCATCCTCAGCAGTTTAAGTTGCGCTGTATCAGAGGTGGGCCGTGGATCCTTGTTACACAAGTAGTTAAATCCCTGGATTTTGTGTCAAAGGAGGAACATTACAGCATGTATTTCAGAGAAGGAGGGTTACAGCAGCCTTTTGATTTTAAAGTGGCAAAGTTCTGGACCTTGCTCGGTATCAACCCTTTATATTTTGGGGATCTTGTGTCAGTTCTAATAGAAAAGAAATATCTAACCCGAAGTAGGGTTGTTAATTCGTTTGTACGGTGTCTTTCTAGAGCTTTCTGGTTAAGAATGTTTTGGATCAGGCAAGTTGGCACTTCCTCTCAAGCCATAAAGACTGGATGTTTTTGTGAGAATTGAGATGAGGTAGTGGAACCTGTGGCTTCAGGATCTTTGTTCCCAGATGAACCTACCTTGGGAATTGTAAAAATTGCTTCTATGTTGGAGCTGTCTGATGGTCTTCAGAAGCTGTGCTGCAAGAGCACCTGCCAGCAGTGCACTTGCTTAATGTGGCACTGCCTGGCTATTTCTTAGCATGTCACTGGCAGCTTCACCACTGGGCTGTGGGGTACATGACCCAGCCATGGGAAATCGGTAAATCTTGATTATAAAAGTGGTCCTGCTGGGGTACATCCGAGTTATGTGAGCAGGAAGTGGTGAAGGAGCAAAGCTCATCTTGCCACTTCCCCTGCCACATTACTTTGGTGCTGAAAAGCAGGCTTTGGTTTGCAGGCTGTCTGTTACATTTCTGCCTAACTCTCTGCCTGCTTCAAAATAGGGGATACAGCCTTTCTGCAAACAGTTTTTTCCTACCTGAAAGTTGTGGTCACCCCTGCTAAGCCATCACAAAGAAAAGACTCTTTCAACCTTCAGTATTGTGGCCCTTGTCCAAGAAAAAAAATTATATTTTTATTGCAGCCCTGTTTGTTTTGTCTGCAATTTGACTCACTCTTGAGGTAATGAGTAGTTACCTGCAGGGGGAAAATGCATTTTGCTGTTGCAGGACAGAGTCACTTGCTTTATTGGGAACTGTGACAATATAATGGTTGGTCTATACAGGTTTTTCCCATGAGATTGCTCTAGAGAAAGAGATCTGTTGGAATAAGCATACAGGATAGGTTGTTTTTACTTCTGACTAATTATAGCCTCAGCCATGCCCTCTCTTCTAGCTGCTAATGTCTTCCCATGTCTAGTAACTAATGGCTACCCGTAGTTGGTGCGTGCTTCTTCACAGACAAATCACAGCACTGCCTATCAGCTTTCCAGGGGCTGGACTCCACAATCCCAGCAGCTCATAGATGTTGACAAGTATATACTTCTTCCAGCTTTGGTCTGCCCCCAAGACTCAGTATGGAAGCCATTGCCAAGTTTGATTTCACTGCTTCTGGAGAAGACGAGTTGAGCTTCCAGGCAGGGGATATGTTGAAGGTAAGTACAGTCCCAGGCTTGACTAAACAGCATTTCTGAGGCTGCTTCCAGATCTTCTTGTGCTTCCATTTGCCTTGACAGAACAGATGAGGACACATCTATAAAGTAGGATACAAATGCAGGATACTCATCTCCCATAGGGTTTGCAATAGGACAACAATTCCCAGGTTACTTGAGTCTATGTCCACTTTCCTTGATTTTTATATCCGTAAACTGTGGATTTAGTTGCCCTGCAGCCCTCTGTTAGTCAGCAGGAAAGAAAAAGTACCATTGCTGGAGCAGAGATCAAGATCTTTGCTAGACAGGTTTTGAGGGTCCTGTCCTACCAGGTAAATCATCCACAGAGACTACATTATGATGGCTATGTCTAAATGCAGGCAAGATGAGTTCTGTCCAGAGGGATTGCTATCTTCCTTATTTCCAGCTCTTAAACTGTTTAAAATATAACCATTATCCATTACAGAACTTGTATCTAACTTTCCGTGGTTAGTAATTATTGTTAGATGCTGCAGGGGTTTTAGGCAATTACAAATAGAAGAGGAAAAGTCCATGAGACAGTCTGTTAGACACATAATGGAATAGTTCAAGAGGTCCTGGTCTAATTATGTTATGTACACCCTTGCAATGGGGCAAATGGCAGAAGTAGAGTTGATCATATACAATACAGAGCATCCAAAGTCTCTTTAAAGTTGATTTGTATGTGTTGTGATAGAACAGTTCTGTTAACGCTACGTAAGTCCCACAGATGAAGTCACTTGAAGTTTCACCCTAATTACTTATCTACTTCTCAGCTCCAGATGTTCTATTTCAGTTGAAATGCCTGAGTATTACTCTTCTCTAAGGCCTTAACTCCTCCACTGTCCAAAGGGATGATGTACAGCAATAGGCTGTAAACCCTTGTTTGGCCAGGGAGCCTTTGCTACCTCTCTGTTTAGTCACAGATATTCCAGTTAATAATCAGATATTGGGTGTCAACCTTGCCTTTCCCACCACCACCATTTTTTATTTTATTGGCATTTTAATTCTTGACACTTAGACAAAGTTGATAGCATCCAGAACTCATTAATGCCAAATTTTTCCAAAGAGCTGTGTGAGAAGGTTCTGGAGAAATCACTGCCTCTCTTCAGCACAGATAAACACTCTTATTCCTAATTCTTCCCCAGTCAGTTCCTACTGTCACATGACCTTTGCTGATACCTTTTTTCTCAGGAGACTTCCATCAAGTCCCTGGCTGGGGTGATGGTGTTGGCCATGTCACTTTTCTTTCTGTTCCTCAATTTCTCTTCCTGTACAATCGTTAGAAGGTAGAGCCTCCTTTCAAAGTATGCTGGAAGTTACTGATAAAAAGTGTCAACCCTACACACCAGTTTTATTATTATTAGTTGTCATAGGGAATTCACTACCAGAAAAATCAAACTGCCTCTTGCTTTAATGTCCTTGAGGTAAACAAAATAATACCTTAGCCACCCGAGCCATAGTAGCAGTAAATCAGCCTGCGTAACAACTCTGTTCTGTCATAGGCACACATACATTCATACCCCATCATGAGCCCCCTCATGCTGCCTGCAACAACCTGCTGATTTATAAAGGAGATAAAATGAAGTATTGATGTAGAGATTACAAAACAGGAAACATGAGGCCCTCAACCAGCAGCGNCCTGCCAGCCCTGCAGTGGCAAACAGCAGGTGGGTCTTTCTGGAAACCTCACTTCCAACAGAGCAGGGCCTCAGCATGAGCAGGAGGTAGCTATCATCCCTATGTTTGGCCACAGCAGTGAAGAAAGATCTTTAACCCAGCACCCATGAGGACAGCAATAACAATACAAATAGGGAATTCCACAGCTTTCTATTCCTTAACTTTTCTGAATCCAGATGTTTTAAAAAGGCCTACATAGCACAGAAGGCAATGAAGAACTGGCTCCAGAGACAATGACATCCTGTTGCCTATACGAAGCAGTTAGAATGTGCCTTAGGCTCCCAAAACCATGAGACTGGCTCACAAACTAAGTATTATTACTGTTAACAATAGATGTGAAATTAAGTCTTCTCCACTTGCTTTTTCCTTTTAAAACTGTCATGGCTCATGATTATGGGCTCCTCTCTAAAACCAGAAAGAGCAGAAACATGGTTTATTTCATACAGCAGAATCCTGTCCCAGGAGTTGGAATGTCAAACAAAACACCAAAGACCACAACGTTTGCAGTAAAATCACAGAGTGGTTGTATTCCTGTCCTCTCTCCTCTAGCTTAGAGCTGTATCTTGGGCCATCAGCCCGGGTGTCATGAATTTGTGCCCTCCCTGATCAACATTGAAGTTTCTAAGGACCATTCAGTTAACATTAATGTGACAACACTTGAAGCTGTTCCAGTGTGTGATGTGGACTCACTTCCATCTAGCCTACAATCTCCTAAGTATAATAGTGTCTTGAAAATACTTTTTGCCTCCTTCTTTTATCTACCTTGGCAAAGCTTGGTGAAGCTGAAGACTTAACCCCCTAAAGAATCTCATGTTAAATGACATGTGAGAGCACATGATAACATCTGTGCAGTTGTAACACACACAGATACAGCTGCATATCCCTCCCTACCCATATGTTGGAGGAGTTTTCACAGATATTTTCTTCTTCCCTTGTGAATCTGAGATGCTCCAATACCAGCTGTAAAAGGCAGCACAGAGAATAACTTGAACCCGTGTTAAGTCTGTCAAAGATGAATTTCGCCATTTCACAGGCATCAGGGACGCACAGACAGGCAGTCAGACAAAGGGGTAAAGTTAACAAGCAATCTGTCTAATTTTACTTGGGCTTTTTTATTGCTTGCTTGCTCTGGAGTGGTCATCAGCCACTAACTTTGTTGCACTGGGTGGGAAGTAGAGAATGTGTACCATTTTCTTTTATTCTTACAAGACATTACAGGTTTCTGCCAGAATCTTGGTTACTTTTGCCTTTCTCAGGAGACATTTATTCCATCCATTTCTCCATTGCAGATTTTGAGCTCCCAGGAAGAGTGGTACAAGGCTGAGCTCAGAAGTCACGAGGGCTACGTTCCTAAGAACTTCATCGATTTCCATGTTCCCCCGTAAGTGTGACAGAAATGGTGTCACCACCATGGTACATTCCCACTGAGTGCTGTCAGGAGCACACGTGCGTGCGCATGCAGAGGACAGGACAGAAGTGCTGGGCATGACATCCTACACTTTGGGGCTAGCAAGGATTGCCATAACGCTACACACACTTCTGCCAGCACAGTGTATTTCTACCCCAAAGCATCCTCTGTTCTTCCAGAGATAAATGGATCTCGATGATCGCTGTCACTCCCAAGTGACTCTTTTGTTACCGCTGCTCAGAGGGATGCTGGGATGTGGCAGGAATTGCATTTAGATGTCCTCAGAGAGAAGGACAGTAGTCATGATATGAAGTCTTGGCAACAGAGACAGAAGCTAAGCACAAAAGGAAGAGCAAGAGATCTTTCTGAAAACTAATTATAAAAAAGAAATTCCCTCCCCCTTCGACTTCTTAACGACACTGACTCCCTTTTCCCACCCTGCCGCCGCATTCCCTCCCCCCGCCAAGTGCTTGTGAGTTTCTGCCGGTGCGCTAGAGGTCAGTGCAATGCTACGCGACTGTGACAGCTGGTGTTACTCCTGGATCGGCAGGATTGATAGACCAGACTTTCCTCCCTGCTCGCTCTCTTTCTCTCTCATGCGCACACACACACACACGCAAACAGATCTGTACTGTAAATGCGTACCTGCATTTCTCTCTTCCCGCTGAGGAGATGGCACTGCACTTTCAGAAAGAACTGATGCGTGTTGGAATGCGTGTTAAATGTGCTCTCCAGCCCTATGCCATAAATATGACAGTGCATGGGATTTTTACAACCTTTCTGCTAGCAGAAATGCTCCCAGAAGCACCTCTCGTGGTCCTCTTTTTTCAAAAGTGCTGCAGCATTTCAGGAGTGAACAAGCAGAGCATACGCCAAGCTCAGTACTTGTGGCTGAAACAAGCTGGTGCCCTGAGCAGTCATACTGGGAGCACACAGGGATTTTGAGGTTACAAATAAGTGCCTCTGTCCCCTTTGGAGGTGGCACTTACTAGCCTTTTTGGACGTAAGCCAGCCTGCTTGGCTGAGCTGAAGGACATTATTAGTTTGCTGTGCAAATATGGGCTTGTACTTCTGGGCCTCAGGGGGATGAGATCTTCCAGTCAGTTGTTCTTGTTCGCTCTTTCACAGGGCTGTGGCGTCACTCAGGAACACTGGCAGCTTCTTTTTTCACACACATTTTTCTTGTGTTGCTTTCTATGTGCAAGAGCTGTGAAGAAATATTTCCACTTTGATACTTTTCTAAGCACCAGGTCTGCGCTTTGAAGCAGTTCAGCCAGATGACAGAACTTGACAAAGGGAAGAAGGCTGCCTCCTATTTTTGATGGATTGGTTTTGTCCATCTTTTTCTTGTCAAATAATCATTAAGACTGGTTATCAAGGCTCATCAAAGTCTGATTTCCCTTTGCTAATGATACATAGGTAAACTGTGATGGTAATAAGAAACTCCAAAGTAGAAATTACAGACCTTAGGAAATTAACAATCCTTCATTTTAATGCAATACAGGCAATTAAGCATTACATAAAATCAAAGACTGAAGATTGTAGATCTTATTAGCTATGGAGTGGACATATGCAAATGTATGTGATCTTTTGTTTCTCTACTGAAAATTTTCTACTGACATTGTATTCTTTTACTATTTCTGGTGACTTTCTCATTATTAGTCCAGTGCCTTCTGCTATTGTTTGTTATGGCTGGCTAAATTTGCATAAGTGTGCTTATGTATTCTGTGCTTCTGTGATTTTGTGGTATTGTAACTCTTGCAGGAACCAATTTATTAGTACTAAAACTTTCATGGCTTGCTTCTGCTAAAAATTTATGTCTTCCATGCAATATATCCATCATAGCCCAGTAATTTTCAATCAGTTTGCCAAAAAGTAATTTGATGTATATGTCTGAGAATTATGTGTGTATATATGTATACATACACATTTGTAATTTAAAATTTCTTTGACTAACACCTTATTTTACTGTGCCAGTAATTACAGTTTCTGCTGAGTGTTGCTTCTTAGCAAGCCAAAGCTTACATTGCTCTCTTTGCATGTACATGCTTTTACTGCTCAAAGAAAATAGTCTGCATCCATAAACCCCTGTACCTTAGTATATCCATGGCCACTGGGAGTAGCCGTGATCCTTTTGTTTTCTTCACCCTGCTTATTCAAATTCTCCCTACCCTCAACTTTTTTATTCCTGACCTTAATTCGCATCGTTATTCACATCGCCATGATTTTTCCCCCTTGACAGCTGGTTTGATGAGAAGATATCCCGCCACGAAGCAGAAAACCTTCTCATGAGCAAAGGAGTTGGCTGCTTTATTGTCCGAGCCAGTCAGAACTCTCACGGTGACTTTTCCATCTCTGTCAGGTATCTGCTTCTCACAGCATATTCCTGTTTCTTTTCCTGTTTAATGGTGTCCCTAGCCTCCTCTCGACAGGGTTCCTAATGTTATGGAGCCCCTTGAGAAGTTTGCATGCTGCCAGTCACTGCTAGTGCTGCTATGTTGTGAATAAGAACAAATTAGGCATCTGATTCCCAAATGTTTCTACCTCTTTTCAAGTGACACACTGAATGCCCCATTCCAAAGCTGCATCCCCCGGTGACCTCCTTCTCTGAAGGAGCTACAGCAAAGCAGAGTGGTACAGGAAAAGTCTCCCACAGTGTTCAACATGTGTCTTCCATTTGTTTTCATTCCCTGACAGCTCTGGTTACCAAATCCAAGAATCCAACTACTACCTATTAAGAGATTACTATTACACTGTTAACTTATTTCCCACAGGTCACTAAACAGCCATTGGACAAGGAATGTTTTTTCATTGCTCGCAGCCCAGCTGCATTTCAGCAACTTGCTGTAGCTCCCATGCTTCTCAGAGCATTTGCTTCTAAGCAGAGCTCTTAAATGATGATTGGTTTCCCAATTTTCAGTCAAACGATTGATAACTAGTTTTAAATTAGAGTCATGATTAACAATGTCTTTTCCAAGTGGTGTGTACTTGCTGATTTGAACAGCTCAAAAAGTAACCAGGAGGAATGCAAGGAAACATTCTGGTTACATTTGCACCAATGGACACCAACAAATTAAGTACAGTCAGGCTCTTCCTCTGCCCTTGAAGTCAAGCAATGTGGCAGAGGTCAGATCTGTATGGCTACACCCTCTTCACCCCACCAAACAGAAGAGCTGTATTCCAGAAGTTCCCTGTGCACAGTTACTGGCCTCTTATGTCTTCCTGACCATGGCCCAGCACTACCTAAGGGAGAACTTTTCCATTTAAACTACAACCATGCTAAGACTTTAACAGCTTGGGACTGTAGCAGGATATCTACAAGGGTAGCATTCGGTCCCTGCCTGTCCCCATTTAGTTTATTTGTGCAGATGTAGCCTCTGAGAAGAGTGTTTTGAGTTCTGGGGTTGCACAGAGCAAGGAGGTGGTTACCAAAACCAGATCACATCTGGTGCAAAGAGGAATTGTACACAGCAGACAAGAGGTGAGAGGAGAGGAGGTGCAGGGGGAATAAGGGGCAGAAGGTTGAGATTGTTAATTTGGCTTGTAACAGCACTGGAAAATTCCTCTTTTTTCCCTTTTTTTTTTCTTTTGGATAGGGAAAATGACCTGTAGTAATGATGTTACACTCGATTTTTTACAATTTTAAAGCTTAGTGTGTGGCTTCACATTACACACCCCATGTGTGTAAAAGTGTACTACAGTTCTTATAGTCAATGCAGACTGGATGTTAACAGGACCTGCAGAGGCTTTGGGTAGACTACAACTGCACTTTTTCACACTGGAAGCTCCTGTGGCCTTTATTTCAAAAGAGAGAATTTAAAACCCTATGCTTTGTTCTGATAGTGCTTTGTGACTGGGCAGCCCCGGGGCACTCTGTGTTTGCAAATTGTTGAGTCTTTTGAAATAGAGCCACTTGGGTCCAGTACGCACAAGGACTGCCATTGCATGACTTTCCAAAAGTCTAGATTTGACCAAGCAAGAAGTTTTGGTACATTCTGGAAAAGACTTTCAAAAAAGGGAGAAGTGCAATCTGTTTGATGATCTCTTACCTTTCCATTGGGATCCAGGCATGAAGATGATGTGCAACACTTCAAAGTGATGAGGGATTCAAAGGGTAGCTATTACTTGTGGACAGAGAAATTCCACTCGCTAAACAAGCTGGTGGACTACTACAAGACAGCTTCCATCTCCAGGCAGAAGCAGATCTTCCTAAGGCACAACAGCCAAGAAGAGAAGGTAAACACAAATTGTCCTTAGAAGTTTCTCAGTCAGAAACCTTTCTGTAGAAGGAGTTCATCCCATGAAAATGTCTCGGGAAAGGGAGGAAGTGAGTCCGTCCCAGGAAACCCAGCCACATCACTACACTGGTGAGGCCTGAGACACAGATTTTTAGTGGATTCAGTGATATATGGAGTTATATAATTGAGCAGAATTTTTTGATTCTTCACATCTGAATAGAGGTGCTTTGCTAAAGCTGTGTTTGGCTGAAATTCTAAGATGCCAAGGGAAGCAGGACTTACCTTATTGAAATGCCTGGATTTCCTAAGGGCGGGTACAGCGCTGACTGGTGGGTTGTGACTGAGAAGAATTTAAGTCTGGCTTCTTAGTATCCTTGCACACCCCCAGAGTGTAACTACAACTGCAAGTTTGTCTGCTCAGAAGTATTGTCCATCCTCTGCTACTGAGCAAACACAGTAAAAGCAAACACAGTGGAGGAACAGAGGGCAGAACCTGGAGCAGTTAACCTGGCTGTTAGGAACTGGAAAGTACTACTAAGAAGAACATAGCAGATCTGGGAACAAGATGTGCCTTCAGGGAAGGTATAGTCAATGTTTGAAACGGCAGAGAAATCCCAGTCCAATGAATGCCTGGTTTTGTGCCAGGGGAATAAGCAAATGACATATCAGAGACTGCTACACAGTGCGCTCCCTGTACTGGGAGTGAACATGCCTGGTCACTGCAGTAACCAAAGTCCTGCTTTACTGGGAAACGGATTCTGGTATTAAATTACCAGGATGTGCAGGCAGAGGCAGTGACCTGTTGACTACAGCAAAAGAGTTTTATAGACTGCATGTGGGTCATTCTTGCTGGCTCAAAATGAGAGATTATACATTTTTCAGTCTGAAGAAGAGGCATGGGTTGTTGTCTCTTTCTAGACCACTTATACAGAGCTTTAAAAATGCACTAGTAAGGTATTAAAATAAAGACTCTGGGACTTGTAAGAGAGAGATCACAGTGATGAATAGTCCGGGGAGGGAAAGAAAGACTGTATGCATGTATATCAGTAAAACAACCTGTTTGGGCTGATTGTGAGTAGGAAGGGAAAGAGATGTATTTGCTCCAAGAGGCAGACAGGCAAATGAAAGAACAGAACTCAGGTTTGCTTTGGCAAACTCTATACATTTGTTATGGTGATGGGCACCGTAACAGCAGGGTATGTTTAGCACTCATCACAGTGGGATTTCTGTTCAGAATTCAGATTTCTAGATGCTACAGGCATATGATAAAATGATTGTAATATATAAATTTCAGTGTAGAGACAAATGAAGTCTAACAGTAGTATTTCAAGAAAAAACTTGGCTTCTGTGCTGATCCTCATATCAGTGGCCATATTTGCAGCCCAGCATCTCCCAGTACTACCCTGACTTCAGATGGAGAGCGGCTATGACAAAGATCTAAAATACAGGATTCGTGATTTGTCCTTCTGTTCAGAGAGGTGGGATCTTTTATTTGAAAGAGCCTCCAGAATAGAGGGTGGTGGTAGTGATCAGTGTGCAATGATTGCACAGCTTTAGTAAAGGTTGTAGTGGGAAGCAAAACCTGACCTCACTTTTGTGATCTTTCTTTCATCAGGAGAAGCGTGGTGGGAGCTTGGAACGGATAGGTCGGGAAGGATTCCACCTGGGAGGAGCAGCTGGAGAAGATCATTCTTCTATATCCAAGAGATATGTAGAACATCCTATTCCCATACTGCAGCAGCAACAGGTACTACAAGGAACAAGGGGCTGGGACATGAAGCCCAGGCACATGAAACATTGGCTTTTATTGCTTGGTAGCAAGTGAACAGTCACTTTGTGAAAAATCTGCATCTCTCAGCTGTGCACACAAAAGAGAACTTGCTTCCTGGATATTTCCTACTTCTTCTCTCCATCTGCCTGGGCCAATTTGTGTTCAGATGTGTGGTCATATGGCTACTTTTCTTTGAACTTGATTTTGTCTCATTCTTGTTTGGCTGATTTGGCTACTAGATTTATAGGCTTGCTTCCTGTCCTTTACACTATAGAGGAGCCCAAGAAAAGGTAAAACAGTGAGTCCTCAGATACAGTCAGCTGCATCAGCACCACTAACATTCCATCAGCATATGGGACAGAGGAAGAGCAAAGAGTGGGCAGGACTGGGTCATAATAACTCCAGATTGCCTTAAGTCCCCTTGGCAAGCATAGCTTTTCATCTGTGAGTTAGAACAACCTTAGTTTTTCTCCGGAAGTCTCAGAGACCAAAAGAGCCCCTCTCTGACCATTTTTCCCAGTAGCTGTGAAAGACAGCTGAGGGCAGTCAACATTCAACTCCTAAGAAGTAAAATCCAAAATAGAACAGTCTAAGTTAACCTCTTTCATGAGGGTCATTGCTTGCAGAACTGACGCACAGGGACTGTATTGGAAGCAGACATCTAAAATTATTTATTTGGGGACTTGTCCCTAACTCCTTGCCCACTAATGACTCTTAAATCCCCTCATTTATACATCTCAGAATATACATGTGTCATAGTTTAATCTCAGCTGCCAGCTAAGTACCATGCAGCCACTCAATCACTCCTCCTCCTGCTGGTGGAGTAGGGAGAGAATCAGGAAAAAGGTAAAACTCATGGGTTGAGATAAGAACAGATTAATAATTGAAACAGAGTAAATAATAATAATAGTCATTATTATTATTTTCTATTTTTTTAAAGGAGATAACAAAAAGAGAGAGAGGAATAAAACTCAAGAAAAATAATTGATGTGCAATACAATTGCTCATCACCCACTGACTGATGCCAGTCCCTGACCCGTTACTGACCTCTTCCAGCCAACTCCCCCCAGTTTATATACTGGGTATAATGTTCTAGGGTATGGAATACCTTTTGGACCAGACACTGGAAAATCCTTGATTTAGAGTGAGCCACTACTTAACAACAACTGAAACATCAGTGTGTTATCAGCAGTATTCACATACTAAATCCAAAACACAGCCCTATAGTAGCTACTACAAAAAAAATTAACTCTATTCCAGCTACAACTGTAACAACATGACTTTTCTCTTGCTATTTTCTTTCTAGGAAAGATATGGTGGGAGTCTGGACAGGAAGGACGTGCTGCATGGACTAAGGGATCATGGCCAAGGAAGTGCAGGAGCTATGCAACGGAGACACACAGACCCACTGCACCAGCAGACACCGGTAGGTGATGCATCTTCGAGGCCTCATCTGCCCAAGTCACTCAGTCCTTTAGCAATGGCCAAGCAGTCTGGACAATGTCACCTACATGGAGGTTGAGGAGTAGCATGAGGAGTAGTGTATTACACCTGCCAGGACATGTCTTAGAAGACATTTCTGAGTCTCAGGACTCTATCCCAGCCACTTGAATCTGCTTCTGGGGCACTCTGAGGGTAGGACTACAGTGTAATATGAGCATAGTTCTGTAAGTGCTCTCAAGATCAGTCTTATTCAGCCTCAGTGGAAGAGGGAACTTAGCATGAGCTCAGCAAAATTGGTATCTGGGACATTGGAATGAACACAAGCTCACCCATGGATTTCCATCAAGCATGAGTCCAGTTCAGCAGAAAACGTTTCTGAAAGCCTAATGACCTCTTCTAGGAGAACTTCATGCCCATTAATGCAGAGGACCTTGAATTATATTTGTCACAACAGCCAGGCAGTGACTGTACCAGTAGCTACCAGTGACTGATGTCAGTAGCTAGATGTGCAATACATTTTTTAAGTTCTATGGAGAGCTGCCTCATGATGCTGTACCATGCTACAGTGCTCCTTCTGTCTTGCAATGCTGTTGTAGTCGCACTGTCTCTTCTACTAATTTTTGCTGCAGTCCTGAAAAGGCCTGAGATCACCCAGCTCAACTTGTCTGTGCCTGGCACATCCTCTCAGACGTACTTTGCCATCAAAGCAGGACTCACCTACCTGAAAACCTTGGCTGTCAGAGCCTCTGAGCACAGTGGATGTGGGCAGGAGCCAGATGTGGCTCTGCAAACACCTCAGACCACTCCCCTACCAGATCCATACCTGGCACTTGACCTTCAGTAACTACCTGCTCTGCAAATTCCCACTATGTGAATGCCCACATAGAACATGGTGTCTTTCTCTGCCTCAGCCTGCGATTCCACTGCCAGCTCCACAGTATTTCCCCATCAGCTCAGTGTGACCTTCCTTCCTTGAGAAAATGTACACCTTAGCCCACAAGCAGAGAACCTAGACCCAAGGAGAGAAGGGAAGGACACCAGACAGTTCTCAAGTGTGAGTGGAAAAGAACAGATTGGATCAGGAGATTTGGAACATTAAAAAAATAGGGGCACGCCCCTTTTTTTGGCAAAAGCCCCAAATCTTTATTGTAATCCAGCTCAAAATGCAGTGGTTTTTATCTCTGAGAGGTTGTGGCAATGAATAACATGCTCTTGCCTGCCACATCCCATCAGTGATCTAGAAGCCATGAATCCAATTATAGGAAGGTCTATATGTCCAACCAAATAACTAGGAGCCAGGTCTAAGCAGGGCCCTGAATGGAAGATTTATCAAAAGTTAGTCTGTCCTCAAATAGATCATTTCATCTGTCCCTGCCAGATATACCTCCTAAATTATCCATGCCCTGTGGTTTGGATGCCAACAGTTTCCCAGAAAGAAGCCCAAGCTATGTCCTTTAAAATATGATTTCTGGCCAGAATGGGAGATTGACTGCAAAGTCTGTTTTGATTAAACTCTCATAAGAAAAAATCTAACCAGATTGCACATTACAGTGCACACCCCAAATAAACTGATATACCCAAACAGATCCTAAATCCTTTTGATCTCAGGGGCCTGACCTTGGGTCAGTCTGAAGAATGTTTAAGACCCTCTGTTACGCCGCAAAAGTGCCTGGAAGAGCAAGTATCCTTCTTTATCCTTTTGTACAATGTTCTCTACTTTAGCCTGTGTGCTGGCTCTCTCAATCCTCCCCTGGCTGAAGACACATTTTGATATCCATACCAGCACCAGGCCAGCTCCCTAGAGCCATTCCCTTATAGTTACAGCCCAGTGGGACTCAGGCAGAAGTCCTTCTGTGCTCCCATAACTGGCTTCAGACATGGTTGTCCTAGCTGCCCTTACAGGGCAGAGGCAACAGAGCCATGAGAACACAATTTCCTAAGGACCTGCTCTCAGTCTGACTTTTCACCTTAGGCTGCAAATACCCACAAATACACTGAGGCTTCTGAGAAACCAAACACCATCCCTTGGGTGTCCCAGTAAATTGGTCCCTCCTTCCTGCCATCTTGGCCACTTCCTGGTTTAATTGCAAGTTGGTCTAAATTTCAGCACTGCTTGTCCTTGCTTAGTGAACATACTTACTGGGGCTTAAGAGGGGTGACAGGAAGATGACCTTTAAGACTCTGGCTCCTTGTTCCCTACCTGTCTCTTTCCAGCGAACGCTGTGGGTCCGTGCCTTGTACGACTTTGATGCTGTGGAGCACGATGAGCTGGGCTTCCGCAGTGGAGACATCTTAGAGGTCCTGGACAACTCCAACCCATCCTGGTGGAAAGGACGTCTGCGTGGGGAACTGGGTCTCTTCCCTGCCAACTATGTCACACCAGTTCTTCTGTGAGGGCACATTATGGCCCAGAGGTGGAGCTGCTTTTCTGACATGACAGGGACAAAGGAGTGCATCTTCCCTTGCCACCAGGACATACACTGTTTTTTGTTTTGTCTTAATTTATTGGCAATTGATCTTTTGAAATGCTGGTATGAAAGAGAACCCTTTGAAGAAGAATTTTGTATTCCCCTATTTTTCGCACTCATGAAGGGGGGAGGGAGCAAAATCTTGGACTGAAAATCTTGGACTGTTCATTGAGACTTTGCTGAGTCCTCCCTGCCCTGTCACCTTTTGGCTAACTCTTGATAAGTTCCTGCAATTAGGTTTGTTCAGTGGAAATGTTCCTCAGAAAAGTCAGGTTTCAGGTTAACTTCAGGTTCAGTATTCAGGTAGCCCTATCCCTTCATTTTGGATCTAGTAGCACTCATAGTTTCTTCAGGCTCCATTCCACCTTTCTTTCAGAGGCAGGAGGAACACCCATGTGAATTAAATGATCCTTGGCAACGACATTAATCCTTCAGTAGGGAAGGAAAGTTAAGGGGCTTTAGGTTGAGGCAATCTAGGCTTTTCTTAATAGTTTCTGGCTTACCCATCTCATACTGTGTGTATGGACTGTATGGACATACCAGATGAAGGAAAACAATCCTGTAAGCTTTTGTACAAACATACAAGTGATGAAGGTGTGGGAGGGCAAGAAGCAACTTTCTTTGCTTCTTCTGATAGTCCTGCTCTTCTTTCTGCACTCTGTAACAACTTCCCCATTTTCAAGCTGCTCTTTTAGGCACCTACATTTCAGCTAGATAGCCTGATTAGAGCAGATCAGGGACTTCAGCCAAATTAGTATCCACTGGATTGGTTTACTATTAATATCTCTCACTGGTTCCTTTTGTAGAACTGAACTGGGGAGGATTGGAGAGAAGAGGTTTCTCTGGTCTGGTACCAGAAGTTCTTTCCCTGAGAACTTAATGTTGAGGATCGCAGTGTACACAACTCTGGCTTACTAGAGAAGTGTCTCATCCAACAGGTTAAGCTGTTACTTTACAGTATGCAGAGAATAAAGCTGTAGCCATCAAATAGTCTGTTCTCTGTTACAGTTTCTTTTGGATAAAATGAGGTAAATGAATAGATTTTCAAATAATTGCTGAGTGAATGCCCAGATGTGATAGAAATTTCTTGCAAATGCACATTAAAAATGATCCAAACCCTGTGAAGGGGACTCTACTGCATAACCAGTGCTCAGGCACGTTGATATTAAACAAGGTGTCTGAATTTTTCACAATATGTGGGACCTCAGCAGTCAGCAAGTGATGATTAATCATTATTGAAAAAGAAAGAAAAGGCAAGTGAAAACCTCTAAAACAAATCAGACTCAGAAAAAAAAAAAAAAGTTATCTTTTGTTAGTCCCAGTGGGAAAAAAAGAACCCAGGAAGCAGGTTCTTAGTGAAGTCCAATTCAATGTAGCTGGCCTGAATAGAGCTGCCAGCTAGACAGAGTATTAGCACAAAGAACTCATTTTGAGAGAACTCCACCAAAAGCAGATTATTAATGGGTGAAGTAAAATGAGAATATTTAACAAGGCATATAAGCCCTAAAGAGAACAGAAAACTTTGAAAGACACATTAAGAACTTATTGGCTACCACGGTGGTCCAGGGAATACGACTTGGCCCTGTCCTCTTGCAGGAGCTCTCTTCTGGGCCTTTAGTGACTTCTTTTGAAGGGAAGTCCATGAGGCTTCTCTTGGAACAAGATACCTTATCATTTTTTTGAGAGTATAACCTCAGTGACTCCAGTTTGGAGAGTGTTTTGGTGTGATTTGCCCTTTTTTAACCTTTTTGTGTGTTGGTTGGTTTTTTGCTAAGGTAGTTATAAATTTGGAAGAGAGAGGGTTAATATTCACTGAAAGAGAGAGAGGATTAAGGCCAGGAGGAGTTGGAAGCAAAGAAACCAGAGACTAACAAAGGCAAAGGAGGAATAAAAATGATGAATCTTTCATATTCAGCTCTGACTGAAACAAAAGAAATGGTGTACTCACAATTATTCCCATCATGTCAAATCATCTTTCAATTAATTCCTTTTTTTCTGTATTAGTTACTTTTAAAATTAGAAGCAATGTCTCCTTTTCCTTTCCTCAGCACTCTAAAGACCCTCTTGGTAGTGAAGATGTAGTTGCACAAAATTAATTGAAGATAATGCACTTAGCAGTTCGATAGCTCTTCACACATTTGAAACCCCTTTACAGAGATTAACTAATTAAGCAAGTCTAAGTAGTGCATTGTAAGTACCCCCGTGTTAACTCATGATTCATTTGAGGAAGAGGTAAATTTTCACGTGATTTTTTAAATTGCTGTTTAAGGAATTAATACTTAAGGTAATTAGTATTAGAGGACTGCATGCTAATTATGGACAACATACCAGGACCACAGTAAAATCATGATTTCTCATTATGAGCAGCACCTAATGACAGCAAAATTACCAGGAGGTGACAGTCTCACGGCATCTGTGATCACTCCACCAGTTCCCTGCTCTGCTGCCCTGTGCAGGGGCCGAGCTCGGGGCTGCCATATCCAGTCTCTCTTGCCTCTGCTTTTGTCCTTTCCTGCTCCCCCAGCGGAGGCAGTGCTGCCTGCATTTACTGCGCGTGGCAGTAGCTGGGAGGCACAGGTGTCAGCCTGCATTTTTGTACTTCCCCCACTAAAAGCTGGTTTTCTCCCAGCAAAACAGTGCTAAGAATCATGGCTATTCCCAAGTCAGTGGAGACTCTGGGAGGTGTGGACAAAATAGGGAATTTTGGGGGGGATAGAAGGGGCTGTAGAATGGAGAAGTTTTCTAATACTAATGCCCCATGCCATTTTCTGCCCATGAAATTCTCTCTCTCATAGATCAGGCCACTTAATAAGGAAAAAGAAAGACACTCCTCTCCTCTAACCATATACCCAGCCAGCCTTCCTGCTCCTTCTTCCAACAGGTTTTAATTGTAGCACAATCCTTGCTAATATTGTGGTGATTCACTTACACCTCATAGTCTATTGCCCATGCAAGAGGCACATATTAGCAACCGAGGACTGGAGCCTTAAGGTGACAGTGCACTGCACTGAGCTCACCTGACATTTGTCAATGTGTCAGAAAGAACCAAAACCTCCGGAACATATCCCAAGAGAGTGTGAAACCAAAATGGGAAGGAATAAAGAGGGAAACCAGAAGAGTATTTTGTTTCTTATTTTTCTTAAGCAAGAAAGACGGTTCATGAGAAAAGAAAATGTAAACAGAGATAAAAGTACAAAAAGTATGCAGGAAGGCAAACATTATTATAACAAATGAAACAGAGGAAGGTGGACTTGCACATGGAAAAATAGGTTTGATGAGCACAGCTGAGCTGTGCTTTCCCCTGTCTGAATGAAACTTTTACCTATGTTCTGCTGCAAATCCATATTTTGCTTAGAAATGTCTCTGTGATTAATAAGGCTGAGCTAAAAAGTGTAAATGGAAATTTCCTTTCACGTGAAAGATATGCAGGCAGTTTTTTGTGCCACAAAAGAGAGGTCTCTCTGCACGGGTGTCTATGTTTACTGTAACAGCTGTGCTCACTGGAGCATGCTACAGAAGCCATGGAATCATGGCTGATTCCCATTGGACTGCTCACAGGTAAGAGCACCGGGGAGATGATCCTCAGGGCTGCCACAAAGTCAGGCTGCTAGGCCAGCTTCCCATGCCAGGAAAACAAGTTCATGGGTGGTGGTTGTTGTTTTTCAAATGCAAAGTAGTTCTCAGTTTCAGTGGGCTGTGCAGGAAGTTTGAAGCTTTTCACAACAGCCACCTGTTTGTGATTTTTTCAATTTAATGGCACCTCTCATCCTTCCTCCCAAGTGGGATCCCAGTGCTGCAGGCTCTTGAAAGGCCCTTTTGCCTTCAGCCCTTGTGGAGAGGAACCAGGGATGTCAGAAGTGAAAGATTCAGCAGTCTGGACCACATGGCTTGAATGGTCTTGAGCAGCAATTTGGCATCAGCTGGGACATTTTGCAGTGCAGGAGCAATGCCCCAGCAGGTGTAGTCCAGCAGCAAGGTGAAGGATGATCTCTCCCCTGAGTGGGAAGCAGCAGGTCTTTAGTAATGTCAGTGTCACATCATAGGGACAACAAGGATGTCTGGTGGGACAGAACTGAGGCCATCTAGGCTAGAGCTGTGCTCAGACTCTTGTTCTGCTTCTGCACCTGTTTGCCAAGGAGCCTGGGTTACACCACACTAGGTGTGAGAAGTGTTTGGCAATGCTGCCTGTCCCTGCCCAGTGAGGCCCCAGAAGCCTCCATGCACTTCTGTGCAGCTGCAGCCTGTCACTTACTGCCCCAACGTCCTCCTCCTGGGCCCATGGCCCAGCTTGTGCCTCTGTGCTGAGAGAAAGTGCTCTGCTGACACCTCATTTCAAATATTTGTTCAAAGCAATTGGCTCATGTGCTTTTAAATGAAACTCCATAGAGGTCAGTCAAAACCATTAGTGTTCCCTAGGTGATGCAGGCAGTTACATTTACTGGGTAAAACACAGGCAGGGACTAAAGAGCTTCTGACACCCAGCCTGTCCTTGCTGCTGAAAACTTTGCATTTCAGTGTGGAACCATGAACTGAGTGCATAATAAAGCCTTTAATAGCACTGAAGGAGAGGGCAGAGCATTGCCAATTTCTCCAATTTTTTAGAGGCAACTTTCATGTGACAGAACTCATGAGCCTTAATTCACATCAAACGCAAAAGAAGTTTCTTACATAAGCAGAACTGCCAGCTGAAAACAGTCCATGACTTATCTGTGAGCTACAGGGTAGCAGGGAAACAGGCAAGTGAATGAGGAAAGGTCACTGACCTTTGCGTGCAGAGAAAATTCAAAGCACATTGTGTGCTGCTATCGTGCAAGTAAGAGGTGCTTGGCCCATGTCCAGCCTGACAACATGAAAATGCAAAATTTCGCAAATGGCAGGCATGCAGGAATCCTTGTAGACATGCAGAAATAAAATTAGCTCAGGCAACAAAGGGAGGAACATACAACAAACAAAAGATCCCTAGGAATCTTGCCGCTTCTCCCCTCTAGTCCAAGCAGGCTCATTTCCACCAGAATTTATGAAAGAGCCATGGCAGGTTTGTTTGTCACAAACAAAAACAAGAGCAAAAATGGGGGGACAAAAGCAGTTTAGGACTTGAGTCGACTACTGTGCACTTAAAGCTATAAAATGGTGACAGTGTCCTGATATCATGACTCAAGTTTGAGTCTCTGTTTAAGTGGTGCTTCTGGGAAACCTTTCAGTGATGTCTGTGATTCATGCACACCTATGAATTCTGTGATTCTGTATCCAGCCACAGAAAATCAAAAAGGAAAACCCATGAAAAATATGAGGTACCTTCTCTCCTGATCTAGAAGTCATTTGCAATGTATCTTTTATGTCTGTGCTGTACTGAATGTGTCATAACTTCCTTGTGCCATTAACCAGTCCCTCTCCCTGGTCAAATTCCAAGAAGACTACTACTGCAATGCCAACAGGTAATAGCAAACAGCAGGAATCAGTGCTTGGTGCCCCTTCTTATGGCTGAATGTTTTCTGCCATGGGTTTTTTATTGTTGCTGTTGTCGCTGTTGTTGGGGTTTCTGGAGAGTTGTTGATGTTTTTTGCAGCACACCAGAAGTTTGGTTGCAAAATGCTGAATTAGAAGTAGACTGCACCAATATGTTAATTTTTTTTTTTTTTTTTGTCTCGTCAAAATTTAAAAATGGAGGAAAAAAATCAACTGCAAGTTTACTACCAGCACCAAGGGCTGGGGAAACTGCCCTTTGCTCGGCCCCTTCGAGAGTCACTTCCATCAGATCTGAGTGGGCATGTAGCTCGTTCTGCATTAGCAGCTTTCCACAGGCACCTGGCAGAGGTGTGAATAAGAGGGATGTGCGGCAGTAGAGAATCAGCTCTCTGTAGCTGCGTATCTGTGTCTCTGGTCTTGCCATTGTGAGGACAGCTGCTTGTGCTTTATCGGACGGAGATGGTTTGCTAATTACAATGGCCGTGATTTCATCAGAGCGGGTGAGTCAGTCCTTCAGCTCGCTGCCGCCCTGCACAAAGCCATCCACGGGTTTTCTGCCGGGATAATGAGTTGAGTCAGCTCACCGATGGCTGCACAAAGAGGCCCAGGGCCAGCGCAGGGCGAGCTGTGGGAATGCGCAGCCAGAAGGAAAGGGTAAGACGGAACCTCCCCGTCCCGGCAGCAGGAGCTCTTCGATCACCTCCTCCTAGGCTGCGGACTCAGCAAAATGAAAACTTACCTGCCCGTGAGGTTGCCAGAAAGCCTTTACATGAGTAGGCAATCCTTTCTTTAAAGCTCGTTTGGGACATGGGAGTGCAGGCAGGAAAGGGGGAAAAAACTGAGATCTGCTGCAGACACTACCTCTCCTCCATGGAAGCTTACAGAAGCTGCAGTTAAGCAGCTGTAAGAATTTTGGGTTGGTTTTGGTTTTGTTTGGGTTTTTTTTTAAAAAACTGTAAATTAAAGCAATAGTCAAATAGTCAAACTCCCAGTCACTCGAGCTATAATCAACATTTACTCCGAGGAGAATGGATCATACGAAACCGTTTTCAGGAGTAAAAGAATAAAAGAAAGAGACACCTCGCTGCCCTGTGAAATCGCTGAATTATTGGTGCCACTCGTTGCTGATGCTTCTCTTTGTGGGTGGGGTGCAGCTATCAGTCATGTTTATCAGGTTGGAGAGCACGCCAGGGCTCACCAGCTTAAATCTTCAGCATCAGCTGACCAGAATAATGGCTGCATATTCTCATTTAAAATGTGTATGGCTTGGAGAGCACAGGCATTTCACAAACGCTATGGAACACCACTCATAAACACCTTGAATTTCGGGCTCGAAAAATAAGAGGTAAGAGCTCCAAGACACAAATGGGCAGTTTGCATTTCCAAGAAAATAAGTGAAATGAAAAATCAATCAGTGAAATGAAATTCAATTAAATAAAACGTCACTGAATGGAATTAAACGAAATGAAATTGAATGAGATCTCAGGATTTCATTTCCAGAAAGGAAATGAAATCAAAAATCAAGGAATCAAGTGAAATGAAATAAAACTTCAAGGAATGAAATGAAGTGAAATGTAACAAACTGGACATTTTCTTTCATGTAATGAATTTTCATTCAAGGAATGAAAAGGATATCAAAGAATTAAGTCAAATGAAATGAAACTTATGGGAAGGAAATGAAATCAAATTAAATGAAAGGAAATTAAAAATAAGGTAATTAAATGAAATCTCAATATTTCATTTCCTTTCTTGAAATGAATTTTCATTTCATAATAGAACATGAAATGAGAAATCAGGGAATGAAGTGAAATAAATTGAAACTTCATGGACTGAAATTAAGTGAAATGGAATTAAACATAGTAAAATGAAATTAAATGAAATCTTGAGATTTTGTTTCCTCTTGTGAAATGACAAAGCAAGGAATAAAATGAAATAAAATAAAGCTTCATATAATGAAAAAAAATTTAATGAAATTTTGAAATACCAAAAAAAGAAAAAAATTAAAGGAAATGTAACAAAATGAAAATAAATCTCAATATTTCATTTCATTAAAGGAAATGAAATGACATATTTCATTTCATTACATTTCCTTTCTTTGTTTCATTTCTTTTCCTTTTTTTACATGAAGTGTCATTTCAGTTCACTTCATTCCTTTGTGAAAATTTCCTTTTATTCCATGAAGTTTCTTGTCATTTAATTTCTTTTTTTGATGTTTCATTTCATTTAATCTTTGATGTTTCATTTCATTTTTCATTTTCACTTCATTTCATTGAATTTTCATTTCATGAAAGGGAATGAAATCTTGAGATTTCATCTAATTTTATTTCGTTATGTTCATTTTCATTTCATTTCATTGCACGTCATTTCAAGTCATTCAGTTAAGTTTCATTTCATTCCTTGACTTTTCATGTCATGAATTTTCATCTCATGTAAGGAAATGAAATCTTGAGATTTCATTTAATTTCATTTTGTTACATTTCATTTAATGTGGCTGTCTTTTGTATATGAGACTTCACATTCATGTTGACCACTCCGTTACTTTGAGCATGGCTGCAAAACTCCTTCTCGTAGGATGTTTACTCCTTGTATGGGCAAGGCCTGACTGGCTCAGCACTGCAATCGCCTCGGCCTCCTGTTTTTATCATGCCACTGTCTAACTTCACACTCCCACATCAGCTGGGACCTCTTGTCTTCATCATTGTATCTTCTGATATCTTCATCCCGAATCCACAGCTTAAATCCTTCATTTGATTCTTTAATTCATTCTACAGTGTTCCTAAACTTCACTGTCCCCATCACTGCCCTTCTCAAGAGTATGCAGATTTGTAGATTTGCTTTCCATTTCCTTACACCTATGGTGGACATAACTGTTCTCTCTCTTTGTGTGTGTGGGGGGGTTTGTTTTATTTTTTAAGTTTTGCAAGCATTATTTTAGTATTTATTCTTACTGTCTCCAAGCTGCTGTAAGCACTTGGGAATGCTAAATCCAGGCCAAGACCAAGGACCTGTAGTGCTGGCACTATGGCTCTGCCCCAGAGCTCTTGCAGCTCCCAGCTGGTGATAAGGGATGCTCAGGCAAGTCGACAGGAATAGCACAATTGTAGGACCACAATTCTTACTGGGAACAATCATTTTGTCTCGCCTTGTCCACTTGTAATTTCCAATACAGGGCTAGCCTCCCCTCACCATCTGCACACATGCTCAGGTCATAAACTAGCCTGGAAGCCGAGGTCAATCCTGCAGTATGAATGCTTGATCCCAATTAATAAGGGATGAGGCAGAGAGAACCCACAAGATGCAGGAATCCAGAGTCAGCAGCTTTGGCAGAACTTTGTGAAGTTTCAGCCTTGGTATCATTATCCAAGTTTTAGGAAGCAGCAGCCTGTGCTGGCTTAGTCACAGAGTTCAGGCAGCAATTTGAAATTAAAAAGTAAACTATGTCAACCAGGGAGGAAAAAAAAAAAAAAAAAGGGACCCTAATTGTTCTAAAGCAGAAATTAGGAAATGCAGAAAACTGACAGAGAAAACCAAATACATCAAGGACATAACTCTGACTGGAAAACAGTAAAGGATTTTAAGAAAATTTGGAATAGGACTAACTCTAGCAATGATACAGACTTAGAAACGTTTTAATTGATACAGGGAAGACAGGGGGCCTTGAGTCCATTTTTATGGAATAAGCAATGTATGTTAATCTTGGCAAACTCTGTCCTATAGCTTTGTCCCTGGTCGCACCTGAAACTCCAGGGGTAAAAGGAAGAAAATATGGAAATCATTTCCCTGGATATCTCTGTGCTGAGAGAGGCTGTGACAGGTTCAGAGAATAAGACAGGAAGACCAACAAAGGGGGAAGAGGGTATTGTTCTCTGAACCATGACTTCCAGTCCATGACACACAGTCTCAGTGTCACACTGAATGGAGGGCAATGAAATGGGGAGTCACAAAGGCCCAAATCCTTACACAGGTCTTTATTTTCACATCGGATTTATTTATATTAATGGCATCCTATGCCCATTAATGGTATCTAATGCTTAACAGTTGCAGCAGAAGTCCCTTGCATAAGTGGGAATTCAAGGTCTTGCAGCACCTGAGCCTCTGTCTCTCTGAAATGTGCTCTGCCAGACCCCGCGGTGTCCCTGGAGCCTCTGCTGGGCAAGGGCGCTGCGGCGAGAGCACCACGTGGGAGGGGAACAGAGCATCCTGTCCCTGTGGTGGAGGGGAGTTGCTGCACACAGGATGCTCTGGTGTGGGCTGCTGGCACCCGGGACCAAAGGTAATTACTCAGGTCTTTATTTTCGTTCTCTGACTTCCCCACTAATGTTTCTCCCATATTTCTATGGGTTTGTGTGTGCGGCTGCCTGTGGTCCAGAAGGTCTATTATTTTCCCATCCTGACATCTCGATAGGCAGTAGAACGAGTGGGATCTAGCACTAAGAGGTCATTAGCATTCAAATAGGTCAGGAGCTCACTTGGGAGTTTTGCATGACAGTGTTTTCCTAACTTCTTGTCAGAAACAAGTGTTGATAATCGGGAGAGCAGTCACCAGTGGTGAAACTGCAAACATTAAATCAAACTTTGGTGGTGCTTGGGGGCAAGGAGGAGCTCACCTTGCACATTTGCTCACGTGCAGAAACCAGAGGTCGTGAAATGCTGCCCAGAAAATACAGAGTGTGCTGGGAAGAGCTGGCACTTTGCTTCCTGCATCTCTCCTCTGCTGTCCAGGGCGATCTCACAGTCTGAGAATTTCCTTTTTTTTGGGTGTAATATGCCGAGCGAGCATCTCTCTCCTGTCCTACGCTGAGCTTCTGGGTCCCTAATTTTCAGTGTACACTAAAATGTTTGTGGACCACTCTGTGTGTCTATAGAGGACTTAGTGCCTGCTTAGATTTGTGGATATATGAGCTTGTTAGGAATTTCATAATTTCACCCGGAGTTTCCTTATGTGTAAAATGGAGATAATAACAGGTAATTACCTACCTGGCAGGGCTGCTGTGAGGACAAATTAACCAATGCTTGTGTGGGTGTTTGCAGATGAAAAGCATGATGTTAAGACTAAATATAATGATTGAATGTTACAGAAGAGAGTTTGTATTTATTATGGTGACTGAATATGAGTTGAAAGCACTTTGCAGGTGTTTATTTCTTGTGCAGTACTGAGTATTTGTGGAAGGTGGAAAACTGGTGGAGCCAAGTTTGGGGTAGGTGTCAAAGAAATGGTTAAAGTTCCTCTTTAACCCGAGAGCCTGCTGCTCTTCTTCTTTCTTCTTTCTTCTTCTCTCAACTAAATGTAATGCTGAACAAGGGACAAGGGAACAGAGGAATGAAAATGTGGGCAAGCTAGAGAGGAAGGGAATGAAAATGAAATGCAATTGAAGATCAGGATTTCAAAGAACAAAAATGTAAAAAAAATGAATGGAAGAATAAAAGCTAGGGGAAATGAGGACAGAGGGAAAGGAAAGAAACCTCAGGGATTCATGGGTGTTAAATTTTCTCAGTAAACATCAATTTAAAAGAGGCATCAGAAACAATAGATGAAAAGCATATGCAGGGAAAAAAAAATGAGTGAAATGGGAAGGAAGCAAAAGACGTGCTTAATTATTTTTTGTTTTCATTTTGTTAAGTGTAATGGCATAATTCTTTTATTTCCTATGGGTTGTTGAGAGGCACTTTTTTGCAAATCTAGAAGACTGCCAAGTATTTCAGATGCTTTTTGCATGTGTTCCATGTACAGGCTGTTGAGAGTTAAGGTGTGGATGCATTTGTCAGTGTGAGAATGGCCCTGTCTGGTTTCATTTGGTTTTCATGCTGTCCTTAGAGAATTAATGGAATGAGTTCATTTCCATCGACTCCAGTGAAGCTGCACTGTGAGTGAATCAGAGCCACTCTCACTGCTAAATGTAGCTGTTGCCCTATGAAACCCTGATCCAAAGTGTACCTGGAATGTTTTGTGATTGAACCAAAATAATAAGACAAAAGCCTAATTGTTATGAACACTCTGAGTACGGCATGTTGGTGTGCAGGCTGCCCAGAGGAGTGGCAAGGGGAGGTGGACCATGAGAAGAGTGAGGTGTAAATAACCAATCACACAAAGTTCAGGGAGCAGACTGCCTTTCTTTGCAAATTGTCCTGGGTTGCAATGAAAGTCATTGGCAAACATCCTTGCAGGGTCCTGTGGCCTGTTTGCTTTTACTCCCTCTAGTTCACCCTCTCTCATTCTCACCCTCCCTACTTCAGCATCCCTTCAAATCCAGGATGGCTCCAGTTCTTGACCTCATTTCACATCTCTTCCTTGCACCCCAAAACTTATTTTGGGCTGAATCACTCTTACCTCAACTCATTGGCCTAAATTAATCTTTTGTGTAATTCAACTGACTAAAATTGACGTAATGGAGTTACATCAGAGCTGAAATTAACACAGTCTGACTAAAATAGCACCTGCCTTTTCTACCGAACCAATGCCTGTCTCTTCCCCACCTCCACCCACATATCATGATTTTAACATTTCTTTCTCTTCATTGCTCTTTCACTGATCCCACTGCCATGGGCAAGCTGTGCTCTCAGTGGTCAGTGTTGCCCTCTCTGCTCCAGTATCCCGTTCCCCTTCATCCCCACATCGCGGGCTGTTGGTCCCTGTTAACAGCCGAGCTGTGTCTGTCTCCAAGCCCATGCAACAGCTTTTCACCTTCTATTGGATTTTCCTGCCCTTCACCACAGAGATGCACCATCTGAGTTCAGAGCCTATTTGCACTGGGCACTTCCTGCACCTGTAGAAATTATAGTCTTACTCCAAAAAATTTGCAAGTCAGAGTGCCATGATGTACAAACAGGAGGAGGGAAGTTAGATGAAGGTGAAGTTATTTGCCAAAGGTAGCCTAGCAGGACAATGGCAGAGTTGTGGGTGTCAGACTTAAAGCCTCTCTTCCTTTTCCATGACTTCCTTTATGCCAGCACGGCAGTTCTCATCACCTCTTTCAACTTGTGTCTTTGGGCCCTCACCTTCACACAGTGGATAAACATCTTTGCCTGCTTTCTCATCCCATCTGGCTTTCTGACTTCTTTCAGCTTGCCCTCAGAGCCTGCTCGTGTTGGCTAGGCTTTCTTCCCTCTGCTTGAAAAATCTGGGTGTTTGCAGCCAAAATTAAAGTATAGCTTCTCTGGTTGAGCTGTACTTTGTTTGGCAGCATGCTCCACCCTTTGCACTTGGGTATCTCTTTGGGGCAAGGATTTATTCCATAATTGCTCTAACTTATTTATTATCATGGCGTATGTATCTGCAGTGTTATGCAAACTGTAAAAGCTCCTAGTTCTAAAGGTCACCATGGGTGTACCATGTGTTTACCTTCCAAACACAGATGAGCTCAGAACAAAAGGGACTGGCAGGCCTGTGAGGAGATGAAGGCAGGGAATCACCCTGATCTAACTAATTTGCCAAGGCAGTGTTTACAAAAGCAGGTTACCTAGTGCTGCAGACTAACAACCCAGTCTAACCTCACTGTCTTCCAGATGAGTGAACTCATTCCCCAGCATGTCGTGGACACCCAGAGCAGGATGTTACTTATCCTAAGTGTCAGGCTACCCAGTCTCCCATGCTGGGATTTAGACGTGGAGCTTCTCGTTCCGCAGGGTCGGGTGCCCGCTGTAGCTTCCTGGAGGTGTTGGACAGAGGCTGGGATGTTGTAGAGGCTGCCATGGTAGATTTATCCCCAAGCTCAAAAGAGCCTTGCTGCAGCTAGTGGCCTTCAGAAGCTGGAAAGCCACTGGTACCAACCAAGGCCACCAGTACATCCCACACATGGCTTGTCACAGTGTTACCCTGAGCACTGGCACGAGTGATAGCTGAGCTGTGATTTGCTTTTCACATTGCTCTGCAGTGTTGAAAGAGGACCACAAGGTAATTACCTTACCTGAGCTCATGAAATTGGCAGCGTTCTCCAATAGGACCCCACTACGTCCTATATGCACCTTCTAGGAGGAGTAGAAGGATAAATTAAATGCTTGTGAGATGTGCAAAACGCTACACTATTAGTTGCAGTCCTTCCCAAGATCATCTGCTGTCTAATAGCATTTACTGTGACTTAGGTCCGTTGTCAGCATGAGGGGAAAAAAATAAATCCAATCATTGCTTCCTCTACTAATTGACAGCCTCAACAAAGTGGAATTAGAGCCATGAAGACTGGACTCTCTCATTCTGCTTGTCAGAGCAGAGATGCTCTGGTAGGGATGGGGATCTGCCACAGGCTGCACTCTTCCCCGGGGGATGCAGCTGCTTCTCCAGTAAAAGAATATAAATATAGGAGGGTAGGAAGAAGGTGTAGGGGTCTGGCAAGAAGAAACCTCTTCCTGAGCGAGCCATGCTGGAAGAGTAAAAGGAAAATTGCCCTCTCAAGGTCACTCTCAAGGAAAGAATTTTAAAAGATCCCACCAAAGTATGACAGGACAAATAGAAAACTGTAGGTGAGTAGGATAAGCTAAGCACAAGGAGAGAGATAAGGATCCTTCAGGAGAAGGGGGAAAAGGAAAATGGGTAAACTCAGAGCTGTGGCTTATTTCTGCTGCAGTTTCTTCTCCCCCTCCCTTCTCCTACGTGCTTTGCATGAGGGTGCAGCACAGTAACCTACCACAACCTCAAAATAAAGAATACTGTGGGACAATCCTTCTGAAAAATACCCCTTTGCTGAAAATACCTCTTAAATGTGATGATCAAAGTGTTCCGATATTAACAGATGAGAATGGTTTATGAATCTGGATTAGCTCAGAATCCATCTGATTATATTTAAACCTCTAAGACTGAAGCTATAAACCTTCCTAAGAGAAATGCCATTTATGAGCAGCAAAATCTTGATTAATTGAGTTGCAAAAGAAATGGATCTAAAAACAGGCACTGGAGGAACATGAGCACATTATGCATTTGGGTTTTGCTTCTGGAAGAATTCAAAACCAGATCTTGTTGCCAATACTGATCTGAAATTATGCTATTCTAAGCCTGAATTCAGGTGTCCATAGACCCAGGGAGGGACAGCCCGGGTCACTGTTCCTGTGACAGTCTCAAGACCAGGATGAGCATCATGCCTCTGCTCAGTTGGCTGAGTTCTTCCCTACCAAAGTCCAAGCAGTAACGTTTCCAGGATCAAAATGAAGGTGCTCTGCTGGCTTCCCTGTGTGTGGCTTTGGGGTGCCCAGAGTGCACCCCTACTTGGAGCGACACCATGGCCTGGGATAAATGCTGCTGTGCAGTGTCTTACTCAAGCCACGCGGTGGTTTGGCCACACAGAGGAACAGAGGAAGGGAATGTTGCCTGGTACTTTTTTATGACCTTAGCTCAGCATTCATAAAGCAAAAAAAAAAAAAAAATTAAACAGCAAATGTTGAACATGGCTTCCTGTGAAGTTTTGCTTTCACACCTCCAACATGTCTATCTGGCCTTTCCAGAGGGAGGTTTGGTCAGCTCCTTTTATTTGCTTTCTCTGACTCACAGGAGTCACTTGCACCCACTCGATCCACCTGCACTGTGGCACTGCTGGACAGAAATACAGGCAAGCAAAAGGCAGGGATCTTCTGGAGCTAGCAGTGCTTCTGATAAGGTCATGAGCAGCTAATTTCTCCTTTGCATTACTTCTTTGGATGTTTTTATGCTAAATGCACATCAGAGTCCCATGTATGCTGATCAGTAAAGGGCATCTTCAAAACCAAATAAACACACTTCTACCACATTTTAAAATCTAGCTGTATCTTTCTTTATGTTCATGAATCACAGATCCACTTGTTCCATCTCCAGGTCTAAGCCTACGCTTCAGCCTTCTGTATCTCTGCTTGGAGGGTTCCCTTTTTCTTTCCTATGCTGCTTCCTTCATGCAGTTTTGCATTTATTGTGGGGGCCAAACTACTTCCTAACTATTCATTTTTGTATTTTTAGGGCCAACTTCTAACTTCTCTCCCCCCTACTCAAGCCTCACAGTTATATTCTTTCCCCCTCCTTATAAAACAGTTTCCTATTTTGCCATGGTTTTTTTTAGCCATCCTCCTGGATATCTAAAACTTTGTAGATACCAGAGCTCCTTCTCTGCTTCCAACTGCTTTCCTTTCCTCCACTGAATATGCAGCTTTTCAAATTCATTCACTCTTAAACACTTCATGTCCCTCTTGCATCCCCTCCACTGACTCCCTCTTACCCACCACATAACTGTGGTACATCTCGTCCTTGTCATCAGCACATAATTCCATCTCCCACCTGCTCTTGCTGCACTGGCTGGAGGCCTGCTCCACAATAACTGGATAGTCCCATTAATTTCTTCCTGCCAGTCTGCTACTCCTCCCTCCAACCTCTGGGACACCCACCCTGACTTCCTTGTCTGCTTTACTCTTCTTCCTGTTGATGCCTTGAAGTGGCTACCCAAAACCAGAAGCTAGACAAAAATAAAAGTCGGTATTTATTTGAAGAGCCTTCAAAGATACCCATTAGGCAGTCAAAAGGCTACACCCAAGATGGACGCTGGGTCACGAGTTCTTCACACTTTTGTAAGTTTGGTCCATTTTCATATCAGGGTTAATTTTCCAATTATAACTTCAGTTAATGATATAATTACTTCAAGTTTGCCTCTCCTCATCAAAGGCTTTTAGTTTACACATTTTAGGGCCTTTGGGGCCTTTGAAGAGCAAACTTAGAGAGGTTTTGTTATGTCTAACCAGCATGAGAGAACAGCAGCTAACAGGCCACACAAAACTTCAGTTACACACTAGGCAGTACAGGATTTGAAAAACATAAAAGTTAAAACCTAAGGCATCATTGTTAGCTCTCACCTGAGCATTTTCTTCCCCAGAGAGCTGATAGCAATGCACACTGACAGGTGGCCAGTACACAAGTGCACGATGCTGCAGACTTGTTGCACTTTCAGTGCCCCCATTCCTGGTGTTCCTTTGTCTATAAAGCACACCATGATTTGAGAGCTAGATAATTATAGCTGAAATTAGGCATCCTATTCAGAGGCTGCAGGGCAAATCAGAGACTGATTTCTTTAGCCAGCGATTCAACTCAGGATTCGGCTCATCTGCAAAGGGAGTTGACAGCTGTCTTTTTTTATTTCTTTCCCCCACCTCCTGCAGAAGAAACCAAAGTAGACGTAGGTGATGTTGGTTTGGGGGTTTATTTTTTAAGCTCTTCTCTATAACAGCCCTGTGAAGTACAGTAGTATTTTCCTCACTTTAGAGAATGGGAACTGAGGCACAGCAGATGACTTGGCCAAGGCCCCTCAGGGTAGCTCAGCCGAATTGCAACCAGTTTGAGTCCCTGCCTGTATGGGTGTTGAAAGAGCAGGAGATCACGGTCAGCACTATTTCTTACAGGAAACTGCCTAAAAGTGCTGCCCTGTGAAGAGGAGCAGCCAGGGAAAACGGCTAAAGGTCTTTCTGTGCGTGCTCAGTCAGCAAATACCTTGCTGCAAGACATGAGCCTGTGAACGCTGTTGTTCCTTTCTGCTCTCTTCAGAGAACTCTCTTACCTATTTACTCTCACATGGAAACATGTGAGTGGGAGGCCAGAAGCACTTGACTCATTTGCGGCAATTCTCCAGCTCAGCAGCTAGGTTTTCTCCCTGAGGCAGTGTAATGTGACAGAAAGGAAGCATCTGAAAGCATTTCTTCATCCTCCGGATTGCAGTCTGTCACTGCTGCTACAGAAGTGACACACCTGCCTTCCACCGCCTGCAGCTCTTTGGGTTGCTGGAGGGTGAATGGGGAAGGCAAGAGCTTCTTCCTCTCCACCCTGAAATCACCTTGTTTCGGGCTTTTTTGCTCTGCCAGTACTTGGACATGACTAACGCACCCATTCCTGCGCTGGCTTGGCAGCCCTTGCAAATGGGATTTCAGACCCGGGACAAGCAGAGCACGGCTCGCTGTGCACGTAGCAGTCTCCCCACAAACTCCTGGATCCCGATCCAGAGAAGAGAGTCAAGAAGGTGCAATCTCCACCAAGCCTTTGTGAGTCTTGCTGTGGTGCCAGCCAGCACAGGGAAGGAGTATAGTGTTTAATAACAACCATGGCACAGGCACCTATTTATTTACTCTTCTATTTCAAGACAGCAAAGCCCCGTCACCTCAGACTAACCTGCAGCTGAAACAGTGAGAAACAGAAAACGTTCTCTTGTATCCTCCATCACATAAGCAATTAGTTGTCTTTGCAAAACCGAAAAACTAAAAGCAAAAGTTGCAAAACTAAAAGCAGTTTCTGATTTTTATGGAGAAAAAAAACCCTAACAAGTCAAAACAAAACAAAGAACAACCCAAAAGTTAGTATGGTTGAAACAGACACATTTTGGTAAATCATGTTGTTTTGTTTTGGAAGATACCACTCCTCAAAAAAAGACTTTGACCATATAGCTCTTGAACACTTTATCACAAAATGATACTTATTTTAATATCTGCCGCTGGTTTTATTCCTATTTAGCATGTAGACGGTAACTGTTCTTTGGCAAAATAAGATTTAGGTGAGGGGGAAAGCATCAGAATTTTATCTCTAAAGAGCTGAGCACTCAAAGGTTTATAACGAGAGCTTGTAGCAGTTTATGCCACACGAAAAACACTGCTGGGAAATTTATCAAAGAATGTATCATGAGGAGGGCTATTTAGGGACTGAAATTACATAGGAAGGACTGGCAAGAGATGTGTGCTCAGGACAAGTGCAGTTGCAATTAGTGCTAAATATAAGGTGTCATATCTTTATCTAATGCACAGCCTGCACTGCCTCGCAAAGGAAAGTTAAGCAATTAGGCCCAAATAACCAGATTATACGTGGGAGGTGTTTGAAGGCAGATTTAAAACACTGTAATAGGGTTGGGGGAGGGTTTCAACAAGAGGTAATATTTCCTGATAGGTTAGTTTACATCCTTTGGAAAACATTCTGGAACCAGACCAGAAAAGTAAGCAAGACCTTAACCAGGACTCAGCCTGGGACGACACCCAAACAAAGGCGAAAAGTAAAGAGACCCAACCCTGCCTGTGGACACGCAGCCCCTCCAGCGAGTAATCCCCGGGAACAAAACAAATCCAGTGACGGATAGCATAGTTCTGTGTAGATTTGCAGCTGCCTCAGCACAATTCAAAATCAGCCTTCCCCTTCCTTGTTTCTCTTGAGCCAGGGCTAAGGGCAGAGAGGAAAACCTGATCTCAAATAGTAATGACTCTTTCAGAGTGGAAACTGGAATTCTCTCCTTAATCCCAGGGAGGCAGAGACAGGTACAAGTCTTTCCCCCCACCCTGCCTGCCAAGTTCCTTCTTCTCCGGTCCCGAAGGGTTGGATTAACTCTGTGGCAGAGAAGGCAGTTCATTTGTACAGCCTTTTTTACCACTCTGAGGTGTGGCTGTCAGCTGGAGGGTCGGGGAAAACCAAAAGGAGCTGAGTCACCCGACCTTGTAAAAACTCCATATGAGGAAAAGTCTTGGCTGGAGTGTATTGATGTGAGAATGGGGAGGGGGGGATGTGATGGGACACATGCTTGCTTTAGGAAGGGGTCTCTCTCAGCTTTTGCAAAGCACCTTGTCCCTATTTATCATAACACACAGACAACATTTTGTATTCTAGAGTGAGAGGTGGGGGCTAAACATTTCATCACAACAAAGTGAAAATAATCTCTGCTGCTTTTACTTGGATGTGGGAAATATTCTCTTGCTTTTAAATACAAAACTATACATATGTTTGTGAACTTACTGTTGCTTTCATGTGGGAGCCTTAGGTGAACGCAAAAGACTACATTGTGCAGCTACAAATGAACAGAGCATCCAGGATTAAAGAGATTTTATTTAGCCCCACATGAAATAGCAGAGCTGATGGCAGCCTCTGGTACAGAAAAAACCCACAAACAACAAGTAATTTAGTAAGCATTGGAACTAAGAAAGTCACATCTCCTGTGTATTTGTGTATTGTGGTTGATTGACTATGGTGTCTAAGATGGCATAAATTAATTTGAAGCTCTTCCTACAGATCAGGCACTTATTAGCATTCTCAATTTTATGGAATATCTGGAATCTAATAAGGCATGAACCCACGTTGTAACTTTCACTGTTGGGGACTGCGATAGAGTCTCTTTTTGCTATCAGGCCTGTTATTTTTCACAAAATCTGTAGGGATGTAATTACATTTCTGCCAAATTTGTTTGAAATTAGACGGTGGGCTCATAAACCTATTAGAGACATGGACAGACAGGCAGACAGGCGCAGACACCATGACCATGTAAGTCTCATTTTCATCAGAAATAAGGCTAAAAGAACTTACATGGAAATTAATTTTTAAAGGAGACTTGATAGGCAGAGGAGTAGACCTTTGCAAAGTGTAATTTCAAATTTTAAGTGAATTTCATGCTAGGAAAAGCTATTGAAGACAGTCTAGAATACTAAAAACATCCCTTTTACCTAAAGGAGAGGAACAGCACAGGATGAGCTGTGGTGGCCCACCTGATCCTTGTTTTTTTAAACTAAGTCACACTGAGGGCAGGTGATTTCTTAGAGAGGGGAAACAAGGACCAGCTCCAGAAGCTCTGTCCCCTTATAGTTTTTTCTTCATGTGAGCACTTAGGGCTAATCACAGATGTAAAGCACTGCAAATGCCTCTGAATGTTTGTATTTCACCCCTGCCTTTGACTTTATCCTTGTTTCCTTGCTCATTCCCTGCCAGCTCTGTCCCTGGGCTGCAGTGAGGAAGCACTGCTTTTTGTCCTTTGTGTATGCAAACCACAGTGGGACCAGAATCTTGGTTAGGGCCCCTAGCAACGATCACACACCTCGCAAAAATCGTAATTTAACATTACAGCCCCCAGTCTCTCCAATGGGATTCATGTGCGTATTTATTCATGCTCCCAGCCAGAGACTGGAAGCAGGGTTGTTTTACTGCCAGCTCTGACACCAGTCTGCTGGGCAGCCTCTGGCACATCACTCTGTCATCTTCCCCTCTGTAAGCTGGGACCCCACACCGCCTGCTTTTCTGGAGCTGCTGAGCTGCCAGTGGATTAGAAGAGGGCTGGCTTCCAGCTCACTGCAGCCAACAGGCCACTGCCCGTGGCCATCATGGTGCTCTGCCCATCTCCCTGGCCGCAATTGTATCCCCTCCTTCCTCATGAGCATCCCTCAGGTGGCCACCAAGTGTGAAAGAAGGGGGGAAAAAAAGTCTTAAATAGGCTTTTGCATTTGCATTTAGGCTTTTGTATATTGCAAAATATACCTGCGGCCCAGTCCTGGCTCTCCTCCAAGCACTGCAGTCAGGACACTGGTGCCAGCCATGCCACAGAACCCAAATCTGGGTTCTTTCACGAAGCAGAGGAGCTCATCCATACACAGAGTTGAGATACTCGATTTTATTTCATGTCTGTGCAGAGATGGGTGCAAAGTGGTAAATCCACAAAGCTAGGAAGCGTATTTATACATACATATACAATGTACACATATGCAAGCATATTTATACAATCCTATTCAGGCAGCATTTGCATAATGAATCTACATCACTACCTGGCTAAACTACTGCTGCCTTCTCATTCCCTGCCTCGGTTTAAAGGTACAGAGCATTCCAAATTCATATGTTCAGTGCGTGAGGGTCTTCCCTCGGAGGTGCGGTTTTCCCATTCCAATGCACTAAGTTCACTCCTAGGATACAATTTCACAAGTTACTTAAAGATTTCTAACGCACATCTCTCGAAGCTGGTTTAGGCCGCCACATAACCAGTCTCTTCCCTTTATCTTACACCGCATCCTGCGTCTCTTAGGTCAGGTTGTTCTCCTTTTCCCAGAAACTCTTCTCCCCGCAACTCGTACCCTCATCTCCAGGGGCCGCGCAGGGGTCTGGGAGAGAGGCAGGGCAGCGGGACAGCCGCGTTCCCGGGGCCGGGGCCGGGGCCGCCCCACCCGTCGGGGCGGGCTCGGGCAGGCCAGGTGAGGCGGTCCCGGCCCTGCCTCTCCCTCTCCCTCCTGCCGCAGCCTCCTGCCCTCGCTCCCGGCCGGCCGGCGCTGCGCTGGGGCTGCCGGCGGCATGGCGGAGTCCCAGGTGCTCCTGCTGGACGAGCTGCACGTCAACGAGAAGGTGACCGAGGCCCAGGCCCGCTTCTACTACAGCGAGGAGCAGCGCCGAGCCCTGGAGGCGCTGGTGACCCGCGGCGAGGCCGCGTACCGGGAGGCGCTGAGGAAGGAGCAGCTCCGCGATTTCCTCTCCAGCCGGGAGCTGCAGGACCTGCGGGGCGGCTGGCGGGGCTACGACGACCCCCGGGAGGGCGGCAAGGTGGCGCGGGGGCCCGGCGGCGAGACCCTCTCGCTGGCCTACTGGCCCGAGTGCTCGGACACCGAGGTGCCCCCGCTGGACCTGGGCTGGACCGACAAGACCTTCTACCGCGGCATCAGCCGCGTGTCCCTCTTCACGCACCCGCGCAAGGAGGAGAGCGCGCCGCACCTGAAGGAGGTGGTGCGGGAGATGATCCAGCAGGCGCAGAAGGTACGGCCCGGCCCTCGAGGGGCCAGCCCTGCCCGCCCTCGCCCGGGCCGGGGGTCTGGCTCGGGGTATGGAGAGAAGGCAGGCGAGAGCCGCCGCGGCCGGGCTGCCCTCGCTGCAAAGCAGGAGGAGCGCGTTGGCCATACAATGGTCGGCGTCCACCAGGCGTTCCCTGCGCCTTGTGGCTGGTCGTGTTACGCTTTGCCAAAGCTGATGCCTCTGATGGGTCAAATCTCTGCAAACCCTTCCACTTCCCCTCGACTGGGGCTCTTTACCCGTGGTTCAGCATTGGCGTGTCCCGGCCTCATTCCCGGACTTAGAGAAAGGCGGGTCATGATGCTATTACAGCCGCCCCTCTGGTGTGTGCAGGTATCCCTCGATAAAGACAGGGCAGCGTGTTTGTTTATGGAATGGTGGGGGTTTGGGGTTTATTTTTTGTGGTCTCCACACCAGCCAGCCTGGACTACAAGCAGCCAAAGTGCAGAGAGTACGCGGCTGCTCGTCCCATTTATCTTTGCCTGGAAATGATTGCTGGTGGTGACAGGGCTCGTCTGGCAAGGAAACAACCCAGCCATGATGCTACAAGAGCTTGCGTTGAACAGGTGGGGGCAATGACGAGGTTTTTCGTCACTCACCCCGGATGTGGGTGAAATTCCCGGGGAAGACCACCCAGGAAAAAGATCCCTGTCAGAGCTGACACACCCCTTGGGTAAGGGGGAGAACACTGTAAGAAACTTCATTCCTACGCTTAGTTTTGCAGCTTTCTGGGTTTTTTGCTTTATAATTCAGCACTTATTTCTTCCTCCACCTGCGCCCCTCTTCCAGCACACACTATATGCACAACTTTTGCAGACTTGTTCAAACTGAATCTGCCGGGAAATACAGAAAACTTTCCAGATAGGCATTAATCTGCCGGGTGATCTTCTCAACGTGATCAGTCATTTAGAAGACAGAAGCTGTAAAATCCTTACACTCCGATGCAGTGCAACTTCACCTCCTCTTTGCACTGCTGTAAAGGCTGCTATAAACCATTCAACAACTGGGGAAGTTTGTTTCTTTCAATAGCTGTGCCTGGCACCTAGAAATAATTAATTCCTTTGTAGATTTTTATTATTTCACTGACTGGACAAACTGTGCCCCTCCCAGCCCAAAGCCGGTTTCATGTTTAACAGCCATTTGAGTGTTTAATGGTCCTTTTCATAGATAACTATGCCTATTATGTTCAGCTGAGCTGGCCCTGGCAAAAAAAAAGTCTCCAGGTAGCAGCTTTTTAATCAGCAGATGAGAAGGGGGGTTTCTCAGGTTTGTTTTTTCCTAGGGGGGGTCTAAACAGATACTGGTAATATGTGGCACATGTCTGTGGGTAGCTTATCATCAGTATTTTACAAACATATGTTAATTAAGATACCTTGCTGCAATGAGATTAACAAGCATTAACTTGCCAATCTTAAAATTCTTACTAAGAGCTAGGCACACCTATGGGCCCTACAGATAAGGTTTTTATCCATAGGATAGGAAGAGAAACGGGGAAAACCTCTTGCAGGGGTACATTCGTGCTCTGACTTGCTGTGCTTGAGAATGCTCCTAGGTGATCTTGACACATCACCAGCTGTTGACAGGGGTTTGAAATGGCAAACACAACAACAGGCGTTGCCCATGGGAAGTTTTGACTGCTGTTCTCACTGGCCCACAGTTCTGGTCTTGCAAAGAAGCCTGAACTGACCCAGGGCCCCACAGCCTGGAAGGAACCAGCCCTTCACATTGTAATGCTGGTACTGAGAATTAATGGTTTGTCCAGGACAGGCTGTAATTTCTGCAGTTGTTACACTCATTGCAAATGGAGGGGATGGAGAGAAAAGAAGTTTGTGCTTCTGCTATCCATTCCCTAGGTGGATGTTCTTACTTAAAATGAATATTATCTGGCATCCTTGCCCTTAAATAACTACATCCATACCATTGCGTGTGGGGGGAGAGGGAGCATAACAGGCCTGAGTTAATGCATGAACTGTTCATGCCTTTAATTATGATTTGCCTGTGTATGAAGTTGTTCAGCAACAAAGTGGTACAAGTTCACTGTATTTTAATTTTCAGAGGTTCTGGTAACATTCCCTGCATCATGCTGGGAAGGGAGAACCAGGGCAGGACCTGAAGTCCTGCCTAGTAAAAGTTACTGTGGGACTTAGTATGATGTAGCTCCACCATAGCTCACCTGTATCAGGAACTTACATGTTAATGATGAGCATAAATACAATGTCAGCTCTTCTTCCTTTTCCTAACTAAGAAAAGCTGGTGTAAGCACTGTTGACAGAAGGAGCCTGACGGAGCAGATGTGCTGGTTGTTGTTGGCTGTACAAGCAGAGACTCAGCAGACGCAGTTGGGGATGTTTACTGTGGCATCACTTTCCCAAAAGCCATTTGTCCAAGGACATTTTTCATAGGAAAGAGGTCTCTGGGGAGAATTATTCCCCCCTTCCTTAGGGAGCTCCTGTAAGAGAGTAGCACCTCTTCCAAGCATCAAATGAAGAAAAAATCCTGCTGTGTGATTCAGTATTTAGCTCCATTCACACCTGTATATACCATCCCCAGCACAGCTGGGCTTATTACTGTGATCCCCAGCACCTGGCAAATTAAAATTTAGGTAATGTCTCAACTCTATTCCCAGCATACTGTCAGCATGACAGCTCTGTCCTGGCACGCTGATGTTATGCAGAGGGGCTAGGAAAACAGTGGTTTCCTCCACTGATAACCTTTAAAATGTTTGAAAGAATAACTCAGGCAGAAAAATGAATTGGTATTTCTAGTGGTGTAAAAGATAAATATTTTGTCTTCCCCTTTCTGTAAGATCAGCATTGAAGTTACCCATAGACTTCTTGGTTTTGTTGTTACTCATCCTATAAATGTTCAGGCTTGTCTCTCACGTCAATGAAGCTTTTTGTTTTTATGTAAAATCTATGCCTGGAAAGAAGGATTAGTTTTAGACCAGAAAAACAGTATATGTGAAGAGAGGGAATGATCATTTTGCCTTCAAATCTTGAACACACTCCAGTCCCTTCCTGAGAAATATGAGGTGTTTATATTTGAGCTCTATAAATCATTCCTTGGGAAGCCAGCCCTGAGAGCAGACTTTTCACAGGGAATTGGGGAAGAAAAAGGAAAATAGAATTCTTGTTGTCTGCACTATGCATCCTGGCTGAGGATGCAGTCCCTGATTCCTCTACACATTCATTCTTTCATTACACACCTCAGAGTTAAGTGTTAAAGTTGTGTTTTCAGTCTTTTTTTTCTATTTATTTTCAGTGTTCTTCTTCATTTAAGTGAATCCTTACAGAGACAATGGAAGTTTCTCAATACAGAGGACAAACTAGGTATTTGGCTTTGGCATTCCTCAGGCTGCTGAAATAAGTCATCTTCCCCTGGAAGATCTCTCATAGACGTTTACTAAGTTCCTTCCAAAGTGCAGCAGCTAACTCAGAAAATTACAATTATTGGGAGAGCTTGGGCATGTACATCCCTGTACTTCTCTGTTTCCCTATAGGCTTCTCCTCCATTACCTGGCATCAGGGCTCTCCTTTATTTTGCACCAGTGGGACGGGCCTTCCTTTCAGTTCCTAATATTTATTCAGTTGTCTGTCTGCCATCTCCTTGTTTCCAGATTATCGCAGTGGTCATGGATGTGTTTACGGACCGGGACATCTTCCGTGATATTGTTGAGGCAGCATATAAGCGCTGGATCCCAGTCTATATAATCCTAGATGAGGAGAGTGTGAAGCTCTTCCTGGAAATGTGCAGATGTCTTGACCTCAGTGACTTGCAGATCCGGGTAAGATATTCAGTACTGAACCATTATCTCCTGCAGGTCAGTGGTCTTTTGTGGTTGTAGTGAATCTTGGAACTCTCTCGGACCAGCAAACACATCTCTTCCTCCCTACAAGTCATAACCCAGCACTTAGAGAGGGTTGATGGAACACAGAGGGATAAAAGACTGGCTTGATCATACAGAAGGAAAGAAAAAGGAAAGATCTGGATTTTTTTGCCTTTCACCCAAAACAGGGATCTGTGTATTTTCTTGGCTCTTGTGACCTAAAAATTCCTGTTTGGGTAGAAAATTATTGGAGGAAATTCCTATAGGTCTTCTATATGAGGATTCAAACTAGACTCCCAAGTAGCTCTTTGAGTTGCCTGCAGGGATCCCTCTTAGAGGACACATATACTCTGTGAAATCAACACTTTCCTATCCAGCAGCGATCAGCCAGGAGTGAATGACCTCGTAGTGCTCCTCTGCAGGAGAATTTAAGGGATTGAGTGGCACAGCTGCTGCCTAGTCCCATATCAGAGCATGCCTTCATACAGTGCATGCAGCAGAGTGTCAGTCTAGCTTGGCTGCCAGAAGCAGCCTCAGGGATCTCACTCCATTACATATGGACTAAAATGCTTTGTGTGTTTCTAGTTAGTATTGTATTCCTTGCTTTTTTTTCTCTATCTTTTTAGTCACTGTTGCCACTACAGACTTGTTCTGAATACTTAAAAAAGGTGCTAGGTTGGAAACTTCCCATGGGATGCCAGACTCACCCCTCTTTGTGGTCCAACTGTTCTGAGCAGCAGGGGGGAAAAAGTGCTTTTTGCCTGGAGGAAGGGTGGATCTTCCATAAACACTCAATTAATAGTTAAAAAAACCCCAAAGCACAACCAAAACCCAAAAAGCTCTGAAGATTGTAGAGTTTCATATTAATCATTTTAGGAGAACCATCTTAAATGTGGATGAAAATTACCTGCATGTATCTGAACAGTGCTCCTGTGAACTACCACTCTGCTCTGAGTTTCATCAAAAAAGACATCCAGCTGAGAAGTTTTCTCATCTTTCTCCAAAACAGTGATGGAAGTTCCTTCCCTCTGGTGTCTTTGAAAGCAAGACACAGACATCATTATAACAGACTTATTTCAAGTGCCAGTGGTATTGTGTGTCCTAGGCTTGTGTCTCTTTGGGACATAACTGTGAAATCACAGCAGTAGGTTCCATTTGCTCTGGTACTGTTTTCCCAGTACTTTTCTCACCGTGTCATCTTGTACAGGAATGATGTCTTCAGTGCTACAATATTTTAACTCCTGGACAGAGTGAATGAAAAGATGTTCTGGCATTTTAGAAAGAGTTGTGATGCTATTGGACAGGTGAGTTCCCTTCAGCCTGTCTTTTCTGTCTCTAAACAGTAAGTGGTCCCCTTCTGCTCTTCCTCTTATCCTTCTCCACAGGTATCTACACAGACTTTACACTCCTCAACCAGTGATCACAGTGGCATGCTACAGCAGTGCCTAGGTCCTGCAGCAGTCTAGTTGTATGATTCTTCCCAAGGAATTGCAGTTTGAACTCATGCAGTCAAAAGAAGGAGAAAACTTTTCTGCATCCCTTCTGAGATTCCCTTCTTTCTTAGCAGCCCGTGCTATGTTTTTCATTAGACTTCTTCAGCTAAAAATAGTACAAGCTGAGTTGAAGGAGGTCTGCTGAGAAAGAAAATTTAACATCCTTTGACTTAGTTGTTCACTATTCTGCAGAGCTTCAGCCCTCAGATTGCTCTATTTCAAATTTTTCCCCTCTTTTCTCAGGTATCTCATACTGGATCCTAAATTCCCCTGAAGGCTGGTATATTTCTTTTCCATAATGGCTTAGGCTTTTGTTAGTCTCACTAAGGTCAATGCAGTTAATTCCTGTATACGGTTCTATGGAACGACCAGGGAGATTCTTCATGGAATGGAAAAACAAGTCATTTGCCTCTCAAGGAAGATGCTGTCTTCGTATCCCACCCATGGCTGCCTTGGACATACCTATGCTGCAGCTTGGGTCAGTGTAGCAGAAACATCATGTAGGGATTTCCCTGGCAAAAGGCTTTGGATACCCAAGGAAACTCAAGCAAGGTTAAGGCTTCCCCTTGAGGACTCCCCCCATCCCTTCCTCTTTGATGTAACATGCCAAGGGTTGAAGATCCAGATTTAAAGCAAGAAAGCAAGCTGGGCCTCTGGTCTTGTTCAGGCAGAATCCTTTTGTCCGGCATTATTTGATCACAGAGGATATTGAAATTGCTGAGTTAACTCTATCATTCACCCATTTCTTATCTAATGGTCCTTCTCCTGCCGTTTGCTTTGATGTCTGAGTTTCTTCTACAGATTTTCAGCAACAGGGAAAATGTTATCTCCTTTTTGCATTACCATTTTGCTTTATTCTAGAATATTTTCACCAGTTTTCACCAGACTTAGTTTGCAAGCAATGGAATTGCATACTCCTCTTTCCTTGCCTTCTGCCCAACTTTCCTTTAGAATGCTTGTGCAAGATCCAGAGGATGGCTTTTTTTCTCAAAAAGTTGCAGCCACATGAGATGTAACTGTAAGGTTTAGAGGCAAGTTCTGATCCCAGGGGGAGAGATGATACGCTGCCATGAACTGCAGGGTCACAATTTTTATTCTGTCTTCTGTCAGATACTCATTTTGTTCTGTGTTTCCTACTCTTTTGGTCCCATTGCCCTTTTCATCCAATGCAGAGTGAATACTTCAGCAGTCCTAATACAGGGAGATTTACTGTTAACACTGGGTTTTGCCCTTTTTGTCCATGTACAGTGATGGGTATTTTCACGAAATTCTTGGCTATTGCATTATTTTTGTAGAGATGGCAAGGTATCATGGTCTGCTAACAGTCTCATAGGAGGGAAACTGCTGTAGGAAGATAGCACCTCAACCTGCAAAGAATAAAGTTCTTTACCAACTCCAAGCATGAATAAAGAAAACTTCAATTTTTGTCTGAAGGCCAGAGTTCACTAGAAATGTATTTAAATTCAATCATCAGAATGTTCATGGGCTGCTTGTAAGAGCGTGTCTTGTATGTGTGAGTCATGTGGCTTCCTGAGCCTACAGGACATGGTTTGTCAGACTTCTGTTACGTTTGACACAAGAGTGTTCTTCGGAGATCACAGTGAATCTCATAGACACAAAATTCATATCCCCTCAGAAATTCCTGTTTTTTCAGGACCTGAGGGTGAATGTTATCCCCAGTAGATAAGGGCTTTTTGTCCTCATGTTCCTGTTAACCCTGACCGCAGTAACAGACACTCCTGCTCAAAGACTGAGTTCTCCTAGAGTTTCAAGCAAGCCCAGGGAATGACTTATCTGCAGGAAGTTCACCTTCACATTAATTTTTACATTCATTTTCCCAACACATAAGAAGTTTCTCCTCTCACTTCAGAAAGTTTAAAAAGCTTCTGCCTAAGAAACTTTTGGAATTTAAATTCAGTATTTTATTGTTTTTTGTCATTGATTCCTACCTCAGATGAGAAAGAAGCTGAATGTGATATGATGCAATGCTTTGGTTTTCAATGGTCTGCTAGAGTATTCTTCTAGGCTGCTTGTGACCTTCCAAAAATGGGACCTTACAAGGCTCTCTTTTTGTAAAGACACAAATAGGTAATACTCAGTAATGATCTTGGCAGGCTACATCCCAGCTAGCTGCATTCTATCCTCTTCTACTGAATACTTGTAAGTTACACTATTTTGTCAATAAACATGCCTTTTCCTAAACAGTCCAGGGCAAACACATAGGATAAGTCCACAGGATTTCCCAGCAGTTATTCTAAGAGGGAAGGTACAAGCACGATTCCCTGGTGGAAGCAGTTACAACACCTCCCTTTAGGGTCTGTCTTGTGTATCCCCCCTGCTCAGCCCCAGTTTGTAAGCACTGCAGCCTAGGTCTCCCAAGTCAGTCACAGCATTACTGACTTTCTAAATTGGGTCTAATTTAGCTTTCTGTGGCTTCAGAGTGAGGTTTAAAAGTGTGTCACAATAAAGCAAGGAAGACCAATTCCTTACTGTTTGTATTAGGATACTCTGTCAAGCTTGGCTGTTACCAATCTTATTAAGTTGCAGCCAGGGAGGTGTTAGTCACTGCTTGTGATGAGGAGTGGTGCAAGTCTGTGGAAAGGAAAGATGGAAATTTAATGCAGACTGCAGCTCCCATAAGCCAGGATACGACAAAACAAACCTTAAGCAGGCTTCTGCAACAATAAGGTTCTGGAGGGGTCACTTCTATCTCATGAGCTAACTGGTCCTCTACCCAAAATATTTGTTGCTACTGTAACTCTAGTGCCCTCTGAAAATGCCTGCAATCTCACCTCATTTATATTAGTCTTTCCTCTTTTGTTATTGTGCAGTCTTCAGTATATGAACCCAGGCTCATTCTTCCTCTGTACTGCTTGACATAGCAGTCTACAAATGCTCCAAGATCCTTCAAAGCAGAAAATATTACACAAATAACCTGTTAAGTGACTTGATGTTTATATGACTTTGTGCTTGTTTTCTCCATTTCAAGATGTATTAATGCACTCCCGTACCTACTTTATTCAAGGAGGTTTATGTGCTCTGCTGTTCAGTTCTATCCCCTCTGTGCCTTTCTAAGTGTTATGTATAGCTCAGTCATTGCAGAAATTCAAGTATGCTTTCTTTCCACCAAAAGAAGGTGATAGAACATACAAACACAATAAGATCCATGCTTATTATATGCTGGGAAACTTTCTGCTCACACAGGCTGATGCTTCTTGATCCACAGGAGTACATATCACGTCAGAGTTGTTGAGTGACTTCTTGTCTCGTGCAGTCAGCACACCAGGATTTGGCAAATCCCACATCCAACATTAATCAGCAAGGAAAAAAGAAATAATTTCAGGTGATTGGCCAGCCAACTACAAATGTTATTCTAACTACTGGAAAGGGCACCCTTTCTCCTGTGCTCTACCCAACCTGCTTTCAACATCCCACACATATGACTCACTGCTAGGCCTTGAGCAAGCCACTTCATCTTTTTCTCTTAGCCTCCTCATCTTTAAAACAGAGTAATAATACTTTCAGCAGTGTTGGGAGCATTAATTTGCTAATGCCCGCACAGGACTCCAGACAGATCAAGCAACAGCTGAATGCAAAACAGTACTATCATCAGTTACTGTTAGTCACAATTTGTATTTCCACTGCTATATTCGAGTGGGGGAAATGGGAGCAGATTCAAAAGGTAAGAGTTACAGTCAGAAAAACAGCTTTTGAAAGAAATCTGCATTCTTATAATCACTCATTCCTGCATGCTTATTTCTATAGCCTATCAATATTTAAGCTGTCAGTGAGGTTTACAGTAATAGGACTTAGCTCTTTGTGGGATCTGAGGCTGTGCTAGCATTAGCCAAATCCTCCTGATTCTTCTGCTCTGCAGATGGGGGAAGAATGAAGCAAAGGTGAATTGACTTTCCCAGAACATCACAGGGAACAGTATCAGAACTGCAATTACGCCTGGGACTATCTGACTCCCAGCCCTGGATTTATGACTCCAGTTCACAGTGTCTTTTAGCTTTTCATTGTTAAGGAATCCTTACCAAAAAAAAAAAAAAAAGGTAGAATGAAGAAAATCATTTAGATTTGTGTCAGAGTGACAAGATAGTTTGCTCCAAACTTATTCTGACATTCAGTGGTTTTGGGTTTGGGGTGAGGGTAGGGGGGATGTTTCATGTTCGACACTTTGGCAGTTCAGTCTCGTGCAGCCAGGACCATGAACAGAGCAACACTCAGTCCAGTGTGCAAATATACCCTTACAGTATGCAAAGGCACTCATCTATTGTTGAGAATCATGTAACATTAACTTGGTGGTTTTTATGTGTATGATAGTGCTTTGTTTTATTACTTCTAGGTTTGCTGACCAAAGGGTGTGAGATGTGAGGTTTGGAGAGAGGAATTCTTTTTCTAACTACTTCCATTCATTTTATGAAAAGCTTTTTCTTCCTCATCTTCAGAAATTCTTCTTCGCTGATCTATTCAGGACATTAGATGAGACACTTACCTGACAGCATTGTCTTGCCAGTGGCTCAAGTGAATAGCTGAAGACAGCAGGCAGGGTTTTGATGATGCTGACCCCTCAGACAGGGCTATAAACTGACGGAGAGGAGTGACCTGGGTAGATGGGATGACAAAAGGACTTACAGCACTGTGCTTTCCTTTTGCAGCCCTTCTGGTGGCTGATACAAAAGTAGCCGTAGTCCCAAAAGTACTGAGATAATGTGAGTGACATGTTAAGGCTTGGAGCTGGCAATTATTTAATTTTCTGCCCTATTTATTGTGACATTTTGTCTTTTCACTTCCCCGTTAGAACATCCGCATACGCTCTGTGACAGGAGTTGGATTCTACATGCCATCAGGGAAGATCAGAGGCACACTGGCATCCCGATTCCTGATGGTGGATGGTGAAAAGGTGGCCACTGGGTCATACAGGTGGGTTACTCTTGCTTAAGGCATTAAGGCATTTATTTAAATCATGGTCATGACTTTTCTTGAGAGTCTTCTTCACATGTCACCCCCCTTCTTATCCCAGCTCCTGTAATCTGTGTGGCATCTGTAGAAACTGGAGTGGGACAACAGAGAAGGTGGCAGTAGAGCCCTTCTAGAGAATGGAACATACCCATGCTGTGGCAGACCATTTCTGAGGGCTAGAGACACACAGTTCCACACTGCATCAGGTAGGAGTCTGCAAGGACTCCCCACCAGTCCCTGTACTCAGTTCTCTTCAGTGAGGTTTTCAGTCCAGAGACTATTCCTGTTGATGCAGTGTTGCTCTTTTAAAAAGGGTAAGCTGTCCTTCAGACTTTCAGGGCCTTTTCTCCCACATCTGGTCTGCATGTCTAAACGAGAACAACAGTGTTGTGTCATGTATCTATTGTGGCCCATCTGGCCAAGGATATAAGGACAAATGGCACAATGCTACATATTCCCATGTAGTGTCTTAGGTTTTGTTTGGCGGGCTATGCACCCCAAAATCTAATGTCGGTTCTGTTTTCTCCTCTTAGCTTCACATGGACTTCATCCCACATTGACAGAAACATCCTGCTAGTCTTGACAGGACAGCACGTGGAGATGTTTGACATTGAGTTTCGTGAGCTCTATGCCATCTCAGAGGAAGTTAATTTATACAAGGAGCTGGGTATTGCTAACCCGTTCCTCCTTGGAATTGGGAAGCCAGGCTTTCATTCCTCCACCGTGGCTCGGAAGTTCATTAACCCCAAGTATGGTTTAGTAGCAGGGGCAACCCGTGGTGATATGATGCTCTGGGCTTCACGACACAGGCAGGACAATCAGGGAAACATGGAGAAGGAGGAAACAAGTGAGTCAAAGAAACGATTAAATCAGTTCCTGAATGACTTAGTCACATTGGAGCAAGTGTTCCCAGAAATAGATCCACCTCTGGAGAACCTGAACAAGCTGAATCGGAGCCCCCAGAAACTGTTGTCCCGGCTCCACATGGACCTGAAAAATAAATCCAAATCCAGAGAGTCTATTCGCGACATAAAGAAAGAAGATGCACAGACCAATGCAAAGCAAGGAAAACGGTTTGCCAGTGGGCTGTTCAGCCGCAAGGCCAAACGGTCTCCAGGCTCAAGCATTGAGGCCAATTCTTTTGCCAGTGAAGGACATTCAGGAGAAGACCTTGGGAACATGAAACTGGAATATGAGAGACTCAGCATTGGCCATGCCAGTGTTCGGAGCACTGGAGGCAACTCAGGTAAAAACCTTTTATCAGCACATTCTGCTTTCTGTGTCCCTTGTTCTGAGCTTGGCTGATTGATGCAAACATACCCACTGTAGGCACTTGTGCTTAGATCCTCTTACTTCCTCTGAATCAAAATGAAAGAGATCAAAGAGTAGAAGTTATATCAAAAGATACAGGCAATTTAAGTTGAAAGCAATTTAATGGCAGTCTTACTGTAAAGTTGGTACCTCTCATGTGGGTGTTTCTCATACATCTGAGCAACAAAGGCAGAGAAAGGTGAACATTGCCTTGTGTAAAACAGTGTTCAGTTCATGAAGTGCATTTTTCTAATAAACAGCAGCACTATGTTCACTATTGTGGCTAGCAGGCCACAGACAGATTTTCAGTGTAATCCCTCCTCTCCTCATTAGAGCTTAGGCAGGTGTATTTACTGTGGCAAATTCCTGGTGGAGAAGAGAGGAAAATGTGTTTATGTTGAGGAGAGGGTGCAAGTCTTTTTAATTTGCTCCTCTACCACCTTCTGAAATGGGTTAGAAGGTCATAAAAATAGAAGCTACAAAGAAGTAGATCACTTGATCCCAACTTTTCTTTCTTTGCTAATGCATGATCAATACTTTCACTAAGTCCTTCTAAGGCTTCAATCAGTTGAAGACACAAATGATAAAGATTTCTACCAGTTTATGGGTTCATAGCTAACTCTCCAACATTTTCATGTTTTACATGTGAGATGGAAGTAAATCTGTGGGCTATTCATCCTGGTTGTCTTCCTCTCAGTGAGCTGTGTTGGGTGTCAACACATCCTGCACCATCAGGAAAATAAATTAATACCCAAGAGAAAATTTCTCCTCCCCTTGTCTGGCCGGAGACCATTCCATGCTCTGATGAATACAAAATGCAAACTTAGAGAGACTGAATTCCTTTTCAATTACCATGATGGGAAATGGAAAGACATTCTCTTGAGACCAAGAAGAAAATCAGGGTATTGGGACAGTCAACAATAGCGATTAATGAGGTTCCTGGAAATATTTCTTGATGAATGAAGGACAGACTCAAAAATGCCAAATGAACACAAGAGAGAGGAACTGTATTTAAGATTGTAGTAGATCCATTTTAGGATCTGTGTTTGGCATTTGGGGAGGCAGAAGGGGTCCTTTCTCCAAGTCAATCTTGAGCACAGACATTAGGTGCTGGTGGGCTCCGTTCCTCAAGGCCAGGAAAAGCGAAATCAGTGAAGACCTGTGGGGAGATGCATGGGCATTTCCACTCGCAGGAATGGACCTGAGGGCTTGCACTACCCTCTAGTGACAGAAGGAGAGAATTGTGTGATCTCTGATTCGCCAGCACTTTGCAGTATCAGAGATTCTCACTGTCACCTGTTTTAAGCAGCCAGGCTGACATTCCCACAATGTCCTGATGAAATCAGGCCCAGCTTAAGGCACGAGAGGTTGATGTCTTTGGTTAACAGTGGGGCGCTGGGGCATTGCACCAGCCAGGCAGCAGGGATGTCCCTGTTTCTTTTAACAGAGTGGATCTGTGCCAGACAGTCTGATGCTTGGTCTAGACTGTTTCCACAAAGACATTACCATGCCACTGTATTCAGGTTTTATTTATTGCCACTGTTACTTCCTGCAGACTCCCAACTCTTTCAATAAGGGGAAAGAAAGAGTTGAGAACAGGACCAGGGAAGGCGCTGAGGTCTAGCGCACCAGCCTTCTTTCCCTGTGCATTTTCTGACATGATAAATCTTTTCAGTGAGTCCTTGCTAGTATTTTTGGTTTATGCAAATTGAGAATGCCTGTTCATGGTGATAGTGGGAGACTTCACAGCTTTTGAAGTACGGTGTAAGTAGACTTCAGCCATCTGATATCATAAAAGGCTGGAGGAAGATCATGGCTGGAGTGTTGCTTTTGAATTAAATCACTGTTCTTGAGAGAAAACTTCTCTAGTCTAATAGTCCCATAGTGGCATGTGAACAGAGATGTAGAGGGCACATTAGCTAGATGGAGACTCATGAAAAACAGGAAAAAAAATTAGTTACCCAGAAGATCCTGCAGCTACTTGATCAGTAGCACATACATCATTAGGATTTAATAAAAAATTCTTGAACAGAGCAATAGAATAGAGTTCCAGCTTCAGTATAAAGAGGCACTTTGTTATTGGGTAACTTAAGGGCTAACTTAGTTTTAAAAGTTTGTCTTCGAGCAAGGCTAGTAAAAACTGGTGCTGTGATACTCGGAGTGAAGAAGGGAGGTAAGAAGTGGAAATGAAGGAGAAGGTACTTGGTATGCAGGCAGGTTAGGATGCAATTATTCAGAGCTTCACAGTTTGAAATAGCTGCCCTTACCTTTTGTAAAGATTAAACAGCACACTTAAGCCCCATGGGCCTGCCTGGGCACACATCCTCTAAAGTCACTATTAATTCTCTACTGCCACAGAGACACATCCCACCTTGCAAATGCATGGAGAGACCAGATCCACACCCGAGTAGCTCACAGAGTAATTGAAAGACATTATTCAAGCAGGCTATAAGTCAGATTCAGTCTTGTAGGAGCAAATGGTGATGAAGAGAATCTGAACTGGGAAGGGAAATTATGAAAGTGTGTGCTGTGATGGAGTCTGAAAATCTGATGCAGTATTTACATGCTAGAAAAGCATACCTACGAGTCAGAATTGGGAGTCTGGAAAATACAAGGGCTGCAGATAGTAATGGCCCAAACTAAATATCTGAATTAACACCCTGAGGTGTTGTCCTAGCACACTAAATGGAAGTTGTACATTGTTTTACAAGGCTTTCTCAAACCACATAATCAAATAAACAGAACCCCTGAATTTCACTGTTACCCACTGAGGAAGCACCGGAGCAGCTCTGAACCTGACCAGAATCTTGTTAATTTTAAGCTGATGCTGGGCAGGCTGTGATCAGCAAAGATAGTGACGTCTTGTGCAGTTTCTGGGAAACACTGCAAAAGTCTGAAAGCTGTGTGCATTCAGAAGGTGCTGACTTTTTGTTTAGTGTTCTCCCTTAGAAGAAGCAAAGTGGGCTTGTTCAGAAGGGTCTGCTGTCCTGAGTTGTTCCATATTATCAGCTTTCATTCCTCATGAGTGATGGTTGCAGAATACATACACTTAGTAGCAGGATTTTGTGTTTCACTTTTGTTTGCTTCTTGCAACAAGAAATGGGATTTGCACTGGGCTCTGCAATGGCGTTGAAATATCTGCTTAGTTATCACCAGTGTTTTTCAGTCAAAGTGAGATCATGGAAGGGTGGAGTAACTGGAATTTTCAGCCTCTTTTCTAAAGAGAAAGAGGGAAACGTTGTTGGGTACATACAAGGAGGTGTTTGCTCTAACTGTAGAGGGATATGTAGAAAAAGGTCAGAAGACAAGAGTAGAAAGTGACAAGAATAAAAGGGCTGGGAGTTGAAATTAAGCAGAGAAGCACAGACATCTTTGAAAGTAAACATGAGGGTTGTGAATGTGATACAGATAGGGAAGGAAAGGGGGGGAGGAGATACAAATAATGATAGACTTAATAGTAACATGCAGGATGTGTCAGAGGGGGACAGGTGGAATGAAATGCCGTGGGGAGATGTGGGGAGGAGGCAGTAGCACACAGAGCAGCCACAGAGGTGAGGGCAGGTTGCAGGGCAACCTATCACGTGAACATCAAGAAGATGCAGTGTGGAAGAAAGTGGAGAGAAGGAGAGGGAGGGGAGAGAACTCTTCCCCATCACCTACAGGCAAGGACAGCATTGATCAAATACCCACAGGCAAGAGAGTGACATTAAAAGTTATTCACTTGAAGCCCACTTGAAGAGGTAGTGCTTGAGTTGAATGCTCCCTAAACTTAGCAAGGCTGAGACTTCTCAGTGGCACATCACCATGACCTGTGGCAATTTTCCCACTCTGTTTTCACTCTGAACTGGCATCTGGCTCCAAGTGCTTGGGAGATGCACATGTACCTTGCTTCTGTACAAATACAGGAGCGGGGCCTGCCCTTGCTCAGAGTGATTCTAAGCCCCATGGCAGCCTCTCTCAATCCCTGCTGCCCTGGGCTGTGGTCATGCAAGCTTTGCTGAGCTTGGACCACAGATGAGCTCTCTTACTTGCAGAAGCCTCTGAACACACTTTTGTACAGCACTTGAAACAAATATGCTGGGGCATCCAGAAAAACATCTGGCTGTAATGAAGGAATCCAGACAGAGGTGCAAGCACTGAAAGGTACAGATACTGGGAGCAGAAGAAATTCATAGAGTAAGCAGTGGAAAAACCTAAGATTATAAAAAATGGAGGCAGCATACTGTGCTACTTTAGTGAGAGACCTTGAGGCCTTGGGATTTGTCTTGCAAAGGCAATGGTGAAAATACTGGCACTAGAGACATTTGAAGCAAAACATGAAAAAAACCTACTGAGAATGTGTGTGGGTATCAAATGGATGAGATGACCTTGGGTTTTTGGGGGGTTCTTTTCCATACCTCACTCTTTGGAACACTTCCCACCCAAGGCATGACCAGACTATTTTTCAGTGCCGACTGGGACCTGATGATACCACTGAAGCTGGACTGGGTACAAGCCAAAGCCTGGAAATACTTCTCCAGTAGTTTTCTCCACGATATACTCTGCATTTGCTCTTATTTTAGTGTTTCTTCATTTCACTGCAATAGAAAAAAAGCCACGAGAGAGTGCAGAATGATGAAGGTCTAACACAAAGTGTAGAGTAAAAATGAGACTGAAGCATTAGTCCAAACTTTATCCAGGTCTTATTTACTTAACATTAACAGTACTTTAACTTCTCTTCATTCCAGGTAACCTGAATCCAAACTCCACTATGAGCGATAAAAACAAACAATCTACCTGTGTGTTATCTTGATTGGGAAGGACTGTCTGGAGAACTAAAGACTGAATTGCAAGCTGGAACAGTAACTTCTTGATTGATTTTGAACCTACAGCCAAACCTTCATGCAGTGATCTGAAAAGCCACTGCGGGTCCTGGATGCATCTAGCACCCCCAGCTAAAGCACATTGACTGGGTGAAGAGCAGACTTTGGACAGTGGGTCCCTTAACTGAGGGTTAGCGATGAATGTATTAGTCCATATGTCTACGTGCACACATATTTTATATACAAAACCAACTGTGATGACTGGTCTCGGAGCTCGCTCTGTGCCCAGAGAAATGCAGGAGATTTTCTGACTTACTTGTGCTGCTACTTCGGTCTGTCTAGCTACAGACTTGGAATCACTGTGTTGCATTGTTTACTCTACTGCACTGCAAAAATGTATTGATCTGATTGGCTGTAAGGCTGAATCCAATGGAAGTGGCAAATTCTGGTGAAATAAGGATGTTTACACACAGTGTAGCAATCCTTTGTCCATAAGGACTCCTCCTGTAGGTTCCTGTTGTCACTTACCCATGCAGAAATGAGTGGTCTGGGAGAAGGGTTTAGCTAAAAGTGGCCAACAGATCAGTACCTGAACTGTTTAATGTCATAAATGTAGCAGTCGAACAAAGTGATTTAGCAAGAATGTGGTCAAGAGGAAAAATTGAATATGGGGCAATGTTTAACATGCAGTTGAGACTGGGTCAAGAGAAATGCCTGATAAGGGGGACCCTGGGCAGGGTCTGGGAGCAATAACGCAGACTTCAGTGGCTGTTATGAAATCTTCTTTCTTGCTAATTCAGCAATATTTTTACCATTCATGGAAACTGAATGATTAAGGAGCATCTTTGAGGGTTGAAAGAAGAAGCAGAGGAGACATGCAAGCTTTTCAAATGTCCTTTTTTTTTAAAGTTAACCTTTCCAAAGCCTAAATCATGCTAAAATTCAGAGCTTTGATCCGTAAGAAGCATTGCGTGCAATCAGACCAAAGGCCATCTGATCTGCTGTTCTGCCTCTGAGAATAGCCTGTAACAGGTGATCACAGAAGCATAAAATACAAAGCTTGTATATACAGAGGTGTTTCTCTGGCACCATTTCAGCAGTCTTTGGACTTTCCTCAGCTTTCTGGCAGTTCCTTCTGGATCTGGCCTTAATTAATGCACTTAGTCCCTTTCTAAAAATCCTTTTTTACATTTGGCCTCCAAAGTGTTCTGTGGTAACAAACCCTAAATTCTTTGCACAGTACAAAAAAGAACTGTTGTCAGGCTTTTTTAATGGTTTTCTTGATTATTTCTTCATAGCTACTATGGAATTTGACTGGCACTTCTGTCCTCTTGTTCACTATCCCTTTTCCAGTTCTGCTTGCTAACAGAGTGGATAAACAGATTGGTTTTGTCTCTACAGTGGGCAGATTGACATTTCACTCTGCTTTCTTGCCATTTAAATTACATTGCTGTCATAAGTAAGTCCTCTTGTGATACCTAAAAGAATTAGATCCTAGTTATTAGAAGACACCTGAAAACTAACATGTCTACTTGCCAAAAAAATATTTTAAAATCAGAAAAACAGAGGTTTAATTTTCTTGCTTTTAATTTAGAGAAAACATCTGGGTTTTCAATGCCCAGCAAATTGACAGCAAAGGCAGTTGATGCACTCCCAACACAGAAGCAGCTGATCCAAAGACTCTTTCAGGTGCTGGGTTGCAATAGTGGTTGTTGCACTCAAACAGCTGTCTGTAGTTGATGATAAAATGCTATTGATTCATTCACTGATTGATTAATTGCCTTTCCTTGAAGTATATTTAACTTGAATGGCAAGCAGGTCTGTTTTACTCTCTTTACCCTGCAGAATGGCTTTAGACACTAAAACACCAAAGGTATTGTGCACTCTATTTAACATACTCATCCTCACTCAGAGGGTTAAATGCTTGCTACTCTATAAAATATTCTATATAGCCTTTTGGGAACGAGCTGGAGTTTTACAGCTGGGTCTGTCAGCTCATATTATGGACGATGTTTCATAAAATTGTTCCTGGTAATGGGGGAAGAAAGAGGTGTTGGAAATGACACCACCACTTGGATGTAGAAGTAACTTGATAGCTGAGTTATCTTGTTGGCTTCATGAGTGTAGCTCACGTGCCAAAAGCTACTCACTGTGTTTGTAGGATTGTTGAAAGTGGTTTGATTTTGCCATACTTCGGTTACTCTCCAGACATTTGGGAGACTTTTTTTTCTCTCTTTGTATTTATTTCACTTTGTTAGCAAAGATCGGATCTAAATTTATTAGGCTGATGTTGTTCTACTTTTTGTTTTGATAAGAACAGTGTCATCTGGTGCTTCCTTGTCCTCCCGGGCTTTTAAAATATTTATTTTTTTAATTGTGCAATAGGTTAATTAACTAATTAGCACCACATGGATATAGATGGTCAGGTTTTCCAGGAAGTCCTTTATCTCCTTGTTGCTTCATCTTAGGTGAAGTGACTTCACTAGTCCAAGAGGCTGATTTCACTTGCCCTTCCTTTCCTTCTCCTCTTACACGTTAATGTGCCTTACTTTCTCTTCCCTATGGTGGATGTCGGAGCTCTTTTCTTTAACCTGTCAACTTACAGGATATCCTTTCTAGAGGAAGTCTCTCATCTGCTTGTCTGCTTGGCTGCCACACCAGTTCCTGAAAGGTAATGTTCACTTGTTTTCAAATTCTTTCCATGGAAGTCAGTCTTATGCCTTAACTCCAGGGACTAGTAGAATTCCTTAGGCTTATCACGCGCTGCTTAATTACTTAATTTGAGAGAACAAACTTGCTTTTTTGCATGATACAAATCTGCTCCTTAAACTCGGCATGACTCTGAGGATGCACTCAGTCTTGTTGATCCAGAGTGGAGGTTTCAGGCTCTGGTGGAACTTGTTCTTCCCTGAAGATAAAATCAGCTGAACTTGGGCTATTTGCCTGCTCCTATGGCAACAGAAGTGAGTCTGGATGAGGTGACCACATTTATTTTGATTACTTTTTGCTAATTGTGGTTCCTGATGGGTGCTAGAAACCTGAGGCTGTGACCTGTAAAATGATCCTCTCCTGCTCTCCAGATAAAATGTGGTTCATGGTGCTGGGGGTCGGAGGGACAAAGAGCAGTGCTTAGGAATTATGTTAGAAGACTGCTAGCAGAGGTTGAAGGTACAGCAGTCTTCAAATAAACTGTCATTTGGTCCTTGCCCACAATGGCTCCTCTTGTAACCAAGTCACCAACCTCCTGAGGGGGGAGAAAGATGAGAGACAGTTGTTGTTCTGTTGCTACTCGAAAGAGCTCTTTTTGGCATTTGTATTCTGACCCTGTACAATCCCAAGAGGACACGTGTCTCTCTCCCCTCCTTGGTAGACGTGTGTGGTGCACCATGGGGCCTGCAGCTGTGGTCCTGCTTTTGGACAGACAGTAATGAAGCTGAGGCTCGCAGCTCTCTCTTTCTGGCCTGAAATGGTGAGTGGTTCAGAAGGAGCCTCTTGGCTGAATGTGTGCCTTCTGTATTTCTTTTGGTATGCATTTGTATATTTAATGTACATGTGTCCAGTTAATTATGTGGGAGACCTTTTCTAAGTCAAACAAATAAACTCTTTATGGTGTTACATTTAGATACTGTGTTCATGGCTGTCACTTGTAATTTCTCTGCTACAGTTCCTGGGTTGGGGGTATTTATATTGTTTATTTGTCAAGAACCTGTACTGTCTGGATTAGAGCAGGTTTCTGTGTAACAGGTGAGCATCTTTGGTCAATGTTTGGTGGTAGTCGTTAAAAGAATTGTGGGCAGCTAAATTCTCCACAAGTACAGCATTCTGTGGCTTTGAGTACCTTAAGAGAGACTAATTCATTCCTGCTTTCTCATTGCTGGAGCATGCTGCAGCAGATGTCCACTTTAGTTTTTCTTTCTCTTTTTTTTTTTTTTTATTACTTTGCAGCTGAAATGTATCTTGCTGCAGCTATAAATGCATCTGACAAAGTGCCACCTCGGTGTCCCTCTCCATCTTTCTTATATAATTTGTACCCATCAGCAGTGACATTTAATTTATGAAACTGAGTCCCTGTGCTACATTTCAGTTTTACCTGGTACAATGTAATCCTTGACATTTAAGTAACTCACAAGCTCTTGTTTCCCATGCTCCCTTTGTTTGTGTGTACAAAAGCCTGTTTTAAAATTCCTGACCATGTTTCAGAATAAATCCAGCCTCTATTTTACTTTTGGGCATTAGGGTACATAAAAAAGTTTTTGCGGTAAACAAAATCTTCATCTTTCAGTGTTTTAAATCCATGTAGCAATTGCATTTGTACTGCATAAGAGGAGTCTTGCTAATCCAAGCTTGTTTCACAGGGTATCTCAGGGCTCTGTGGATCCTGAGCTTCTTTCTTTGTAGCATTAGCACCACCATCACTATGTGGCATTTATTTTTCTGCACTTGTCTTAGGGAGGTTCTCCAAGAAATTAGGATTGTCCTTCCCCTCATTTCCTTGCTACTCTAATATTACAATTTTGTTTCTTGACACTTTTGTCTGGGCTCTTGCAAAATGAGGGAGCAGTCCAGGACTGAATGACTTCTTTGTGTCTCTAGACCTTATGTCCCCTGTCCTTAGCCTGCTGAAGAAATGCAAATTTGGAAATCCTCATTAATAAAAAAGGCTTAGAAAACACAGAATCAGTGACTGTAGGAACCATCTTGGAAGAGAAACCTGTGGATGTAGATGAAATGGTAAAGCCTTTATGCCTGTAGCAAGGCTGGCACATGTTTACCTATCTCTCTGCACAACACATCTTTCTTGCAAGTCTGGGCATGTGTGCTTGGGGAGTTAGGTTACAGAAAACCACAGCACAACATACAGCACCCAGAATCCAAATGTGGGCAAATTTGCAGTGCTTTTCAGCAAGATAAGGAAGTAAGAGAGTAGGTGGAAGTGTCTGCACAAGAACTTAGGGGCACAGAAGCTGGTGTATCCTAAACTCATCACATTATCTGTTAATGTCTCGGGTTTTGGAGATGTTCTAATTCTACTCCTTTCTTCCTTTCCAGCCTATCTGTCTGCAGTATCAACTTCTGCCTTTCATCTGACTTGTCAGGTTTTATTTTCTTTTTCTAAAACATTAGAAGTGTCACTGGTAGGAGAACTGTAGGCATAAAACAGCCCTTCTGCCTGCCTCGGGTAAAAGGCAGCAACTTCTAGATGACAGGGAGTGCTGAAAGCAATGATTTTATAAACACTGGACAATTTTTTTATAGAGGCTGAAATTTCACTGGACGTGTGAAATTGCACATAACCAGGAAAACACGACCAAAAGAATTTGTGCAGAAAGCATAGAGGTGAAATACAACATTTGCATAATGAGGATTGTGGCTATTACAGAGAGCTTGAAACCTAGAACATAAAAATGAGAGCTAATTTTAATGCACTCACATCCAGTACGATAGGGAAGGATCAGGGAGGTCAGGTTAAGGATATTTCCATTTGTGAGTACTGACTCTATTCAGGGGGGCCTTTGTCTTTTTACTTTATTTAAAGCAAAAGAGCTTCTGAGTTGCAAATCTCCAATGTGTAAGAAAGAAAAGTGTGTTGCACCAGTGGATTGTGGACTGATCAGCATTTTGCATGGGCTTGGAGGTGGATTTGGCCCATGCCTGCTGTGTGTTGAATGAACACCCATGTTTCTTCAGCTACTTGATTTCCCAGACTGGAGTGGCTTTTCTAGCAAGGATATTGCTCTCTGCAATCAGACCAACAGCCAATTGATTGCAGGATGCAGCACTAATACCGAGATGCTCCAGCCTTTCTACTGTGAAACTTTTATTTAGAAGTGCCCAAAGCGGTACTCCCAGCCCAAGGGGTAAGACATACGAGCTAAATGTACATGAGAACACAGGGTGACAAAGGAAAAGGAACACTTCTGAGATTGGCTGCTGGAACACACTGGCTACAGGCTCACGGCAGTATGGAGAATGGGGGAAAAAGACTGAGCGCACAGGAGAGCAAGCTGCTTACTCCAGAGCTGGATCCTACACCAAGAATTAGAAACAAAGGCTGTCTTTCACACTATCAGGGTGTGTGGAACTGGAATGTCAGTTGTCTGTGACAGCAGTGCTGCAGCAGCACAAGTGCTGGATTTTACTTGCTTGGGATTGCGAGGAATATAAATGTTCTAGCTGAGGGTTTATGTAGGCAGACCCTTATGTCTGAGGTGCCCCCTAGGATGCAAGAAAAGGTAAGTGCTGCTGCTTGGTTATAAAGGGAAGAACCAGACTTGCCCCTACTTGCATTGTTTGGTGGGTGTTGTGCTTAAGAAACACAAGACAGCAGGGGCTATTTTATTATTGTTATGCCCTAGCTTTTCTGAAACTTCACTACTAGAGGAAAGGATAAGGCCCTCCCAGGTACCTGGGATGTAACTTTTTTTTTGAGGGGATGCTTCCACAAAGAAAGATTATTTAAAAGAAAAAGCCGGTTCCCTGAGAAGTTACAATGTATTTGGTGAAACTGTGTGAAATCTTAAAGTGTAGGTGCTAGACAACCTTGGGAAAAGGGCATTTATTTCAAGTGTTTGAAAAGAAAAGCTATTTAAACTTTGAAGGAGCTATTGGTTTTATTGTTGCAATATTTATGATCCTCTCTTTATAGGTCATGCAACCATTTCCTTAGTTATCCTTAATCTCCTACCAGAAAATCTTTCCCTTGGCTGACAGTCCCCTTGTGCTGAGCGCTTGCGCTACAGAAACAGAAAACAGCAAATCTAAACAAAGCGTGATCATCTATAGCTGCCTTGCTAAGTGCACAACACATCTGCAGAAGGATCAATTGCTCTGATTTAGCACGGCCATTAGCGACATTTTGCCACTGAAAGGAAGAAAATGTCTGTTTAGTGTCCTGAGATATAACGGCCATAATCATACACATTAGGAATGGAAAAGGTCACCAGGTCTAGTCCATTGCCTCAGTGCAATGCAAGGCAATTCACCAATATAACTTTTCTAGGACTTGGTAAATTACGCTACCACACATTGAGGTTCTCCTTCACAGTCTAACAAATCTCATAGGAAGGAAGTTAAAAACTAACTTTCTAGAGAGCTACAGTAGGCAGATGTTCTGACAGGCATTGCGCTGAAATAATGACCTGTCTCCTAGTTTATCAAAGCACCTGCCATTGCCCTTTTACAATGAGGACACTGTAATATATTCACTTCCTTTGTTCTGTATTTATGACTGCAGCATTCTAACAAATCAAAGTTTTCTGGAAGGAAAAGTTGGGACGATCTCTACTGGTTTCTCACCAATTTCCACACGATGTTTAAAGATGTTGATTCAGTCACAGAGCTAAAGTTATGCTTCTGCAAAGCCAGATTAATTTCCCTGCACCCAATGGGGTTATGCTGGATTTAAACTGGAGTGACTGACAACCCAGTATGACCAACAGCTTCCTCTTTGCATCCAAGGAGACAGACTCACAAGAACAAAGAGAGAGACAGACAAGCACAGGCGCCAGCTGCAGATGCTGCACCCTGCAGCCAAAATGAGGGTGTTGTTCCAGGCAGGTTCCATCTTGTTTCAAGATCTTCCATTTAAGTAGTGCTTGGTGTAAGTAATTGGGAATTCACCTATGTACAGCAATGTTGTTAACATGAGGACACCCTTGGAAATGCTATAGGGTGTTTGCATTGAATATTGCTGCAAAAGCAATTGCTGCAACAGAAAGTCTTCTGCAGGAGTTGGGCTCCCTCAATAAACACAGTCTCCTTGTCTTCTTGAAAACTTCTCTGGTCTGGAATATCTTGGAAAAGAAGCTTAAATGTGTGTTTGCCTTGCTGTTTGAGCTTTAGCACTACCCTGTGGAAAAGCAGGACTATAGGTTACAACAGATACCAGGGCTGGATTAGGCTCTGTAAGATCCTCAGTGACAATAAGCAATCCAGCAGCAGAAATCAAGTGTGGTCCAAGCAGAGGAATCAGACTAGAACTGAGCTGCTGAGGGCTCTTGAGACAGAACACTCTGTTTAGCAAGGTTCTGGAATCCAGAACAGCAGTCATAAAAGAGAACATTTTGCGTTCTCTCAGGGAAAAAAAAAAGAAAGCAAGCCTCAATGTTTACATTTCCTCAGTGTTTACAATCCAAGAGTCTCTTTAGGGCAGAACTAGGAGAAAAGCCCTGGCTTTTTCTGAAGTGAGGAAGAGAGAACCTGGTGTTATTAGAAGGGTCATTTGTGCTTGATGAAATCCACTGGAATTTTGATCGCCTTTCTTTCCTCATGCAAAAAGAAAATAGCACAGTGGACCAAATACTGTTGTCGCTCCTGAGCAAATGGGTCTTCTTTGTGCAGTGGTGCCTGCACACAATTTTTTAGTGTCTCCAAAAAGATCATCTCCCAGTACCAGGAGTTGTTCCTAGGTGTGGTCCTGAGGGCTTTGCCCACACAGCCACACCTTGAACTCCCAGCAACTGATCCCGTGGCAGCCACAGGGAAGCTGCTGGCAGATTTCCCTTGAGGAGGTGACACAGAAAGCTGTACTCACAAACCTGGGTTGACTTTGCTGCTAACTGTTGCAGAAGCAGAGCTGGGACAGTGAGTGAGTCATGGGGTTTGCAAGTAATCAGCTTTGAGTAGTAATGAAAAAAGAGCTTGGCTCACCCAGCGTGGCTGCTCTTTGTTCCCGAGCTGCTGGAGGCAAAATCATGGGAACAGCTCCTGCTGCCTTCCTCAGGGTTCACACCACCTCACACGGGGTGACCCTGGGCCATTTTGCTTCATAGCTCTTCCTCCTGGTACTCACAGCCCACTGCCATTGTCGTTTCCCTCCTGCCTCCCCATGCAGCTCTCTCTGCAGGGTCTTGGCCTGGGCTGCAGCTGATCAGGGTGAGGAGAAGAGTGCAGCTCCTGAGAGCTCCGTGTGAGGACAGAACGTGCCCTTCTGCCTGCAGTGCTGGCCCACGAGCCAAGAAACCTCCCAGAGAGCTTCCCACTCCCTGCCACATAAGCTCTTTGCCACATTTTTCCCACCATCACCTTCATTCTGCCTTGCACAGAGATTTTCAGTAACCACGTTTTTCTGCCAGTCTCAGTTTTGTATTGTCTTTCAGCTGGTTTTTTTCCTCTTTCTTACTGATAATACTCCCTTCCAGAATTATTCTTGCTTTCTGCACTTGGGTCCTGCCACCCTGGACTCTGGCCTCTTTGCAAGTGTCAGTAAGCTGTCCAGTTAAAACTCAGATATGCATGGGGTTTCTGGGGAGTTTTTGTTTTCATTTTTATAAAAATATAATTGTATGCACCTCCATGAAACACCAGTTTTGGAAACTTTGGGGAGGAAGCCATGAAGGGGGAATAATACAACTGCATTCCAGAGTGTATGACAGTACAAAGTCATACTGTACCTTTAAATTCCTAACCAAAACTGATGGCAACTTTTGTGGTTGGTTTTGCTGTTGTTTTTTTTTCTTTTTCACCTGGGCTGCCTGGAGGAGGCACAATTTCCCACACACTAGAAAAGGAAACTTATTTTTTCCCCTCAGGTTTTCTGCCCTGCATTCTGCACACTCCAGTGCTCCATCCCACAGTAACTCTTCAGGCTGTCCCCTGTTCTGCAGGTGCCATCCTTGTTTCCTCATCTGTTTTTCTGGCAGAGCATTATTCCTGCTCACTGTCTGTGTCCAGCTCACCAGACCAAAGAAAGGCAGATGCTTTGCTGATGGTATTGCTTTCAGCGCTGCTGACAAGCACAGACAGCGCTGTGCTTTCCTACTATGGATAGTTTCACTTCCAGACTAAGGAGAAATGGCAGCCATTCTGCTTGCTTTGATCTCATTAATAATAAAGGACAACGAGAGCCCTTTTGAATATGAGGAAAAAGCTCGAGTTAAAAAATTAAACAGCACATTCAATTAATTTAGAACCACAGCAAAGCCTTGGAAAGCTGCCATCTTAAATTACTACACAGATACAACTCCCAGAAAATAATAATTTAAGAAACAAAAAATAATCCCATGCTCTTGCAGTCCTAATAAGAGTTTGCCATAGAAGGACAGGTGGGAGCTTTCCCCAGCATCGGCATCGATCATACATGTGTGGTATTTCTCTTTTGCAAGAGCAAGGGCATATATATATCATAGCTCCTGTGGCATAGGAAGGAGCAGGCAGGAATGTGCCCAGCCCTCTTTTTTCTTCAAAACCTGATTTTTCTGTTGGGATGGAGCTGGGTGACATAAGTGGGTACATAAATGAGTACTACTCATGAAACTGGCTAACTTGGGAGAAACAGAAACTCCAAGGTAGATCTGAACCTTGGAGAATAAATGAAGAAAGTGCCTATAGCAGTTATCCTACATTGAGCCGTAAAATTGCTGTCCTGATGATGAAGGTGGACCTGTAACAATAAAAGGCTATAATTGCTTTCACCTACCTATATTTTAGTTTCCATTTAGATTCAGCTAAAGGTGACTCAAAACAGTTTTGCACAGGCTGCTACTGGTGTTGAGTATCATAGATCCAACCAAATTGGTGGAATGGTAACATTAAAACTTAATTAAAATCTTGTCTGAAGAGTTGCATGACTTCTAGCCTCAGCATAACTGCTAGCTGATAACTCCTATAAGCATGCTGGTTCATTTTCAGGACTAAACATAGTGAAAAAAAATGGCAAAAAGTGACTGCATAAAAGACTACAATATTTTCCAAAATATTTTCCTAATTGTCTCTTTTTTTCATTAAAAAACCTCCACATGTTAGCATTGTTTTGCTGAAAATAGCTGTATTTAAAACAGCTTCAAATAATGTTAATGAAGCATTGTTTTCATTTTGCCTCCAGGAAAAACAAAATGAAGTAGTATTATGAATTATTCTTTATTTAAAACCACTGCAGTCATATTAACAATTTTTTCCCTTTAGCTGTGGGCTGACAAAATTCTTTCTCCCTTTTCCTTCCAACAATATAATGTGAGCATGACAACACAACAAATTGAAACTTCTGCTAAGCACTTTGCCCAAGACATGCATAAACTGCTCTTGTTTCTATTGCAATTGCATGTCTTTCCTGGGTATGACACATAAAAATAGGTAATGTCAAAATAAGCCTACTATATTAAGAACAGTTATAGATGTGGAGGTGTCTGACTGGGACTTAAAGCTCAGGTCCTGAGCACTTAGAGTCCTTAAAGATATTTTTACACTTTTTTGTAAAGCAGGAATGTTAGCACTAATCATGTGACCAACATACAAATTTGAAAATTACATCTGACATCTCCCTAATTTCCTCTTGCTATTTAATTTAATTCTAGTATTCATTACTTTCTTTTTCCTTAAATTGCTCTTTTGTGTTTCTTCTTTGCTGTTATGGGTGGCTTAGAAAGGAAAAAATAATTGTGTTGAAATCTGCTCTTCTCTATTTTAAACACAAATTTCTTTTTTCTGGCCCCATTTTTACAGCTCCCAGACATATGAAGTATTACTTCCTCTCTCTTGCTTGTTCCCTGAAAAGTTCCATGAAGGATGCACAAGAATGGCTGAGAAAACGTCTCACCACACAACTGAAGGAAATAGGAAATGCTGAATTCTTAGCAGGAGTCTCTGCTGCAAGTAATTATCAGGACAAATACTTTTAAATAAGGATAATTGGTATTTAAAGCAATCAAAATCTTTGTAAATATTTATGTTTTATTCCCCTCGTATATTGATGCCATATGCCTGCTGAAACTTCCCTAAAATCTTCTAGGAAAAGGATGGATTAAAAGGCAGCTTCCAGGGGAAAGATGAAAGCAAATAATCTAATCAGCCTGTGTTTATATATAACAGGAGAACGTCAATTATTTTATTACTGTTTTATGAATCATTTTTTAAACAGCAGCAATCTTAATGCTACCTGCATTTTAGACATAGATAAAGCACAGCATTATATCGTATGTTAAATGTCACATTTCATGTGAAAACACTTAAACATAGGGCGCCATAAAGAGCATCAGCACACACTTGACTGTGGCTTTCCAAAATGTAACCTTTCTCTTAATCACTATGCAGGTAAGTAGTTGGTTGCTTTCTGTGTCCACAAGACAGCTGCTGCTTAGAGCATCCAAAGCAGGAAAAAAGGCAGGGTTAGAAAAGACCTCTTCTAAAAATATCAGTAGTTTTTAGTGACTGATACTGAGTTTAGTATCCAGAATTCATTTGAGTACATTGATTAAAAAACCTAGCAAGCCTATGTCATGGCACTTTTGGAAATAATAAAACAGTGTCTGATCTCAAAACCCCTAACTAAAAATTCCAAATATCAAAGCTTGCTCCAAATATCTAAATTCTTGTCCTCTCTCATTCCTGCATTCAGGAATTGTCCCAAGCTGGCAGTACACTTTGCTTGTTTGGAGACGTCCCTTCATGCAAGCTTTTTCTAGACTGTATCCCTGTCAGATGCAGTATTTATAACAAGTAAACTTAATTTTAAAAAAGAAGAGGTGATATATTTTCATAACATAAGAGTCTAAAGGTTATGGAGTTGACCCCAACACTGAAGTCTGTCTGTCTCTCTGGCTACAACCTGTGTGAGGTTTGATGCTTGGGATGTCTGCAGGCAGGCTCCCAGCCTGTTTCTGCAGGAGCCAAAGGGCACACTCATAGTGCAGTGAGACCACTCCCCAAAGCTATAATGGTTTTTCTCATCTTTTCTCTATCAGAGCAGAAAGACTTTCACGCCAAAGAAATTAAACCTTTCCCAGCACCTGGAAAGGCCCCACAGTGGTAGTGTAATACTGACATCCAGTGGCTGAAAAAATGCAATTTTACTGTCCAGCTTGGTTCCATTTTTTGGATAGGAGTGATAGTGGGGACGTATGAAAAAACCAGCAAGAACTATTTTGTTCCTAAGCATTTGGACTTTATGAGAACCAGAACCTGTCTGGGAGCTGTGATTCCTTCCAAATCCACAGGTGAACCTGGGTGGGAACTCCTGAGTCATCCATTTTAAGTTCAGCCAAACCAACAAAATCTGCTTGCTTTCTACAGTTCAAATTTGTTTTGTAGTGTGAAACTACAGGGATAATGGAGAGTGATATCTTTTGCTCCTCCAAAATGAAATACCTGGTTACCCAGGTTTATGCAAAATAAATCATATTCCTTCACCTGCTCCAAGCACACCAAAACCCTGAGCAAAACAGTGGAAGGAACACTCACAGAAGAACACCAGTAAGGGGAAAGAGAATTTACAGAGGGAAATTATTTTATTATTTTTTTACTTATGGCAAAGACAAGGTCAGCATCTTGGACAGATCCTTCTCTCCCGAAACAAGCAACCTGTACTCTTGGTGTATTAGTGATTTCTACTTACAACATGAAAAATACATGTGGATAGACAGGATACAGACAGTTCCCACACACTGAATAAACAATGAGGAAGAGAGGCAAAGTGCATCCAGAAGTTATATTACTAGTTCATATTGATTTATACAGAGCCTTTTGTATTCCTCACAGCACTACAGTAACTAGTATGTACGTATCCAGTATGAAGTCTTATTCCTATTAATGGGGCTCTTTTCTCACCAATCAATGTAAAAATCAATTACCATTACTGAATGGAGAAGCGATCAAAAGATTCACTGCTCTTTACTGACTCGTGTAGCCGGAGTTGGCATGGATCTTGTCCGCTGTCTGTGCCACTGGCACACGTGGCTTTGCTGCGCTGGCAGCTGTCCCTCCCGCTGGTGCCTGACCTGTGCAGGGCTCTGTGGCTCTTCCGAGACAGCCCGTTTGCACCGAACACCCACAGGCCTGTTCACTAAGGTCACAGGCACATCACACTTCTGGAGTTCTCCCTTCGGCACCAAAACAGCACTTTGTGCTGCTGCGCTGTTCTGCTGAGCAGGTGGTAACAGGATTCTCCGGAGGAGAGCGAATGGAAACATCGCACTGGCATGCAGCCCTGGGCGAGGTCAGGAAGTGACACTCATCAATGGAACAGCAGCCTCCAAATATACTGGAGAATACGGAGAATGACAACGAGCATAGACATTAGGTACCAGGATAACCTCTTGCTCGCAGTTTATCCTCCACATGCTTCTGTTATCCGTGTATTCCCCTCAGTGCTTTCGCTGTCCGTTTTGGAGACTCCAGTGCTCCACTGGCCCTGCTCTTCTGCTCTTTTAGTCCTTTGTGCCATGCAGATCCTGCTTATATACCTCCCTTTTTTGTCCTTCCCGTTCTGAGATGCAGCAGTGCTGACCCACACCTGCTCTGCAGGCGCTTCCAGCCGCAGGGCTCACGCGGCTGCAGCTCCCAGGAAAGTGTCCCCGGGCCCGCTCCTGCCTCAGCCTCCCGCCGACCACCCCCGCAACCCTGTTTCTGGCTCGGCCCACTCCACGGATAATGAAGATCAGCGTGTATTTGTAACGGTTACATTTAGGAATGACACTGTTGTCACCGCAAATCCCTTTTCCCCAAGTTTTCCCAGTCGTGGGCCCCGTCACGTGCGCAGCTGCCTCAGCCACGTGGGGCGCGGCGGGCACGCGCCATCGCCCCGCCCAACCCTCCTCCCTCCAGGGAGATTGACAGTAAAACCAACCAATCAAAGGCTGGGCCCTGCCTTTCCCCACCCCCCCAGCCCACGGTTGCTGTGTCATCCGGCGGGTGACAGCGGGGGGCGGCCACCGGTTGGCTGCGCAGGCGTCGGGTTCCGGCCAATGAGCTTCGCGAGCTTGACGACTGACACCTACTCTGCCCAATAGTTGTCTCACGTGCACGTGGAAGGGCGGGGCAAAGCGTAGCTGTGGCGGGGGAGGGCGGGTAGTGTGGCGTCGGGGCCGTGTCGCGGCGCTGCTGAACGGCCATAGCTGCGATCGCCTGTGCCCGTCACGGCGCCCCGCCCGTGCGGCCGACAAATGAGTGCACACACTGACGTCACCTTGCCTCGGATGAGGAGGGTCCCAGGAGCCGCCGAGGAAAGCGGCTCGGTGGGCGGGTTTCTGCGCTGTTATGGTGTAACGGGCACATTCCTTCTCTTATGGAGTCGGAGGGTGCGACCCACAACCCAATCCGTAGGGCGGAAGGGCGGGACAAGTAGAAGCGGGCGAGGGAGTGCCCCATTTAAGGGGCAAATCTCGCAGCCAACTGGCAGAGGAAGAAGGGGCGGGAGCCAGTGAGGGATGTGAAGGGGGACAACGCTAACCGGTGACAGACAGCAAATACAACCAATCAGTGAGCGTGTAGTGACACGAGAACCCAATCAGGAGCACTGAGAGGCGGTGCTCTGCTATGATTGACATGGGTCATGGCTAATGGGCGGAGAGATCCTCCGGACTCTTCCCAATGGGCAGCGTGAAGGGGCGGAAAGGGGAGAGGAAGGAGAAGACGAGCAGTCAGAACGACCAATCAGCGCGAGGGTCGGCGGGGAGCCGTCCAATGGGCGGCGCGAGGGGCGGTGCGGGGGCGTGTCC